>CALYLW010000719.1:0-309777 GCA_944989445.1 Ampullaceana balthica
TCCGAGAGGAGACAGAACTAAAAGTATTGATTATGTTCCAACGCGACAAACATTTACATACTGAAACTGAGTGAATTCAACCTGGTTTAAACACGAGATGTGGTCACCGATGGCTGGCGTGAAGTCAAGTGACCCGTAAAATGCAAACAATAGCGACTGCTACATATAGTTTATAAAGATAAACTAAAAATGAATTAATTTAATTACGGTACGTTCGATCGATATTAAATTTTGATACGATGCATTGTTAGGTGACACGGGTCTGTGTTCCAAATTTCAGCTCGATGGCATAACGGGAAGTGGGTCATTTTTTACTTCTGTTTTTCCGCCTGCCAGCCCAAGACAGAGACGGCGGTGAAGTTAATATAAGGGATTTAAATAAAACAAACCCGTAAAAACAAAGTTTTTGACTATAAATCCCTTATATATGAGACATAACTAACAGTATTGATTATTTTCAAACGCGACAAACATTTAAAGACTGAATCTGTCTTAACTCAAATTTGCTTCATAACCCTGGGGGATGGGGGGAAGTCTGGTCACCGATCGCTTGACCGAGCTCAGCGTGACACGTAAAATGTAAACAAAGCACGCCGGTACTTCGATGGGTCGCGTCAACTCAAACTTTCACGTGGAAAAAAAACACTAACAATCGGTGAATTTGAATTACATACGTTTTATAAGGATAAACTAAAAATGCATTAATTTAATTAAGGTACGTTCGATTGATCTGAAATTTTAAGACGATGCATTGTTAGGTTAGACGGGTCCGTGTTCCAAATTGCAGCTCGATCGGATCACGGGAAGTGGGTCATTTTTTACTTTTGTTTTTCCGCCTGCCCAAGACAGAGAGAGACGGCGCTGAAGTTAATATAAGGGATTTAAAAAAGACACCAATTGACGGGACGGTGGGTCATTCGGAGGGCGGGGTGTGTGGGACACCAATTAACGGGACGGTGGGTCATTCGGAGGGCGGGCTGTGTGGGACACCAATTGATGGGACGGTGGGTCATTTGGAGGGCGGGGTGTGTGGGACACCAATTGATGGGACGGTGGGTCATTCGGAGGGCAGGGTGTGTGGGACACCAATTGATGGGACGGTGGGTCATTCGGAGGGCGGGGTGTGTGGGACGTTATACTTTAATTTAATTTAACAGCAGAAAAAAAACTACATTTAACGATAAAATACAGAAACTCATGCGAAACGGAAGAAAAAAAAATTGTGTAACAGAAAAGTATCCCGTCCCTCCGTTAATTGTTTAGCATGCCAAGCTTCCAGTACATCACATTTAAAGACTGTATTTCTTCGAGGATTTTTTATTTGTGTGTTTCACATTTATCTTTCCAATTATTTTTCTTTATGTTATTCAATTTTCCTGGTGCATCTATTTGGATGACACGGGAAATAGGGGAGAGACGGCGGGGAGGGGTGGACAGAGCGAATATAGAAAAATGTAAATTGTTCAAATTGAAAACTAATAAATAGAAGTAAAGAAAAAAAGATTTTTAAACACAACGTTTTTATAAGCGGACTAAAAACAAGAAAATAAAATTTAAAAATTTAGAATTTAAAGTAAGTACTATGACTTAAAAACTTGGGGCGGGCGTTTCTCAGGCTTAACTAATTCAATTCACTCATTTTCGTACTCGTCATTTGTAAACCCTAATCATTTTAGCCAAACGCCTAAAAAGCGCCGCCCACGTTTTTAGTCATATTACATCATAGTATTAATTTTACATTTTTAAATTTTATTTTCTTCCTTTTAGTCGGCTTATAGAAACGTGGTTTTTAAACAATTTTTTTTTACTTCTATTTATTTTATTCTTTTTAGTCTAAGTGTATGCTATGGTGAGTTTTGAAGTATTGATTACGTTCAAATATAATTCGCATTGCCCGACAAACGTTTACAGACTGGAAATGACTGATCTCCCCTTGATGTTAAACATGATTTTTGTGGTCGGAGTTGGTGTGAACTCGGCAAGTGAATGTAATGTAAACAAGGGCAGACGGATAATACATAGGCTTATATTTAGATAAACTAAAAAGTTCAATAATTTAATAACAGTAAATTCGATCGATCTGAAATTTTGATACAATGCATTGTCGTCCAAGATCTATCTGTGGTAAAATTTTGAGATCTCTATGACCATCAAAAGTGGTTTAATTTTACGTTGGCAGATTTGAAAAATTGTGGACAGACACACAAACAGGAACGAAAGTGAGTTAATAAAAAACGTGGTAAAAAGGCTTAACACAATGGTGCTCTTTTTAAAAAATAAAATAAAAAACGAATATATTACTGACACTATGCTTGGTGCTATGACGTCACACATTTATGTTGTCACACTGACCCTGTTCCGACCAAATCATGTTCTATGTTGACCTATATACTTTTAAGGATAACAATTTTATGATAAAAATCTTTTGATTTTATTTCCTCGCTAGTTTGAAAATAGTTTAAAATAGACCAATGGCTGAAAAATGAAGAGCAATTTGCAATACAGCACTGAGGATCAATTGTTAATGTAACACGATGTCGTCTCATTTCCACAGCTGAGGATGTCCTTCTCGATGGACAAAGACAATCTATTAATACCGGACAACGTCATCATCGCCTTCTACATCATCATCATCCTGGCGTGCTCCCTCAGCAACGTCGCCGTCATCTGCATCGTCATCATTAGACCAGGTGAGTCAGTGTCGTCAAACCGTCAACCACACCAGCACAACAACAACTGTTGCTAGAGCACGTTAAACTAATTAATATAATACCTTGGCTTTGTTGAACATCAAGATTAGCGGACCCGGCGTCTAGCTTGGTGTGACAAGAATACCTTATCATAAATACATTGTCTTGTCGGTCTTCATGTCCGTGTGAATGTTCTTGTCCGTCAATTTTTTTCCTGTCCGCATCTTTTCTCTTGTCTTATCCTATCCTATCTGTTACAGACGTTCCTTTTATACAGAAGATTATTGCGTCATATGCTTATCCTTGGTTTATGTATAGTCTTCCATTTTTATTATAGTTTTTTTAATGTTGATAGTGTGTCGGCTTTCCTGGTTTGACCAGGCAACCCATTCCACGTCCGAATTCCAAACGGGAAGAAAAGAGAATTTTTATGTGTTTGTTCTTGCACACGGAATAAGAAAAGTGTTTTTGTCCCCGTGTCTATATTAGAGTTGTATTAGATTATAATCGTTGTGTTTTATTTATAAGCTAGAATTAATTGCCTTATGAGTAATAACTATTTCGCTCTTTGTCTTTCTGTCCTTCAGCGTTTCTCGGTTGAATGATTTAATTAATGTTTTATTTTTACTTATGTAATCCTCTCCCGGTGTATTTCGTCGTTTCGTTTCACGTTTGAGCACTGGCTTCCCATAATGCAATGCGTCAACAGCCTCCATTCATCTTACGAAACTAAAGCCTTCAATCCCATTCCATTCCACCCCCACCCCACCCCCTCACACCATTTCAGGTCTTCACACGTCAACGAGCTACTTCTTCCTGTCACTGTCCATCGCTGACCTCCTGGTGGGCGTGGTCGTCGTGTCCTTGACCTTGGTGCACAAGCTCAACATCGACTACATTGCCAGTAAGTGAATCAAAACGATGAACGATTGGGTAGTAGATAGTTCAGTGGTTCAAAGTACAAAAAAGTTCAAGTGAACTGTCCAGTAAATAAGTAAAATGTAAAAAAAATCTTTTTTTTAAAAAGGACACGCTTTTATTTACAAACATTTACAGACTGAAACGCGCTGATCTCCTTTGCCCTTGATGTAAACACGGGAATTTGGTAAACGATGGCTGGAGTGAAACCAGTGAGCCGTGGAGGTCAACTATAGCAGACGACTATACATTCTAAATAGTGATAAATAGAGATAAACTAAAAATTGATTTATTTAATTACGGTACATTCGATCGATCTGAAATTTTGATACAATGCATTGTCATCCACGATCTATATGTGGTAAAATTTTGAGATCTATAGGACCATCAGAAGTGGTTTAATTTTACGTTACAAGATTTGAAGGACGGATGGATGGATGGATACAAAATACAAACAGTGTGACTTAAATAAAAGTGTGTAAAAAGGGTTAAACCATCATCCTGTAAAATAGCACATACGTCAGAATTCAAATGTTTATATATAAAAATTGAAGCACCCATTGAGAAATCTACCAATTCTGAGTATCAGAGCAAACAACATCAGAGCAGACACCATCAGAGCGGACACCATCAGAGCGGACACCACCAGAGCAGACACCATCAGAGCAAACAACATCAGAGCAGACACCATCAGAGCGGACACCACCAGAGCAGACACCATCAGAGCAGACATCACCATCAGAGCGGACACCATCAGAGCATACACCATCAGAGCATACACCATCAGAGCAGACACCATCAATCAGAGCAGACACCATCAATCAGAGCAGACACCATCAGAGCGGACAACATCAGAGCGGACACCATCAGAGCGGACAACATCAGAGCAGACACCATCAGAGCGGACAACATCAGAGCAGACACCATCAGAGTGGACACCATCCCATCAAAATTGACAACAGAGTAGACACAATCAGAATAGACGCCGCCCAATAATAGACGCCGTCATAGTAGACACATTGTATGAGACACCCTAGACTTGACACTGCAAAACTAGACATCACCACACCGTCAGCCGTCACAGCGCCATCAGGCGTGCCAAAAGCCCCCCGTCTTGAAATACACGCCCCTGCTTAGTGTCACGTTGACCCAGCCAGGACAGACCGAGAAAATAAAGGGAATCAACAATCAGACATTAATCATTGCGTTATGTCCCCTTTTATGAGTAAGATTGGTCATGATTCGTCACAACGACTTAATTAAGTAACGTAAGTGTTGGTAAATATGCTTTCAGGAAATAATTGACATGAGGAGAAAATAGACGTTTCCTCTTCAGGCCTATGTTTATTATTATTTACGTAATCCATTTATTTTATTTTTTTATGACAGAACTATGGACATCATAAAACCAGTTATTTTGTTTACCCTGTTATTTATCATGTATGTTGCTTTATTGAAAGGGGGCTATTCGTGAATGACGTCACGCACCTGGCGGGGGCGAGGGGGTCACACATTTGTGACGATGTGTGTTGAGAGGGAGGGGGTGTTTAAGAAATGTGACGTCACATCAAAACACGCAACCTTAAATAAAATTTCCACTGAAATATTTGATTGCTTACAATTTATTTGATGACGTTTTACTTGGTTTCACGCGTGTTACGATATAAGACATACTTAAATAACAACAAAATTGTTTTGAAACATGCTCATTTTCAAATAGAAAATACGACCTTTATTGTTTGCGCAAAGCTTTGTGACGTCATATGGGAGGGGGTCTAAGTTTTTGTGACGATGTGGGACGAGGGGTGGGGGTAAAAAATCTGCCAAATTTGCGTGATGTCATTTATGGACAGCCCCAAAGTGACACATATTGTTTGCAGATTTGCCTGTTAAATTGTTTATATTGAACAGCTATGTGAATATTTCTTCTGATTCCCCATTTAAGGACGTTCTTAAATTTTGTGTTTGACAGACGCCAGTCGTGCCGCTTGCGTCGTACCGCCCTTTATAGAGCTGGCATGTGTGACAGCCAGTGTGTACTCACTCCTGTGTGTCAGCATTGACAGGTAGGCAAACTACTTTTTAAAACGTATAAATTTAAAAATAAATATTTTTATGTTCGATGTCATAACGCGGAGCTCAAACAAAGGTCATAAACTTGGGAAAATGAGCGAGAGTCATTGCCCATCGAAATTCTCATGTTGTTAGAGAGTAGGGATGTCAATATTGTTGAAAAATGATGCCCGGGTACCCGACCAAATTTTGAACGGGTTACTGGGATACCTGTTCGAAACACCTCAAAATTTCGCGGTCATGTCCGGGGCCGTTTTTTTTTCGGGTAACCGCTCGCTATTAACATTATACATGTACTTCTTTGTTTATTAAGGGATTTCGAATTAGAATGTCTATTTGAGGGGCACGCTGAAAAAATTTGAAGGCGCTAATGATCATGTGTTGCCGGCCTTTGGTCTAGGGCCTAAAGATTTAAAGTACTTCATCGTTTGCAAATTTGGTGGCACGTGTCAACCCAGCGGCGTAGCAAGTATATGTGATACAGGGGCGGACCGAGCTGTATGCCGCTGGCTATCAAAGATTAAAAAAAATATCTTTACAATTTTTCAGAGATAACACCCTTTAAAAAAACAGTTGAAAAGGGTGCCGCTCGGCCGTAGCGCCTCCTCCGTACAAACCTTACCAACGGCACTGCTTAAAAAATAACACCATTTCATTGACAAACCGCCACTAACAACCCCCAACCTTCACTCTCAGGTACAGGTCGATTGTCCTGGCCAGGAAGCCTCCCTCTGACGTGTCCATCTCCCTGTCCTTCCTGTTGGTCTGGGTCTGGTCATTCCTCTACGCCTCCAGGATCTTCCTGCAGGACTTCTTCACCGACAACGACGGCTCCTCCGACGTCGTCGAGACCAACGCCACCGGCGCACTCCACGCGCCCACGCTCGTTTACAGCAATAGCACTGTCCGTGACGACCATGACCCCAGCGACACGTCCTTCTGCAGCATCCTGGTCGAGGAGGATGACGCGGATCTACCATTCAGGTCAGTTTGTATAAAGACTCCGCGGCTTGGCTTGGCACTGGTAAATGTATTGGCCAGGTAAAGATGTTGTATATATACGTGGTTTATGTGCGTGGGAGATGTTTGAGTTGTATAGATGAGGTGCGTGGTTAAGTCAGGTAAAGCTGATGTGTGGGTGATACATGTGTGTGTGTGTATGTGTGTGTGTGTGCGTGTGTGTGTGTTCGGTAGGTGGAAGGCGTCTACTCTGAAAATGCTAAGAGTCATGCGCTTTAAATGGACGAAGAACGAGAATTTGTATGTTTTTCTTCTTGCATATGGAATAACAAAGTTCTTTGTTGTTATCCCCATGTCTATCAAACGCGACTACATCACAACGCACCCACTGTATTGTTTCCCCCTTGCCTACCACAGAGTTGCAGACGTCGTGATATTGTTCGTCATTCCAGTGGCGGCCATGATCTACATATTTCTCCAAATCCGGCGCCGCCTCTGGGGCTCCAGCATCGGCGTCACCACCAACGTCCGGAAGAAGCGGTCGGTCATCCGCTTCCTGGCGTTCGACATCTTCGTCTTCGTCCTGTGCTGGCTGCCGTTCTACATGGTTGACATCGTGTCGGACTCGATCAAGCTTATCTTAGGTGAGTGGCAGAATGTGTCAATTATCCGTGGATTATCGTAGGTGAGTGGCAGAATGTGTCAATTATCCGTGGATTATCCTAGGTGAGTGGCAGAATGTGTCAATTATCCGTGGATTATCGTAGTTGAGTGGCAGAATGTGCCAGTTACACGTGAATTATCGTAGTTGAGTGGCAGAATGTGCCAGTTACACGTGAATTATCGTAGCTCTATGATGTACTCAAGCATCCATTAGACATGTCCACATGTTAGCACGAGCTGCTCAATCCATGGCACAACATTCAGACTCTCGAACCACGTGTTCTCCGAGTAATTTCCCACCAAACCCTCGCTCATATTCCAACCTTAATATTCCCAACATTTTTTTCCAATCTCATACTCTAACTCTCAGGTATAAAATTAATTTTACATCCCTCATATTCAAACCGCTATACCCCAACAATCAACTGCAGCTCTCATATCAAAATCTTCAAATTCAAGCTTTCATTTTCCAAACCTAATTTTTTCAGTCCAATTAGCAATCATATCATATGGAGCCAAGTGTAAATGAAAGACATGAGTTTCGCATTTAATTTTTTAAAAATAGAAATATTTGATGATATAAATATATAACACTCTCGCTTTTCATACCACATATCTTACTCATCACTAATGCTACATGTCCACATTTTCATAGATGGTTCTTAATTGCACCCGTGCATCACATACTCCGAAAATTCACATTTCATATGCACCAACATTGATCAACACTTTTCTAGGACACCTCGCCCACCTCCGCCAATAGCTAGTGATCCCTTCAAATATCTTCACACATCTCGGAATTCCCGCAACCCCAAGTCGTATTTCAACTTTCAACACCAGCTGTTTCCCCATCCCAGGTAATGGAGACGACGAGGAAGTCGATGAGAACCAGGCGTACATACTCTCTCGTTTCTTCTTCATCATCCTGGCACTAAGCAACAGCTTCCTAAACCCCCTCATCTACGCCTTCTTCAACAAGAACTTCATGAACGAGGTAAGTTACGCATTACAGATTATATAAGGTCTTTATTTTAATTATACTGGAGATAAATTTCTAGTGAATTTTCCAGGGTCTACCTTTAGGCAATCAACCAATAGCTGATTGTATGGCACACGGGAGATATCTAAGGCTCGATGCTTCATACTTTGCAAATTAATTTAGAAGTTCTTTTAACACTTTATATGTCACTAGATGCCCCGCGTCGTAGCATACGCCGCAGACTTGCTCATGGAGAGTGCAAAGAAAGTGGAGAAAGAACGGACACAAACTACAGCACGAAGAAATCGAAACAACTCGAATGAACGTCGGTTGGGGGGGGGGAGGAGGAACTGCCGACTCATTGTTGGTTTCCCGACATTCGCACTGTGGTTATCTACCTACCCACCACCCTTTACCACATTAGCTTGCCAACCATAAACTGTGATTGGCCAACTAGCAGTCATCTTGGCAATAAAGGGGTTAGAGAACGGGCACAAACATACATGTTCAAAAATTAAAAAAAAACACCAATGTTTGGGCTTGAACCCATGACCTTCCCCGTATAAGGTGGACGTGATAACCAGTACACTACAAATCTCACGTTATTCTGTGAAGGTACAATGCAAGTGAACGCAAGGACCATTGTTGGTCTCGAGACATTGGTCGACCCCAGCGAGGGTCATTCGTCATGCTCTTTTGTACATACTTGCGTTGTGGTGTCCCGCATGGTTGGGCGACTTAGAGAATTATATATATAGAAGATTATACAATTTCTCTCTGTACTTATTGTTTTTGTTAGGGACCCGTGCCCACCTTTTGTTTTTATTTCTTTATACATTCGTTTTCTCAATGTTGGCGATGTAAAGTAATTTATGCACATATGCTTATTTACTTGTCCTGATGAAGGCATTTGCCGAGACCTGTATTTGTCGATCAACCAAGAATAAAAGTTTATCTATAAAGGTTATGCTAAACCTATATACAATTTTTTTTTCAAAAACGTATTCAAATACAGGTCCACTTTTATTCAGACATTTCGATTTTGTATCATGTAGGCTAAACGTTTCTACAAACTGTCTACTCTACAGGTGCGGACGATGTTCTCAAAGAGCTGGTGTAGCGCTTGTTTCCTCAACAAAGTGGTCCCCGTGAACACTGACGAGACCCAGGCCAGTGGGTTGCCGGAGGAACCGGTCGTCATCTCGAGATGACGTCTTTACGACCGGACTAGAATAACTCCAAACTTGTACACTGACAACTTCCGGTTACCAAGACTTTTTCCAGCTGATGTCAATCAGTTTTGTACAATTTAATGAGCTGTGTACTCATCTTGGCGTGAAGCGGAAAACATTGCAAGGAGTTAGGAACGATGCTAAGATGGGATCACCTGCAGCGATACGCTTCAGTTACCCTTCTCAGATTGTTATGATTGAACTGCCTGAGGAGTTTGGCTTAAATCTGAGGGTTCAAACTGAACAAATGTTGACTGGGTTGAATGCTGGTCGCCTGCAGGTGCCAGAGTGAGTACAAGTTGCAACGTTGATTGCACCATGATTGACTGTCTTTACTAAGATTTATGGGTGCCTGCATCAATGGTGACTTTCTCTACCAATGGGAACTGTGTACTGCCTTGGTTTACCGACAGTACTATGGGTGACTGTGTACTCTCATGTTTTACCGACAGTACTATGGGTGACTGTGTACTCTCATGGTTTACCGACAGTAATATGGGTGACTGTGTACTCTCATGGTTGACTGACTGTACTATGGGTGACTGTATACTACCATGGTTGACCGACTGTCCTATGGGTGACTGAGCCAGGTGTGACTGAATGTACAAGGTTTGACTGAATGTGCCAGGGGTTTTAGTACTTCTTAATTTTACATTATTATGCACACTGTAAATGCAATTATATCACTGTCGCTGTTGAATTTTGTTGGACCGAATATGGTATTTGTTATGTATTTTAATCTGATCTATAATCACAAATTGCCTAACATAAATTGTTGTCTTAACAATAAGCACTGTCTCTCATTAAAATGACTTGCACTTCAGCTCACAATTTAGTATTACGTATGTATTTGTGGTTACTTCACTTGACCAAAATAAAATAAAAGTTTTTGGAATTTTTTTTTAATTGAGCTACATTTTAAAGTAAAGAAACCCCGTAAAAACAAGTTTTTGACTATAAATCCCTTATATATGAGACATAACTAAAAGTATTGATTATGTTCAAAAGTGACAAACATTTACAGACTTAAACCAAAATTATCTCCCATGGCTTTAAAACTGGTGGAAGAGGGGAGGGGATGTGGACATGGACGGGTGCCGTCAGCGCGTTAACTCAACTCAAGGTGGTTTACCTGGTTTAAACACGAGAGGTGGCTGGCCTGAAGTCAGTGACCCGTAAAATGTAAACGATGGCGACCGCTACATATAGTTTATATAGATAAACGAAAAATGCATTAATTTAATTACGGTACGTTCAATCGATCTGAAATTTTGATACGATGCATTGTTAGGTGACACGGGTCCGTGTGCCAAATTTCAGCTCGATGGCTTTACTGGAAGTGGGTCATTTTCAACTCTTTTTTTTCCGCGGGCGGACGAATGAGACGGCGGTGAAGTTAATATAAGGGATTTAAAAATATGTTCATGATAATACGCATCGCACGACAATCCAAAAATCCAAAATTTTAGTTATGTCTCATATATATATGATTTATAGTAAAAAAACACTAATACGCTAAATTTCAGCCCGATTTGATCACGGGAAAATGGTTATAAAAACATGTTTAATGTAATGCGCATCGCGCCACAGACTAGCATAAAATTTACAGATCGGGAATATATTTTTGAAAAGTATGGTCAATATAATACGCACCGCACCGTGCGTGCGACAGGAAAATATTAAAAAGGTTGTTCAATATAATACACACCGCGACAGTCTAGTACTAAAATGTACATGCTACGTAGAGATACATAGAGATAATCTAAAAATTCATTAATTTACAGTACAATCGATCGATGTGAAATTCGATAGATCATTTTTATCGTCGCCATGAGTCTGCTTGCAAAATTTCAGCTCGCTAGCATACAGGGAAGTGGGTAAGAAATCGATTCAAAATTTTTGCGACAGGCAATCAAACAATCAAGCAATCAAGGAGACGCCACGATCATATATATATATATATATATATATATATATATATATATATTATATATATATATATATATATATATATATATATATATATATATATATATATTTACCCTCAATTATGTATGACTGACTCACTTTGGCCTAACGCTAAGGGACATCACTCTGCTTTTTTAGAAATTGAAAATATAGACTTAAAATCATTAACATTTTGGTTTCCAGATTAACATTAAACACACTCCATACTATAATTAATTAAATATTTCATGCGGACGCTCGAAAAGAGTTATTTTTTGGTGCTGTAATTTAGTGCGTTGCTTTCTAAAATTTCTCGCCGTAAAAAGATATTATATTGCGTCATTGTTTTAGCTCATATTTTAATTTTGGAAAAGGGAACGATGTAAAAAGACGATTTGAGGTTTGTTACTAATAAAATACTTTGTGTACAGTTTAGGAAGTTTAACATTAAGTTTTTATCATACAAGGACAAGTAAGTTGGGCTTTTGAAAAAGGTGGGTGCCGAAGGCGCCCTAAAAAAGCGGGCGCCACGGCGCCGCAGCACAACGTAGTATATATAAATATATATAAAGGATTTAAAATTCACAGTGTTTAAGGACACACTTAGATATTCCTCATTGACTGATTTTAGTTTTTGTTTTTAAATTTCTTAGTGGATACACTTAGTGCTTTCACCGGTGATGAAATGTTTTTATTTAAAACAGTTTATACCAAGTTTTACCACGCAAATACATATGATGAAATAATAAATAAATAGAGGCAAAATAACATTTTTTTTTAAACTTGGGAAAGTAAGCATAATCTCAAACACATTATTTTTTTAAAAATTATGTTCATCCAAATTTTTGTCCGTCCATTTTATCGAATCATGAGAGCAACTTTTAAATGAACAGCTCAAAACATTTACAAAATACACTACTTATTTACATCATACGTTTTTAAACAAAAAGATATACATTCTTTCGTAATAAGTCTTTTGTGTTTTTCAATTTAGTATGAAAATGTGAAATGCTGATGTATGCTTGATTTCCTAAAATGTTTTGGATCACGTGATATGTTATCATGTGACGTGTAGGGTCACGTGAATTTCTCATCACTTTTTACTAGGATCACGTGGATCATGGGTCATCATCTATTGGCATAAATTTAATTGTTGATCACGTGACATCGGGAGTTTAAAACAACCCAAGGGCTGCCACTCGTGATTTAGGTGCACCCCTTTTTTTTTGGATACGATGGTAAAATAAATAATTCTCACTAAGGATACTGTAGTACTTTCTCATAAATAACATTGACATACGAATGTAAAAGTGATTTTTAATTAATTTATGACTCTGGATATAACAAGTCACTTTTAAGACCATGAACAACATCCTGTCTGATGCCTAGTACTTTATAAACATTTTTTTGTTGTAATCAGGGAAATAAATGCATATGAGCTGCAGTAAAGGATCGCCGCTGTCATAAAAACCTTCAAAGTGTAAAATAGCTTTTGTAAATATTTGTTTTGTTTACATCCTTGTTACTGTTACCATGACCACAGCATGAAACTTTTAAATGATTTTCTTTCACCCTGATCATTTTCAACTGTTTGAAATCGTCTTAATTCATGCATGAAATGTGAAATATAATGTAAAAAAATAAATAAAACATGTTGGATAATGGTTTCAATAAACTAATGAATTTTTGTTATATTATTTAAAACTAGTTTGTGCTGCGGCGCCGTGGCGCCTGCGGCGCCCCCCCCCCACACTTTTCAAGGGCGCCATAGGCGCCCACCTTTTTCAAAAGCCCAACTAACCTGTCATTGTATGATAAATGCGTAATATTAAAATTTCTTAAATGTACACACAGTATTTAATAATAGTTTATTTTTTTATTTTTTATGTGAAAAGCCCAAGTAACTTATCCTTGTATGATAAATACGAAATATTCCTGAAATGTACACAAAGTATGTATATAATATAGGTTGTGCTGCGGCGCCCACTTTTATTTTAGGGCGCCTACGGCGCCCATTTTTTTCAAAAGCCCAACAAACTTGTCCTTGTATGATAGATACGTAATATTAAACTACCTTAAATGTACACAAAGTAATTTAAAATAGAGGTTATAGGGTGCCAAAGACGCCCACTTTTTTTTTATTTGGTTAAAATCCCAAGTAACTTATCCTTGTATGATAAATACGAAATATTCCTGAAAATTAAACAAAGTATTTATATAATAATTTTTACAGTGCTAATCACCACACGATTTTTTAACTAATTTTAGAAAGCAGCGCACCAAATTACTGCACCAAAAAATAACTATTTGAGTCAATCAGCACTGCTCACAACACATAATTTTAAAAAAGCAGAGTGATGTCCCTTAGCGTTAGGCTACATAATTGAGCGTAAATATATAATATATATGACTAGTTTGTGCTGTGGCGCCGTGGCGCCCCCTTTTTTAAGGGCGCCTATGGCGCCCACCTTTTTCAAAAGCCCAACTAACTTGTCCTTGTATGACAAATACGTAATATTAAACGTTCTTAAATGTACACAAAGTATTTTATAATAGAGTTTTTTTTCTTTTTTTATTGCAAAAGCTTAAGTGACGTATCCTTATATGATAAATACGAAATATTCCTGAAATGTACACAAAGTATGTCTATAATATTTTTTTACAGTGCTAATCACCACACGATTTTTAAAGTAACTTTAGAAAGCAGCGCACCAAATTACTGCACCAAAAATAACTCTTATCGAACGTCCGCATGAAATTGTTCAATTATTAATAATAGTGTGGAGGGTGTTTAATGTTAATCTGGAAACCAAAATGATTATCCAATTTTTAAAAAAAAGCAGAGTGATGTCCCTCAGCGTTAGGCTACATAATTGAGCATAAATATATATATGATGTTCAACAGGTCACAACGCCCTCGTAATATATTAACACAAACTCACATTTAAATGCTAATTTTTAATCAAACAGTATTCGTTCCCGACCAAGACTAAATCATTCCATTTGTGTCAGTTTAACAAATCATAAGACACCTAATACAGCCGGAATTGAACGCGTTCCTCAGTACTCGTACATCTCCTTGTTATCTGGCAGTTTTAGTTTGAATAATAAAAACAAGTAAATAAAAACTCGAATGAGTATTTAAGCCAATTTGTCCATAGCAATGTTCGAGACAAAACACTTAATAGTGTTCAGCAAGTCAATAACGATCACACATAAATTTTAATAACAACTGATTCAAACGATTCTTTAACGTTGAGAACACGTGGAGTTGAAACAAAGAATTTCCAACTTTTTTTATTCAAGGGAAATCATTCTAGGTTACATTAAAAGTAATTTCAAATCAATAATTCAGAAAGTAAACAAAACAATTGCTATTTACAAATTGCTGCTAAAAATACGGGAGTCGAACGAAAAGAGATTTTTAAAAAAAAATATTGCTTCCCCAACATTGTTCTAAATATTATTAGATATCATTTGGCGTTTGTTTAAACTCGATAGCTGTTATGGTTGCCGAGAAATTGACAAAATACTGATATTTTTCGTGCATTGTTTTGTGTGGATTTTCCAGGAAATCCAGTAAACGTTTTCGGGAATTATTTTGGCCTGTGCACATTCTTGGAACCTCTTTAACATATATGCAAAGACCCGAACCCTCTATCTGGTATGGTTCAGGAGGAGTTGCTTGTGCAAGCTCGAACAGACATCCATACCGGACAGATTTTTCAAACCTATAAGCCCAATTTCCCCAAGGGGAAATTGCGCTAAAAAAGCTTTCTCTAACATATTTAAAATGTATAAAGCTAACTATTCTTTTCTTATATGAATGAAGATGCAAATTACGTTTATAAATATCTTATGAAACAAATATTTCAATTATTATGATAAAAACACAGAGGTTTCTTCTTTAAATCTCTTTATTGTTCAGTTGTGTGTGAAAAGATGTTGTTTCTTTTTTGACACAATTAAATCAAAATTAGGGCCTTTGATGTCAGGGCAAGTTGGATGCTGTCTTCATGGTCCAATCGATTTCGCAGCTTTGTTTTTATATTCACTAGAGTGGAAAATGCTTGCTCACAAAGGTACGCTGTTGCTAAACGCAACAGCATTTTTACGGCATCCTCGTGGGCAATGTTGAAAGCCGTTGCAGCATTTGACATCCAAAAATGTGTCAGATCTGCTTTGTTTGCGTATTCAATACGTGCCTCATTGTTGGATGGAATTTCAAGAAGTGGTACATCCGCTATGTCTCATCGAAATGGATCTACAGTCCAATTAGCATTATGCTCATCAACCAGAAAGTAAACAGTGAACCGCTCTTTGAGCTTGTTAAGATATCAGGTAAATATATTCTTGATATGGTCAAAAGTAATATTTCCACAATCTTCCAAGTACACGGCCGACTTTGAGAAGAACGCCAACTTGTTTAATTCTGCTTTTTTCTTTCCAATATGAAAGCTTTAATCCAAACGATGCAATCTTTTCTCTGGCTGAGATTATACTTATATTTTGTCCCTGAAATTCTTTGTTCAATGCATTTACATAATCAAAAATATCAACTACGTTTGCGAGATGTGGAACCCAATAATAGTTCGTACACTTCTCTGCTAGTGTATACTTTAGACCAGCCAGAATTTTTTGAAGTTCCACTTTCAGAGCCCACACTTTGTTAAGAAATTTGCTGTGTAAAAGCCAGCGTACCTCGGTGTGATAATGTAGGTATGTATACTCAGCCTCAACATCTTTACATAAATCACGAAACAGTCACGTTTGCAGCGCATGTCCTTTAATGAAATTTATAATCTGGATAACATCATGCATGACGACCTCCAGTTCAGGTTGCAAATGTTTCACAATCAGAGCTTGACGACGGATCGTAAAGTGGCTAACTTCAATTTTGGGATTCGTCTCTCTTGCAACAGCCGAAAAACCACATATACGACCCAACATAGCTGTAGCTCCAGCAACAGTCTCAGTAATAGTCTTCCTGTTTAAAACTAACTTTTTCAAAGTATTTATTACCTGTATTGATACATCAATTCCTTGACATCGCATTTCGAGAAGATCCCAAAAACAACATTTCCTCTTCAATTATTTGAAAACATTTGAAGCGAACATATACCATAAGCATTACTAATGATATCAGTGGTCTCATCAAGCTGAATAGCAAAGAGTTTACTCGCATTTATAGAATGCGGTTTCTAGAAGAAACCGTATCAATAGTGGGCTTATCTTTCAAGCGTACACATTACGGAATTTTTGAATATATATAGGGGATTTTTATGTTTTCAATAAGTCTCCATTACAGACAGACAGAGAGAGATGACGAGACGGCGGTGAAGTTAATATAAGGGATTTAAAAACAAAAGAACAAACAAAAAGAACACACAAAAATAGATGTAGTAACATAAAGGCACCAAAGTTGGTATGATGATATTGTATAATAAATAAATGTTCCACACATGGATAAAATTATGGATAATTTAGTGATACACGCATTCTCTCTGTTCCTACGACACGCACCAAAACGTTTGGTGAAAGGTCGTTCTCTTTTTGTGCAGCCAAACAATGGAATTCTCTACCATTACACATACGTAGTATTCAAACAACCAAGTCCTTCAAGACTGCACTTAAGACACATCTTTTCAAAATTTATTTTTAAAATTGATGAAACAACATTTCTTGTAAATGATTAACGTAGCTTATGTATAGTGTGTTGTAATTTTGTGTGTTTGTTGTGATATGAAAGTTAATTTAATACTTATAAGTATGTTATTTCTTTCATGTAAAGCGCTGTGAGCCCAGTTCCTTACTGGGATACAGCGCTATATAAATAATCAATTTATTATTATTATTATTATTATTATAATCCATTTATAATTTCCCTTTTAAGGCATAAATTAGTTGTTATTAATAGAAGTACATGTGTATTACTGCATACAAGAACAATTGATCTTAATGAATCTGTCAGCTTACATGTGTATTACTGCATACAAAACTGTCATTCAACATACATGAAAAGTTCTGCAAACAACTTGAACTGTGGTCATCAAACATGGAGCCATATCATTGTCCTCAGACTATACTGTAAACTAATACCAAATAAATTCTATGCAAACTGCACATTTCTCATTTGTATTTTAAAAAAAAATAGGAAACAAAAACAAAGACTCACATACATACAAATAAATAGAAACATTTAAATTTAAAAACAATTAAAATAATAATAATAATATGATAGAAAAATGCACCAAACCACAAAGTGGGTAAATTTCAAGACTGTTTACCATAATACCCAGTTTAATAATTAATTGTATTTTCATTTATTTTTTTGGTGAGGGCAGGGGAGAGAAACAGGATTTTTAATTTTTTTTTGTAAGGAAAAAAAAAGACATTGGTGGGGACCCCTAAGAATCTTGATAAGAACCCAAACAATGCAAGTCACAGCCTCAAGAACAAAACTCAAAGGATACAGTATGGACAATGAAAACAGGTTGTATGAAGTAGGCTCACTTAATCAGTCATGGCCAATACTGCCTGGGGGAAAAATCATTTTGTTCAAAACTTGGGGATTTCTATATGAATGATAGTTCACTAGTATGCTATACATTTCTACATGAATGATAGTCCACTAGTATGCTATACATTTCATATATCTTATTCTGTTTGCTTAGTGTTTTAATAGTTACAAACTATCAGTATCAGAGTGGTTTTACAACTGATGCTCAACAACATAACAATGAAGACACAAAAAATATATTATAACAAAGCAACTTGTCATTATTTTTTCAAGTGACTTTTTTTTCTCTTAATCAAAATATTCAATCCATAGAAATGTTGCAGTGGTAGCTAAATATAGAAATGTTGCAGTGGTAGCTAAATATAGAAATGTTGCAGTGGTAGCTAAACATAGAAATGTTGCAGTGGTAGCTAAATATAGAAATGTTGCAGTGGTAGCTAAATATAGAAATGTTGCAGTGGTAGCTAAATATAGAAATATTGCAGTGGTAGCTAAACATAGAAATGCTGCAGTGGTAGCTAAATATAGAAATTTTGCAGTGGTAGCTAAATATAGAAATGTTGCAGTGGTAGCTAAACATAGAAATGTTGCAGTGGTAGCTAAATATAGAAATGTTGCAGTGGTAGCTAAATATAGAAATGTTGCAGTGGTAGCTAAATATAGAAATGTTGCCGTGGTAGCTAAATATAGAAATGTTGCAGTGGTAGCTAAATATAGAAATGTTGCAGTGGTAGCTAAATATAGAAATGTTGCAGTGGTAGCTAAATATAGAAATGTTGCAGTGGTAGCTAAATATAGAAATGTTGCAGTGGTAGCTAAACATAGAAATGTTGCAGTGGTAGCTAAATATAGAAATGTTGCAGTGGTAGCTAAATATAGAAATGTTGCAGTGGTAGCTAAAATGGTAAGAGATCACTGATGAAATATTATTGCAGTGTATTAAACAAAATAGTTTTCAAATGCAAAAAAGAGACATCAAATTAATATAACTTAAATAGCTTCAATGGTAATATCTTCTTTTTGCTCAGAAAATACATATAATGTAAATGACATAGTATATTGATGTTGGTCAAATTTCGTACATAGATGAAATTATATGTAGATGTTTCCACTCCCTAAGTCTTAGCTCTGAAAATCTAAACCCAGAAAAGATGTGAAAACGTAAAAACCACAAAATAGAAATAAATGAAATTAAATCTGAAATAAAATTCACAAATCACAGCAACACAACCAAGATGTCAAGAATCGGTAGAAGATATGTTGAGTAGCCAATATTCTTGTTAACAACAATTTCATTTGTCACATAAAATAATTTCCCATACTAAGATTAACATTTGAAACAGCAAATAATTTCTTCCATTATGAGAATAGAAAAAAAGATTGTTACAAAAAAATTTATTCTGAAAAAACTTTTTTTCATGTATATACAAAAAAATCATTTACGGTATATATTTTTTTAAAAAATATTGGAATGTAGGTGCCTTGATTTATGACTTTAAACAAAAAGCACAAGATCCTTACTCACTGATGCGTATCATTAAACTTTAACTTAATCACTTCATTGAAATAAACTGTTCCAGCTGTTATTTGTAGATTTGTATAAGAAAATAAATATCTAATAAAATAAAATTTAGTTGCTTTAAATTAGTTTGGTATATTGGTCATAGAATACATTAAGTGTATAAACATTGGTAACTTAGTACAAAATAAATATTTTTTATAATATTTGATAATTGGTATATTAAATTAATAGCTTTTTTCCTAATTGAAAAGAATTGTGTTATCAACCTAGAATAGACGGAGGAATGTCTTAGAAAGTCTGTAAAAGAAGTAAAAAGGAGGGCATTTTTTTTTAAAGCTAGGGACCTATTTCTAAAGGCAAGCTCTATTTACATTTCATGAGCAAGTTCTAATAAGATGTCACCTTGGAGAAACAGTTACTGACATGATCCTACCCCTTATCATCAGTTGTGCTGACTAAGCTCAATTCTTGAACGTAAAGAATGCAAATTTGCTGGAATGCTGGCCAGAAAAATGTACTTAAGAATTTTGTCAGCCAAAGGTGTCATTTTGTTTTGATGAATTTTATTCAAATCTGAGTTTTTACAAAACAAAAATTTTATTCAAATCTGAGTTTTAACAAAACAAAAGTTTTATTCAGAAAAGGCAGGCACATTAACTAAAAATTTACATGTGTGAATTTTTGAAAAAAAATTGAGCAGCTTAAAAAAAAGGCGCATGTTTTTGACTGTTAGACAAGTAATATAACAAGTAATATCAGGTATATTCCAGGTACTAAATAAATGATCCCCGCCCACTAACAAATAAGTGTATTTGAACCTTAACAACAATCTAGAATTGCTTCCATTTCCAAAAATCAGGAAATAACACAATACATGCACACTATGCACACATATAAATATTGATATATATTATATATGCAATTGTACAACAGTTTGTTTTCTTGTTACAATAGACTGTATAAATACATGTACATTCAATCCAAAATAAATATTGGATTGTTTAATGTAGTTATGAGTCAAAATGAAGACCAGGCGAATATGTACAATGTTTGAAAATATTACCACAAGGAGAATGAGTGCAGATGGGAAGGTATGGATAATGATATGCCAGGAATGAAAGAGACACACCAACTGGGCAAGTACATTTTTGTAGAATCAGGATTCTGTGAAATTACTTCTGTGTTTGGTTGTTAGGTCGAGTTTTTGGGAAGATTTAGGTTTTCCGCTGACTTTTTTTTTGGTTGACGTTGTTTAAAAGCACCAGGCTCAAGTAAGAGGTCAGAAGGTCATCCATTTTGTATCCCTGAAGTTAAAATAAAACATGTTATTTGAAGAAAAAAAAACACACCATACAAGAATTAATACAAAGGTTTTATTGCTCCTTCAAGAACTCAAGTTTTCACATGACATATGTTGTTCTTAAACTCTTTAGTTTCTAATTTATTCTCATATTCTGTAAGCTTGAGATTATTCTCTTAAAGCTTTGGCTAAAACCTTGGCCACCTGCACTACCTACAGGGAGTGCCATTCAACACTGTCTGAGTGAAGGACTCACTAGCTGCTCTAGCCTCCCCGGCTATGTCGCTACTCTAGCCTCCCCGGCTATGTTGCTACTCTAGCCTCCCCGGCTATGTTGCTACTCTAGCCTCCCCGGCTATGTCGCTACTCTAGCCTCCCCGGCTATGTCGCTACTCTAGCCTCCCCAGCTTTGTCGCTACTCTAGCCTCCCCGGCTGTGTCCCTACTCTAGCCTCGCCGGCTATGTCGCTACTCTAGCCTCCCCGGCTATGTCGATACTCTAGCCTCCCCGGCTGTGTCCCTACTCTAGCCTCGCCGGCTATGTCGCTACTCTAGCCTCCCCGGCTATGTTGCTACTCTAGCCTCCCCGGCTATGTCGCTACTCTAGCCTCCCCGGCTATGTCGCTACTCTAGCCTCCCCAGCTTTGTCGCTACTCTAGCCTCCCCGGCTGTGTCCCTACTCTAGCCTCGCCGGCTATGTCGCTACTCTAGCCTCCCCGGCTATGTCGATACTCTAGCCTCCCCGGCTGTGTCCCTACTCTAGCCTCGCCGGCTATGTCGCTACTCTAGCCTCCCTGGCTTTGTCGCTTTTGTAGCCTCACCGGCTATGTCGCTAGTCTAGCCTCCAAAGCCTGCAGGGAGTGCCATACATTATCTGAGCATAGGACTCACTCGCTACTCTAGCCTCCCCGGCTATGTCGCTACTCTAGCCTCCCTGGCTTTATCGCTACTCTAGCCTCCCCGGCTATGTCCCTACTCTAGCCTCCCTGGCTTTATCGCTACTCTAGCCTCCCTGGCTTTATCGCTACTCTAGCCTCCCCGGCTATGTTCCTACTCTAGCCTCCCCGGCTATGTCGATACTCTAGCCTCCCCGGCTGTGTCCCTACTCTAGCCTCGCCGGCTATGTCGCTACTCTAGCCTCCCCGGCTATGTTGCTACTCTAGCCTCCCCGGCTATGTCGCTACTCTAGCCTCCCCGGCTATGTCGCTACTCTAGCCTCCCCAGCTTTGTCGCTACTCTAGCCTCCCCGGCTGTGTCCCTACTCTAGCCTCGCCGGCTATGTCGCTACTCTAGCCTCCCCGGCTATGTCGATACTCTAGCCTCCCCGGCTGTGTCCCTACTCTAGCCTCGCCGGCTATGTCGCTACTCTAGCCTCCCTGGCTTTGTCGCTTTTGTAGCCTCACCGGCTATGTCGCTAGTCTAGCCTCCAAAGCCTGCAGGGAGTGCCATACATTATCTGAGCATAGGACTCACTCGCTACTCTAGCCTCCCCGGCTATGTCGCTACTCTAGCCTCCCTGGCTTTATCGCTACTCTAGCCTCCCCGGCTATGTCCCTACTCTAGCCTCCCTGGCTTTATCGCTACTCTAGCCTCCCTGGCTTTATCGCTACTCTAGCCTCCCCGGCTATGTTCCTACTCTAGCCTCCCCGTCTATGTCGCTACTCTAGCCTCCCTGGCTATGTCGCTACTCTAGCCTCCCCGGCTATGTCCCTACTCTAGCCTCCCTGGCTTTATCGCTACTCTAGCCTCCCTGGCTTTATCGCTACTCTAGCCTCCCCGGCTATGTTGCTACTCTAGCCTCCCCGGCTATGTTGCTACTCTAGCCTCCCCGGCTATGTCGCTACTCTAGCCTCCCCGGCTATGTCGCTACTCTAGCCTCCCCAGCTTTGTCGCTACTCTAGCCTCCCCGGCTGTGTCCCTACTCTAGCCTCGCCGGCTATGTCGCTACTCTAGCCTCCCCGGCTATGTCGATACTCTAGCCTCCCCGGCTGTGTCCCTACTCTAGCCTCGCCGGCTATGTCGCTACTCTAGCCTCCCTGGCTTTGTCGCTTTTGTAGCCTCACCGGCTATGTCGCTAGTCTAGCCTCCAAAGCCTGCAGGGAGTGCCATACATTATCTGAGCATAGGACTCACTCGCTACTCTAGCCTCCCCGGCTATGTCGCTACTCTAGCCTCCCTGGCTTTATCGCTACTCTAGCCTCCCCGGCTATGTCCCTACTCTAGCCTCCCTGGCTTTATCGCTACTCTAGCCTCCCTGGCTTTATCGCTACTCTAGCCTCCCCGGCTATGTTCCTACTCTAGCCTCCCCGTCTATGTCGCTACTCTAGCCTCCCTGGCTATGTCGCTACTCTAGCCTCCACGGCTATGTTCCTACTCTAGCTTCCCGGCTATGTCGCTACTCTAGCCTCCCCGGCTATGTCGCTAGTCTAGCCTCCCCGGCCTGCAGGGAGTGCCATACATTATCTGAGCATAGGACTAACTCGCCACTCTAGGCTCCCTGGCTATGTCCCTACTCTAGCCTCCCTGGCTTTGTTGCTACTCTAGCCTCCCCGGCTATTTCCCTACTCTAGCCTCACCGGCTATGTCCCTACTGTAGCCTCCCCGGCTATGTCCCTACTCTAGCCTCCCTGGCTTTGTCGCTACTCTAGCCTCCCCGGCTATGTCGCTACTCTAGCCTCCCCGGCTATATCCCTACTCTTGCCTCCCCGGCTATGTCGCTACTCTAGCCTCCCCGGCTATGTCGCTACTCTAGCCTCCCCGGCTATGTCGCTACTCTAGCCTCCCCGGCCTGCAGGGAGTGCCATACATTATCTGAGCATAGGACTCACTCGCTACTCTAGCCTCCCCGGCAATGTCCCTACTCTAGCCTCCCCGGCTATGTCCCTACTCTAGCCTACCTGGCTTTGTCGCTACTCTAGCCTCCCCGGCTATGTCCCTACTCTAGCCTCCCCGGCTTTGTCGCTACTCTAGCCTCCCCGGCTATGTCCCTAATCTAGCCTCCCCAGCTATTTCCCTACTCTTGCCTCCCCAGCTATGTCCCTACTCTAGCCTCCCCGGCTATGTCCCTACTATAGCCTCCCCGGCTATGTCCCTACTCTACCCTCCCCGGCTATGTCCCTACTCTAGCCTCCCCGGCTATGTCCCTACTCTAGCCTCCCCAGCTATGTCCCTACTCTAGTCTCCCCACTCTAATGTCAAGCAGGTTTCTGAGAGTAGGCTGACCATTTAATTAGATCTTATTTTGTTTACATTGAATATTTCATCTTGTCATTTAGTGCTAAGGGGCACATTAAATAAAAAATGTGGTTGATATGAAATCATCTTAAAATCAAGTAAACCACTGCATGTTATTGTTGGGGCAGATCAAAGGGAAACTCACCATTGATGTTTCACACAAAAGCTTACTTCCCCTGACGAGGTTCCCAATAGTCATGAGGAAGTAAGCGTTACCACTGCTCCAGTTTGAGATTTTAGAGAAGGGATGAGTGGCCAACAGCTCCTATCCATACAGCAGATTGACACAAGGGAAAAGGTCATTTAAACATATGGCTTAAGATTAATAAAATGCAAAGTTTAACACATTAGCATTCACACATTTACATCAACTTGTCAACAACAGATTAACAGATCAAGACTCTAAGAAGTAGATGTTGAACTGTCATGCAATGTAAACAGTGGCCCAAGCTACTGTAAATTTAGTCAACCTGCAGACATACTTTTGTCTGTATTTACTCTATCTGCAGCATACTTTTGTCTATATTTAGTCTACCTGCAGACATACTTTTGTCTGTATTTAGTCTACCTGCAGACATACTTTTGTCTGTATTTAGTCTACCTGCAGACATACCTTTGTCTGTGGATGGATCAAGTTGACTCCGTTCTCGTTGATGGCAATCAACAAATTCTCAGGGTAGTTGGGATCAGTTGTTTGCTGGAGACAGAGAGAAACAGTTGAGGCAACATCAACAAACAGTTGAGGCAACACCAACAAACAGATGAGGCAACATCAACAAACAGATGAGGCAACATCAACAAACATATGAGGCAACATCAACAAACAGTTGAGGCAACACCAACAAACAGATGAGGCAACATCAACAAACAGATGAGGCAACATCAACAAACAGATGAGGCAACATCAACAAACAGATGAGGCAACACCAACAAACAGATGAGGCAACACCAACAAACAGATGAGGCAACATCAACAAACAGATGAGGCAACACCAACAAACAGATGAGGCAACATCAACAAACAGATGAGTCAACACCAACAAACAGATGAGGCAACATCAACAAACAGATGAGGCAACACCAACAAACAGATGAGGCAACATCAACAAACAGATGAGGCAACATCAACAAACAGATGAGGCAACATCAACAAACAGATGAGGCAACACCAACAAACAGATGAGGCAACATCAACAAACAGATGAGTCAACAACAACAAACAGATGAGGCAACATAAACAAATAGATGAGGCAACATCAACAAACAGATGAGGCAACATCAACAAACAGATGAGGCAACACCAACAAACAGATGAGGCAACATCAACAAACAGATGAGTCAACAACAACAAACAGATGAGGCAACATAAACAAACAGATGAGGCAACATCAACAAACAGATGAGGCAACACCAACAAACAGATGAGGCAACATCAACAAACAGATGAGGCAACATCAACAAACAGATGAGGCAACACCAACAAACAGATGAGGCAACATCAACAAACAGATGAGGCAACATCAACAAACAGATGAGGCAACACCAACAAACAGATGAGGCAACATCAACAAACAGATGAGGCAACATCAACAAACAGATGAGGCAACATCAACAAACAGATGAGGCAACACCAACAAACAGATGAGGCAACATCAACAAACAGATGAGGCAACATCAACAAACAGATGAGGCAACATCAACAAACAGATGAGGCAACATCAACAAACAGATGAGGCAACATCAACAAACAGATGAGGCAACACCAATAAACAGATGAGGCAACACCAACAAACAGATGAGGCAACACCAACAAACAGATGAGGCAATGCTGTAATGCAAAATTTAACTGAGAAAATAAAATTTAAAAAATGATAAGCACCAATTTTCAACACACACACCCAAAAAAGTGAAACTATAAACTGGGTCAAGGACGTTTACCTTGACATCGAAGAAGGCGGAGCCAAATGTGGGCCACTCATAGATGATCTTCAGGAACTCAACCTTGGCCTCGTTAGGGGTCTTGCCTGCATTCTCGTTATAGGCTGCTATGATGTTCTGGTGGTGGAGAGACAGGGGACAGTCAAAGTATGAACAACACGATTCAGAAACATTCTTTGTTACAGGCTGCTATGATGTTCTGGTGGTGGAGAGACAGGGGACAGTCAAAGTATGAACAACAAGATTCAGACACATTCTTGTTACAGGCTGCTATGATGCTCTATTAAAATATTTTATACTTTGAACATTTCTATTTCAAAAGTGATTAGCTTTTATTGTCAGGCGAAGATAATACAAGTATAACTATAGATGATTAGTGACACTGTTAATGTGATTTTTTCCCTGTGGATGTCATGCCACTCACCCTCTTCCAATCTTCTGCTGACTGAGCTTTGACAAGGTCACCAGGTATCAAGCGATTCAAAAACTCTCTGATGTGACACAAAGATAAAAGTATAATTACATTTGGTGCAAGCTTGTGTTTAGCCAGGTCTATGAATCACATCATTAACACCCACATGTATTCTAACATAAGAATAATTCCTGAACTCTTCTCTAGACATTGGGATAACACAATATAATGGGAGACATGCTCAATAAACTGTTAATTGAACAGAGAAGTCCTCAACTAGACTTAAGATTAAATAATATTACTTTCATCTATGTATCAATATTGTATTGTTTATTATCATGTTCTTATCAATGATTAAAAAAATAGAATTATGCCAGCATCAAAAAGTGCTGGAAGGAATTTGAGTAAGTTTTTATCACAATGCGCATATTCCTTTTTATCAAATACTTTTTCTGTTCCATGTGCCTAATTCTAACAAGTTCATCCCCTCTACATGGGGCCATAGTTTACCCCGACAAGGTCATCCCCTCTACATGGGGCCATAGTTTACCCTGACAAGGTCATCCCCTCTACATGGGGCCATAGTTTACCCTGACAAGGTCATCCTCTACTATATTTATTCATTTATGTATTGTTTATTTATATGTATATTTATTTATTTAATTAACTAGCCATCCAAGCAGACTTCAATCCTAGTTAAAAGGTAAAGTCTAGAGGTGGGCATCAACTTACGGTATTTTGGTCAGGTTTGTTTTGTCTTCCCCATGCATGACTCTGTATATGAGGGCACCAAGTTGGCTGGCCTCCTCCCTGGTACATGTGTGATAGCCTCTCAGATATTTGGGCAGTTCCTGGACACAAGGTTCACAGCAGGGTTACAACAATTGGAAGTCACAGATAAAATATTTAGTTTAGAAAATACTTGCAGGTGGATCAAGACCAATGTTCTCTCTGAGCTGCACCAAATGCTATCTGTCCTACGCTGTGCAGCAGTTTCAAGTTAGGGTGCAGCAATGTTTTAAATAGATAATATATGTTTGTTTGTGGGATGTAAAATTTTGCACAGAAACAAAATGGATGCTCAAACGATTTTGTACACAAGGTTGTTTTTTTTTACATGAACCAACAAATCTTAGAGGGACTATTCATAAAGACAATTATTTTAATTAAAAACAAAAATTTTCCAAGACATTTTCCAAATGTAGTTTTTAAAATTAACAGCTTGAAAGAAAATTTGATTAATAAAAACCATAAAATTAATTTGATCCCTTGATACATTTCCAGGACTGATGTGGTTATGTATCTTCATGTGAGCAAATACAACATTATGTATGATATACAAAACACATATAACAAACGCTCACAGCATCTATGACGGCCTATGTTGTGTCACTGTTCCATGTGCCTAACACTAACAAGTTCATCCCCTCTAAGTGGGGCCATAGTTTACCCTGACAAGGTCATCCACTCTACATAGGGCCATAGTTTACCCTGACAAGGTCATCCACTCTACATGGGGCCATAGTTTACCCTGACAAGGTCATCCACTCTACATGGGGCCATAGTTTACCCTGACAAGGTCATCCACTCTACATGGGGCCATAGTTTACCCTGACAAGGTCATCCACTCTACATGGGGCCATAGTTTACCCTGACAAGGTCATCCCCTCTACACGGGGCCATAGTTTACCCTGACAAGGTCATCCACTCTACATGGGGCCATAGTTTACCCTGACAAGGTCATACACTCTACATGGGGCCATAGTTTATTCTGACAAGGTCATCCCCTCTACATGGGGCCATAGTTTACCCTGACAAGGTCATACCCTCTACATCGGGCCATAGTTTACTCTGACAAGTTCATCCCCTCTACATGGGGCCATAGTTTACCCTGACAAGGTCATCCCCTATACATGGGGCCATAGTTTACCCTGACAAGGTCATCCCCTCTACATGGGGCCATAGTTTACCCTGACAAGGTCATCCCCTCTACATGGGGACATAGTCTACCCTGACAAGGTCATCCCCTCTACATGGGTCCATAGTTTACCCTGACAAGGTCATCCCCTCTACCATAATTTACCCTGACAAGGTCATCCTCTCTACCATAGTTTACCCTGACAAGGTCATCCCCTCTACCATAATTTACCCTGACAAGGTCATCCTCTCTACCATAGTTTACCCTGACAAGGTCATACACTCTACATGGGGCCATAGTTTATTCTGACAAGGTCATCCCCTCTACCATAGTTTACCCTGACAAGGTCATACCCTCTACATCGGGCCATAGTTTACTCTGACAAGTTCATCCCCTCTACATGGGGCCATAGTTTACCCTGACAAGGTCATCCCCTATACATGGGGCCATAGTTTACCCTGACAAGGTCATCCCCTCTACATGGGGCCATAGTTTACCCTGACAAGGTCATCCCCTCTACATGGGGACATAGTCTACCCTGACAAGGTCATCCCCTCTACATGGGGCAATAGTTTACCCTGACAAGGTCATCCCCTCTACCATAATTTACCCTGACAAGGTCATCCCCTCTACCATAGTTTACCCTGTCAAGGTCATCCCCTCTACAATAGTTTACCTTGACAAGGCCATCCCCTCTTCCATAGTTTACCCTGACAAGGTCATCCCCTCTACCATAGTTTACCCTGACAAGGTCATCCCCTCTACATGGGGCCATAGTTTACCCTGACAAGGTCATCCCCTCTACATGGGGAAAAATTTTACCCTGACAAGGTCATCCCCTCTACCATAGTTTACCCTGACAAGGTCATCCCCTCTACCATAGTTTACCCTGACAAGGTCATCCCCTCTGCCATAGTTTACCCTGACAAGGTCATCCCCTCTACCATAGTTTACCCTGACAAGGTCATCCCCTCTACACTAGTTTACCCTGACAAGGTCATCCCCTCTACCATAGTTTACCCTGACAAGGTCATCCCCTCTACATGGGGCCATAGTTTACCCTCACAAGGTCATCCCCTCTACCACAGTTTACCCTGACAAGGTCAACCCCTCTACCATAGTTTACCCTGACAAGGTCATCCCCTCTACCACAGTTTACCCTGGCAAGGTCATTCCCTCTGCCATAGTTTACCCTGACAAGGTCATCCCCTCTACCATAGTTTACCCTGACAGGGGGATCCCCTGTACCAAAGTTCACCCTGACAAGGTCATCACCTCTACCATAGTTTACCCTGACAAGGTCATCCCCTCTGCCATAGTTTACCCTGACAAGGTCATCCCCTCTGCCATAGTTTACCCTGACAAGGTCATCCCCTCTACCATAGTTTACCCTGACAAGGTCATCCCCTCTACAATAGTTTACCCTGACAAGGTCATCCCCTCTACATGGGGCCATAGTTTACCCTGACAAGATCATACACTCTACATGGGGCCATAGTTTATTCTGACAAGGTCATCCCCTCTACATGGGGCCATAGTTTACCCTGACAAGGTCATACCCTCTACATCGGGCCATAGTTTATTCTGACAAGTTCATCCCCTCTACATGGGGCCATAGTTTACCCTGACAAGGTCATCCCCTATACATGGGGCCATAGTTTACCCTGACAAGGTCATCCCCTCTACATGGGGCCATAGTTTACCCTGACAAGGTCATCCCCTCTACATGGGGACATAGTCTACCCTGACAAGGTCATCCCCTCTACATGGGGCCATAGTTTACCCTGACAAGGTCATCCCCTCTACCATAATTTACCCTGACAAGGTCATCCTCTCTACCATAGTTTACCCTGACAAGGTCATCCCCTCTACCATAATTTACCCTGACAAGGTCATCCTCTCTACCATAGTTTACCCTGACAAGGTCATACACTCTACATGGGGCCATAGTTTGTTCTGACAAGGTCATCCCCTCTACATGGGGCCATAGTTTACCCTGACAAGGTCATCCCCTATACCTGGGGCCATAGTTTACCCTGACAAGGTCATCCCCTCTACATGGGGCCATAGTTTACCCTGACAAGGTCATCCCCTCTACATGGGGACATAGTCTACCCTGACAAGGTCATCCCCTCTACATGGGGCCTTAGTTTACCCTGACAAAGTCATCCCCTCTACCATAGTTTACCCTGACAAGGTCATCCCCTCTACCATAATTTACCCTGACAAGGTCATCCCCTCTACCATAGTTTACCCTGTCAAGGTCATCCCCTCTACAATAGTTTACCTTGACAAAGCCATCCCCTCTTCCATAGTTTACCCTGACAAGGTCATCCCCTCTACCATAGTTTACCCTGACAAGGTCATCCCCTCTACATGGGGCCATAGTTTACCCTGACAAGGTCATCCTCTCTACATGGGGAAAATTTTTACCCTGACAAGGTCATCCCCTCTACCATAGTTTACCCTGACAAGGTCATCCCCTCTGCCATAGTTTACCCTGACAAGGTCATCCCCTCTGCCATAGTTTACCCTGACAAGGTCATCCCCTCTACCATAGTTTACCCTGACAAGGTCATCCCCTCTACCATAGTTTACCCTGACAAGGTCATCCCCTCTACCATAGTTTACCCTGACAAGGTCATCCCCTCTGCCATAGTTTACCCTGACAAGGTCATCCCCTCTACCACAGTTTACCCTGGCAAGGTCATCCCCTCTGCCATAGTTTACCCTGACAAGGTCATCCCCTCTACCATAGTTTACCCTGACAGAGGGGATCCCCTGTACCAAAGTTCACCCTGACAAGGTCATCCCCTCTACCATAGTTTACCCTGACAAGGTCATCCCCTCTACCATAGTTTACCCTGACAAGGTCATCCCCTCTACATGGGGCCATAGTTTACCCCGACAAGATCATCCCCTCTACATGGGGCCATAGTTTACCCCGACAAGATCATCCCCTCTACATAGGGCCATAGTTTACCCCGACAAGATCATCCCCTCTACATGGGGCCATAGTTTACACCGACAAGATCATCCCCTCTACATGGGGCCATAGTTTACCCCGACAAGATCATCCCCTCTACATGGGGCCATAGTTTACCCCGACAAGATCATCCCCTCTACATGGGGCCATAGTTTACCCCGACAAGATCATCCCCTCTACATGGGGCCATAGTTTACCCCGACAAGATCATCCCCTCTACATGGGGCCATAGTTTACCTCGACAAGATCATCCCCTCTACATGGGGCCATAGTTTACCCCGACAAGATCATCCCCTCTACATGGGGCCATAGTTTACCCCGACAAGGTCATCCCCTCTACATGGGGCCATAGTTTACCCCGACAAGATCATCCCCTCTACATGGGGCCATAGTTTACCCCGACAAGGTCATCCCCTCATAGTTTACCTGGTGGTAATGGAAGATATGATCTGCTTGCACATCCTGGCCAGGGACAGTTTTTATCCACAATTTTTTCATGAATAAAACTTGGTAGGTAAATGCTGGGGGTGCACCTGGGGTTAATAGATGACATGATTAAACTGGGGAACATTCAATACATCAATGACTTGACAAATTAATTGCTAAATGGGTTATATAAAAAATGTATTAACTTTTAAATTAAGTCATAGCAGAGTTTTGGTAGCATCAAACCATAAATATAAGTCATTCTTTTTGAAAAAACCCTATAGATACTTTAAACAAAATTTTGTTGGTCTTTCTAAATATGTACACTATGACAAAATCTATTACCCTCTCTTGCTGGTCTTTCTTTACGAATCCAGTCGGTGACATGCCTGACAAAGTCAAAGAAGAAATCTCCTTCTGGGACACTGATAACTGCAACAACAATAAACAGAAACAATGTGAGTGTGTCTGTCATTCATGCTATTTAAAAAAATGTGAGTGTGTCTGTCATTCATGCAATTTAAAAAATGTAGTGTGTCCGTCATTCATGCTATTTAAACAATGTGAGTGTGTCCGTCATTCATGCTATTTAAACAATGTGAGTGTGTCCGTCATTCATGCTATTTAAACAATGTGAGTGTGTCCGTCATTCATGCTATTTAAACAATGTGAGTGTGTCCGTCATCTCATGCTATTTAAACAATGTGAGTGTGTCCGTCATTCATGCTATTTAAACAATGTGAGTGTGTCCGTCATTCATGCTATTTAAACAATGTGAGTGTGTCCGTCATTCATGCTATTTAAACAATGTGAGTGTGTCCGTCATTCATGCTATTTAAACAATGTGAGTGTGTCCGTCATTCATGCTATTTAAACAATGTGAGTTTGTCCGTCATTCATGCTATTTAAACAATGTGAGTGTGTCCGTCATTCATGCTATTTAAACAATGTGAGTGTGTCCGTCATTCATGCTATTTAAACAATGTGAGTGTGTCCGTCATTCATGCTATTTAAACAATGTGAGTGTGTCCGTCATTCATGCTATTTAAACAATGTGAGTGTGTCCGTCATTCATGCTATTTAAACAATGTGAGTGTGTCCGTCATTCATGCTATTTAAACAATGTGAGTTTGTCCGTCATTCATGCTATTTAAACAATGTGAGTGTGTCCGTCATTCATGCTATTTAAACAATGTGAGTGTGTCCGTCATTCATGCTATTTAAACAATGTGAGTGTGTCCGTCATTCATGCTATTAAAATATGTGAGTGTGTCCGTCATTCATGCTATTTAATTATGTGAGTGTGTCTGTCATTCAGTCATTCATGCTATTTAAATATTGGTACATTTTATTATTTTATTTATTACTGTTACAATAACATAGTTAAATAACTGTTACAATAACATGGTTAAATTACTGTTACAATAACATAGTTAAATAACTGTTACAATAACATACTTAAATTACTGTTACAATAACATGGTTAAATTACTGTTACAATAACATGGTTAAATTACTGTTGCAATAACATGGTTAAATAACTGTTACAACAACATAGTTAAATAACTGTTACAATAACATGGTTAAATTACTGTTACAATAACATGGTTAAATAACTGTTACAATAACATGGTTAAATTACTGTTACAATAACATAGTTAAATAACTGTTACAACAACATAGTTAAATTACTGTTACAATAACATAGTTAAATAATTGTTACAATAACATAGTTAAATAACTGTTACAATAACATGGTTAAATAACTGTTACAATAACATGGTTAAATAACTGTTACAACAACATAGTTAAATAACTGTTACAATAACATGGTTAAATAACTGTTACAATAACATAGTTAAATAACTGTTACAATTACATGGTTAAATAACTGTTACAATAACATAGTTAAATAACTGTTACAATAACATAGTTAAATAACTGTTACAATAACATGGTTAAATAATTGTTACAATAACATAGTTAAATAACTGTTACAATAACATGGTTAAATAACTGTTACAATAACATGGTTAAATAACTGTTACAACAACATAGTTAAATAACTGTTACAATAACATGGTTAAATAACTGTTACAATAACATAGTTAAATAACTGTTACAATTACATGGTTAAATAACTGTTACAATAACATAGTTAAATAACTGTTACAATAACATAGTTAAATAACTGTTACAATAACATGGTTAAATAACTGTTACAATAACATGGTTAAATAACTGTTACAACAACATAGTTAAATAACTGTTACAATAACATGGTTAAATAACTGTTACAATAACATAGTTAAATAACTGTTACAATAACATAGTTAAATAACTGTTACAATAACATAGTTAAATAACTGTTACAATAACATGGTTAAATAAATTTTTAGGTTAAGTACATCACTAAAAAAATATTCTGTCTCAATTAATAAAATCCTGATAAGCGCAAATAAGAGCATTGATTGATTTGAATGTGGCTCTCAGCTGGCTAAAGAGGACTCACATTAGATAATATTATTTTAGATTAATGATCTCAAAGACCTGACATGGGTGAAGTCTTGCACAGTTTATAAGAAACCGAAGGATTACAATAAGTTAAACTAAATGACCTGAGTTGGCCATATAATAATAAGTTAAATCAAAGGACTGAGTTGGCCATACCTTTATCTACAATTTTCACAAACAAACTGAATCCATCTACAGACTTAAGACCCAATTTGTTGGCGATGTTCTGGCAGAGATCTTTGGCTCTTGTGCTGGACTCTACTTCAAAACCCTGGGGAAAAAGAGTTGATCTAATGAAAGCAGGCTCACGGACTATAGGTGAGAGCAATCATTTTAGTTATCTAAAGGGAATACAAATAGGAAACACTCTTAAAGTTATCATAAGGATGTAATGCAGCTATTGGAAGGGAACATAATTTATTTTTTAGACAAAAAAAGTTTTAATGATACAATATTTTTATCAGTTAGTTGACACAATATTTGTATCATTTAGATGACACACATAAACATGAATTGACTTGAACAATACAAGTATTTTCAAGGAGGGATTAACATGGGTGAACATCAGCCTATCACTATCACATGGGTGAACATCAGCCTATCACATGGGTGAACATAAGCCTATCAATCACATGGGTGAACATCAGCCTATCACTATCACATGGGTGAACATCAGCCTATGACATGGGTGAACATCAGCCTATGACATGGGTGAACATCAGCCTATCACATGGGTGAACATCAGCCTATCAATCACATGGGTGAACATCAGCCTAACGTTGTTTTTATACCTAAGAAATTCAGTCTGTTTAAACACAAACTGCGGCACAAGTTGTACAATTAAACAAACAAGTTATGAACTCACCTCATCTGTGTCATCAGGGAAGTAAACTTTATGTAAGATATGAGTTGTCTTGTTTTGAATAGCTTCGACCTCCACTTTTTGGGGGGGATACTTGCGCACACCTTTCCTACACAATTTTAGCAAAGGAACATTTCAAGTTTAATCCTAAGAATGTACACTACAGATCTAAGCACATCATGTTTGTCTACAGAAGACATGGGTTTTTCAAAAACTAGGGCAATTAATATCCTTATGTAAGGAAATATACTGTGTGATATAACAGAGAATGTAAAAACGTTGGCTAGTGTTCACCACGTGTTGTTGTTACCTCAGACATTTCTGGAGCCTATTTAAGCTGTCTGCTGCTATTCCAACATAAGATCTGCTACGTAAGAAGGATGTTAGTTCTATTAACAGGTTGGCGCTAGGTGAAAAACAACCAGTGGCCAACCACATGAGTTCCCAGCCCCTCTCTTCACTGACACTAGACAAAGAGTAACACATTTTATTCATCAACCTGTTACTTATACATACAGATGTTTGAAACAAGAAAGAAAGCTGTTTGGCTCATTTTTACAATGATTTATAAAGATTTAAAGTCTCATAAAGCAATTCTGACCAATGGATATATTTGTATCCTGAACATTATTCTTTAACCTGTCCGCCTTTATTTTCAAAACTCATGAATAGTGGATGTTCTATGCTGTGTCTTTTCTTGATTAAATGTCATTAGTTGTCTATTAAAGACAGATTGTTGCATAAGCGTTGTGTGTGAGACAAATAAGTCTATATAATATAAAACTGGCACTTTGCTGAGTTAACTCTATTGCAGTAACCATCATCTACTCCTGATATAACCTGAGCTGGGGGATTGAACTCCAGCCATCTCAATCTTATAAACTGAGCTGGGGGATTGAACTTGAGCCATCTCAATCTTATAAACTGAGCTGGGGGATTGAACTCCAGCCATCTCAATCTTATAAACTGAGCTGGGTGATTGAACTCCATCCATCTCAATCTTATAAACTGAGCTGGGGGATTGAACTCCATCCATCTCAATCTTATAAACTGAGCTGGGTGATTGAACTCCATCCATCTCAATCTTATAAACTGAGCTGGGTGATTGAACTCCATCCATCTCAATCTTATAAACTGAGCTGGGTGATTGAACTCCATCCATCTCAATCTTATAAACTGAGCTGGGTGATTGAACTCCATCCATCTCAATCTTATAAACTGAGCTGGGTGATTGAACTCCATCCATCTCAATCTTATAAACTGAGCTGGGTGATTGAACTCCATACATCTCAATCTTATAAACTGAGCTGGGTGATTGAACTCCATCCATCTCAATCTTATAAACTGAGCTGGGTGATTGAACTCCATCCATCTCAATCTTATAAACTGAGCTGGGTGATTGAACTCCATCCATCTCAATCTTATAAACTGAGCTGGGTGATTGAACTCCATCCATCTCAATCTTATAAACTGAGCTGGGTGATTGAACTCCATCCATATCAATCTTATAAACTGAGCTGGGGGTTTGACCTCCATCCATCTCAATCTTATAAACTGAGCTGGGTGATTGAACTCCATCCATATCAATCTTATAAACTGAGCTGGGGGTTTGACCTCCATCCATCTCAATCTTATAAACTGAGCTGGGTGATTGAACTCCATCCATCTCAATCTTATAAACTGAGCTGGGTGATTGAACTCCATCCATCTCAATCTTATAAACTGAGCTGGGTGATTGAACTCCATCCATCTCAATCTTATAAACTGAGCTGGGTGATTGAACTCCATCCATCTCAATCTTATAAACTGAGCTGGGGGATTGGGATTGAACTTGAGCCATCTCAATCTTATAAACTGAGCTGGGTGATTGAACTCCATCCATATCAATCTTATAAACTGAGCTGGGGGTTTGACCTCCATCCATCTCAATCTTATAAACTGAGCTGGGTGATTGAACTCCATCCATCTCAATCTTATAAACTGAGCTGGGTGATTGAACTCCATCCATCTCAATCTTATAAACTGAGCTGGGTGATTGAACTCCATCCATCTCAATCTTATAAACTGAGCTGGGTGATTGAACTCCATCCATCTCAATCTTATAAACTGAGCTGGGTGATTGAACTCCATCCATATCAATCTTATAAACTGAGCTGGGTGATTGAACTCCATCCATCTCAATCTTATAAACTGAGCTGGGTGATTGAACTCCATCCATCTCAATCTTATAAACTGAGCTGGGTGATTGAACTCCATCCATCTCAATCTTATAAACTGAGCTGGGTGATTGAACTCCATCCATCTCAATCTTATAAACTGAGCTGGGGGATTGGGATTGAACTTGAGCCATCTCAATCTTATAAACTGAGCTGGGTGATTGAACTCCATCCATATCAATCTTATAAACTGAGCTGGGGGTTTGACCTCCATCTATCTCAATCTTATAAACTGAGCTGGGGGATTGAACTCCATCCATCTCAATCTTATAAACTGAGCTGGGTGATTGAACTCCATCCATCTCAATCTTATAAACTGAGCTGGGGGATTGAACTCCATCCATCTCAATCTTATAAACTGAGCTGGGGGATTGAACTCCATCCATCTCAATCTTATAAACTGAGCTGGGTGATTGAACTCCATCCATCTCAATCTTATAAACTGAGCTGGGTGATTGAACTCCATCCATCTCAATCTTATAAACTGAGCTGGGGGATTGAACTCCATCCATCTCAATCTTATAAACTGAGCTGGGTGATTGAACTCCATCCATCTCAATCTTATAAACTGAGCTGGGTGATTGAACTCCATCCATCTCAATCTTATAAACTGAGCTGGGGGATTGGGATTGAACTTGAGCCATCTCAATCTTATAAACTGAGCTGGGTGATTGAACTCCATCCATATCAATCTTATAAACTGAGCTGGGGGTTTGACCTCCATCCACCTCAATCTTATAAACTGAGCTGGGTGATTGAACTCCATCCATATCAATCTTATAAACTGAGCTGGGGGTTTGACCTCCATCCATCTCAATCTTATAAACTGAGCTGGGTGATTGAACTCCATCCATCTCAATCTTATAAACTGAGCTGGGGGATTGAACTCCATCCATCTCAATCTTATAAACTGAGCTGGGTGATTGAACTCCATCCATCTCAATCTTATAAACTGAGCTGGGGGATTGGGATTGAACTTGAGCCATCTCAATCTTATAAACTGAGTTGGGGGATTGAACTCCAGCCATCTCAATCTTATAAACTGAGCTGGGGGATTGAACTCCATCCATCTCAATCTTATAAACTGAGCTGGGTGATTGAACTCCATCCATCTCAATCTTATAAACTGAGCTGGGGGATTGAACTCCATCCATCTCAATCTTATAAACTGAGCTGGGTGATTGAACTCCATCCATCTCAATCTTATAAACTGAGCTGGGTGATTGAACTCCATCCATCTCAATCTTATAAACTGAGCTGGGGGATTGAACTCCAGCCATCTCAATCTTATAAACTGAGCTGGGGGATTGAACTCCATCCATCTCAATCTTATAAACTGAGCTGGGGGATTGAACTCCATCCATATCAATCTTATAAACTGAGCTGGGTGATTGAACTCCATCCATCTCAATCTTATAAACTGAGCTGGGGGATTGAACTCCAGCCATCTCAATCTTATAAACTGAGCTGGGGGATTGAACTCCAGCCATCTCAATCTTATAAACTGAGCTGGGGGATTGAACTCCATCCATCTCAATCTTATAAACTGAGCTGGGGGATTGAACTCCATCCATCTCAATCTTATAAACTGAGCTGGGGGATTGAACTCCATCCATATCAATCTTATAAACTGAGCTGGGGGATTGAACTCCATCCATCTCAATCTTATAAACTGAGCTGGGTGATTGAACTCCATCCATATCAATCTGTTCAAGTCAACATTAAAATGTAAGAAGAAAAAGGATTTTGTTTCCAGGGAAGGTGGGTATTTGCAAGCAGACTCAACCTGCTATACCATCCTACAGATAAACTATTCAAGATGTTTTACCTGTTCTTGTTGTCTGTAAGCTGCTTCATTAATTGACAATATATTTCATCTCTTAGAATTTCCTGGAAAAAAAAATTAGCATTTTTAGCTAAAATTGTAATGAAAATATATTTGGATTCAAGCATAATTTGTTTGAAATGATAACTCAACTGATCATTTGAAAGTCTCCAAAAATTCAAAGTACAAGTGTTAGAAATACTTACTTTATCAATTGGTCTTGTAAATATCTGGTCAGTAAATTCATTGGCCACGTGGCCCCTCTTACTTGGATGATCTCCCATATATTTTAAGATTGGTTTGCAAAGTTAAGGCAATTAACTTGGAATACATTTGGTTAGAAAAATTCAGGTAAATTGATTACAAGACTATGTATGCAAAATAAAACTTCCCTTTGAACTAATTAATGCTGTCTCTACCTACACAGACTCTGGCTAGGCACAATTACTAAGATAATTGGGGGTATAATTAACTCGGGGCATAATAGGAACTAGGCTTACATGTCTACATGTCTACATGTCTACATGTCTACATGTCGCCTTATCAAACTAAAATAAACATCATATACAAGCAATTTAAAACAATAGAATTTTCAAAAAATTGAAATTTTAAAATGGCATAACGTTGTCACAAATAAGTTTTTTATTGATCATAATATTACAATTTATTCTAGATCTGATGAACAAGCCATAAACCAGTTGTAATGTCAGATGAAGTTTGAGTCCCTAACTCAACACACATCAATGACATTGACTGAACTATCTAAAGCTGCAATATAAGCTTTTGTGGACTTGCCTCTTTGGAGCCATCATATGACTTAGATAATAGATGAAACAATTTTTATTTTTATAAACTAGCAGACCCCTCGTGCGTTGCAACGATCTCAGTAAAAATTAATAAATTTAAAGAAACTAATGAGTGGTATGTTTTAAAAACAATAATGCCAGAAACCTTAGCAGAAGTGTGCAAAAAAATAGTCCAAGTTTCATAGCAAACCGATAAATAAATTAATAATTAAAGAGCTTACAAATGAAACAATGATATTAAGGGCCGCGGCCCCAAAATGAGTGATAATTTAATTTTTTTATTGCCATTGTACTCAAGCTATATTTCTCAAAATGGTGTAAAATTGAATGGGGAATACAATTATTAACGTTCATTAAAAAAGACATTTGGGGCCCCCAGCTCTGAGGGAATGGACATTAGGAGTTCAGAGCCTTATAGTAATTTAATTTAGACTCTTAAGTTTTTATATACTAAGTTTGGTCAAAATCAATGTATTGTCTCATTATCTAACGCTGAAAATAATTTTTATATAGCTAATATAGGGAAAAAACTACATTTAGGGGCCCCCTGGCCCATTTGGTGAAAGATTTCAATTTCAAAAACCTGTTCATTTTAATTCACTTTCATCACGGATATATTTCTTAAGATCGTTAAAAATTAAATGCGAAAAATATCTTAAACATTAAGGAAAAAACATTTTGGGCCCCCGGCCCCGAAGACATTGACATTAGAAAATCAGTGCCCTCAAGTATGTTAATATGGGCTACCAAGTTTTTATATACAAATTTTAGCTAAGATCCATTCATTTACTCAGTAGCTAACGCATAAACTAATGTTTATATGGCTCATATCAGCAAAAAAACGACATTAAGGGCCCCAGGGCCCATACAGTGCAAGATATAAAGTTTAAAACACCTGTTACTTTCAATATGGATAATAATGGATACATTAATCATTAATTTTCAAGATGACATTATGGGCCCCCGGCGCCCCATGAGTGTTAAATTAAGAAACAAAAGTTGCCAGTTACCATCCCTGGAGCAAACTCAACAGTCTCCAAAAGTTTCATGACGATCGGGTGAATGGTTTAGTCTGCTATAAAGGACATGCACACACACACACACACAGACATACTTTGATTTTTATATATATAGATATAGATTAATAATTTAAAAACTTACAAAAGAAGAGACGATAATAATGGCCCTGGCCCCAAAATGAGTGATAATTAAATTTTTTTATTTCAATTGTACTCAAGCTATAATTCTCAATATCATATTAATTTGAATGGGGAATACAATAATTAACCTTCAGTAAAAAGGACATATGGGGCCCCCAGCGCCGAGGGAATGGACATTAGGAATTCAGTGTCTTACAGTAATTTATTATAGACTCTTAAGTTTTTATATGCTAAGTTTGGTAAAAAATCCAGTTATTTTCTCATTATCTAACGCTTAAACTAATTTTTATATAGCTAATATAGGAAAAAAAACGACACTAAGGGCCCCCGGGCCCATTTGGTGCAAGATGTCAATTTCAAAAACCTGTTCATTTTAATTCAGTTTCATCAGGGAGATATTTCTCAAGATCGTTAAAAAGTTAATGAGAAAAATATCTTAAACAGATACGAAAAAAGACATTTGGGACCCCCAGCCCTGAAAAAATTGACATTAGAAGTTCAGCGCACTTAATTATATTAATATGGGCTACCACATTTTTGTATACAAATTTTGGTTAAGATCCATTCATTTACTCAGTAGCTAGCACATAAACAAATATTTGTATATCTCATATTAGCAACAAACGGCATTAAGGGCCCCATGGCCCATTCAGGGCAAGATATGAAGTTCAAAACACCTGCACATTTCAATATGGATAATAATGGATTCATTTGTCATTATTTTTCAAGGTCGTTAATAATTGAATGTGGAATACAATCTTAAGCGTTAAAGAAAAAAGGCATTTTGGTCCCCCAGCCCCGAAATAATGGTCATTAGGAGTTCAATGCCTTATAGTATTTTAATATCCGCTGTCAAGTTATATATATACAAAGTTTGGTTAAGATCCATCAATTTACACAGTAGCTAACGCTTAAACTAATTTTTATATAGCTCATATAAGCAAAAAATGACGTTATGGGCCCCCGGCGCCCCATGAGTGTTAAATTTAGAAAAACAAGTTGCCAGTTACCATCCCTGGAGCGTACTCAACAGTCTCCAAAAGTTTCATGACGATCGGGTGAATGGTTTAGTCTGCTATAAAGGACATGCAACAACACACACAGACATACTTTGATTTTTATATTTATAGATATAGATCTAGCTATACAAAACTCAAGGCAACTAGACATGAAAACATCAAACTAAGAGATATCAACAAGCCATATAAAGGATATCCATGAAACACATACAGGCGTCAGCGCTGTGCTGCTCTTTCCCAATCAATTTTTTCAGCAGTGGCTGTTTGAGTGGGTCTTTAGAGTGACGCCACAACTCCTGGTTACGACGCTGCCTTGGTCTGTTCAGTGTGCCGATCAGTGTACGTTTGGGGGGTGTTCTAAAAACAATGCAGAAAAAAATCATCTCCATTGTTCCTAGACAAAATTCTCTTTTAAATATGACTAAAACATCATGTCTTAACCGTTGTCATTTGTCAGTGGGACTATAAAAGTAGATTTTAATAGCTCATTTCATAACAAAGATACATAAACACACAATTCAATGAAAACAATAAACACACAATTCAATGAAAACAATAAACACACAATTCAATGAAAACAATAAACACACAATTCAATGAAAACAATAAACACACAATTCAATGAAAACAATAAACACACAATTCAATGAAAACAATAAACACACAATTCAATGAAAACAATAAACACATGAAACTTGTAACATCTTTCAGGTTGACATAATAAAAATAGATTTGCTATAAAAATCCAGATGACATAACGAGTAAATGGCCAGACAAGAACAGCAAGAACAATGCGAGGTGACTTGTCTATTGTTGGATCTCATGTAATTACTGGAAATGATCATAGGAATATTGTTCCAAGGTGTGCAGGAGTGCTGACTGTTCTTTGGGGATCTCCTCATCTGCGGTGTACTGGTCTTTTAAGGTACCAGACTGGACAAACAGATTCTGTGAGAGGCAATGAATCAAATATAATTAAACAACCCCGTAAAAACAAAGTTTTTGACTATAAATCCCTTATAGATGAGACATAACTAAAAGTATTGATTATATTCAAACATTTACAGACTGAATCTGTCTTAACTCAACTTTGCATCATAACCCTAGTGGGGGGGGGAGGGGTGGGTGGGGGGGGGGAGGGGTGGGTGGGGGGAGAGGGGAAAAGTCTGGTCACCGATTCGCTTGACCGAGCTCAGAGTGACACGTAAAATGTAAACAAAAGCGCACCGTCGTTTCGTTGGGTCGCCTCAATGCTCAAACTTTCACGTGGCAAAAAAACAATAACAAATCGTGAATTAAAATTACATACCTCATATAAGGATAAACTAAAAATGCATTAATTTAATTACGGTACGTTCGATCGATCTGAAATTTTGATACGATGCATTGTTAGGTAAGACGGGTCCGTGTGCCAAATTTCAGTTCGATCGGATCATTGGAAGTGGGTCATTTTCGACTTTTGTTTTTCCGCCCGCCGAGCCCATGAGATGATGAGAGAGAGACAGAGAGAGAGACAGACAGACAGAGAGAGACGGCGGTGAAGTTAATATAAGGGATTTAAAAATAATGCACACATCTCCAGCCCAACCGAAAATGGTGAATAAATCATTTAACAATGTGTGACGGAACACATTATATACAAAGAATGAATAGTATTACGATGAAAGTTGTACAATCAAACCCGTATATATGTATGCCTCACGTAATAAAAATAAATAAAGTAATGCTGATTAATGGCCAGTACTATAATAAAATTGAGACATTCCTGATAGATGGATTTTGAATTTTTCTACATTTAAAAAAAGTAATCATCCTCAATTGATGTCCAAGGAATGTATAACACCACAATAAAAAAAGTAAGTCCTAGTGATGGACTAACCAAAATTTCTGGAGGTGGTTTCGTTATAGTCGGCAGGACATAAACACACTCTGCGGGGAAATCCCCTTTCTTGTTGGTGTTGACGTTCTGTCCAAAGCACCAGCCAGAGTTCAGGACCACCTCCCCATTGTTGGCTTGGTCAAGGATGATTAGATCCCCCTTCTTAAAGGACAGGAAAAATGACTCCTCTGGGGGAATACAAGATAACAAGCAAGATTATGAATGAATCAAGAGAGGTCAAAGGAATGAAACAGGTCAAATGAATGAAACAGCTCTAATAAGTGAAACAGGTCAAATGAGTACCTCAACAGCAATGACAGAGTACTTAAACAGAACAAGGAGTATCAAAAAGGGGCACCACACCTGGAGACAGGTAATCTTGCATAGCAATGACAAATTTGGACCTCTTCTTGAGCCCGTCCAGGAAGGTGACCACCAGGTCTCTAACGTCCTCAGCGTTTGGTGATGTGAATGTGTACTCATCCCCCTTGACAGTGGCCAGTGTAAAACTCTGACCGTGCATCTTGCCAGTTCTGAAAGCCAGTGAGCAACAAGCAATCTTTGTAATTCACGCTCTTTAATGAAAGCCATTGAGCAACAAGCAATCTTTGTAATTCACGCTCTTTAATGAAAGCCATTGAGCAACAAGCAATCTTTGTAATTCACGCTCTTTAATGAAAGCCATTGAGCACATAACAATGTTTGTAATTCATGCTGCATAATGAAAGTCTATTGCCCATCCCTAACCATAACACAGAAAACAATCACATAGTTATTTCTTACTTAAATCCTATGACTTTTTTGTATCAGTATAATAAAACTAGGGTTGGTAATGATTAATGTAATGTTAATAGCGTTTATTTTGATTACATCAAATATCTAAGCAAATATACTTCACTGTAGTTTCAGATATGGACACATGTTAAAGCACTGATTTTTTTTGTGGTTCAAAAAATGATAATTAACTATGCAACAAGCCAACATATTAACAGTACTTGGTTCAGGTGATGAAATTTTTTCTTGAAACAAACATCTTACACTTATATCTTGTACTTTCATTTCCTCTTGATTTCGGAATATATTTGATGGGCGGAAATTAGCAATTTGATTAATAATAAATCCAAAATTTAATAGTTCCAAAAAAAAAGAACAGTCAACTAATTGATAATTGCCGCAGACCTAACTAAAACTAAAAAATGAACAGTCAACTAATTGATAATTGCCGCAGACCTAACTAAAACTAAAAAAGTTAACAGTCAACTAATTGATAATTGCCGCAGACCTAACTAAAACTAAAAAATGAGTTTAAAAACTATTGAAAAGTACATGTGTTAAAATCTAGGGGAGTTACCTGCTACTAGAGACTGCAGATATCACAGGGAAAGATAATTCTAATAAGACTTGTTCCTGATCATCCACAACGTAGACCCCTGTCAAATTGACAGCGATGATGACATCATTTTTGGGCAGGCTTGGTCCAGAGAATTTATAGGCTTCGTAAAATCGTGAAAAGAGCAGCGGCCACTTGAACTTGGCGTAGCTCACAATGTCTTCCTTTACCTGGACAGCCAAACAAACATGTCAGCATAAAATCGTAAGCAGAGCAGGGGCCACGTTAACTTGGCATAGCTGACATTTACCTTGTCAGTCCAATAATAAAACCAGGTAAGTGGTAATCATTAACTGAGAGGTAAGAGTACCTTGAGGGGGTCAATCCTGGGGTTCTGGAAGTAAGGACTCTTTAATTTGGCTATGATGGCATTCATCCAGGAGGTGGTGGCGTTGGCCTTCTGTAGGTAGGAATCAGGGATGTAGGAAGACAGCAGATTCTGCATGCGCTGGGCATCGATATCGGTGCGGTACTCGATGAAGTACTGCTGGGCTGCAATCATGGCCAGATCCTCATTCTGAACAGGAAGTGAAAATGTTTTAATGAAGATACTTGCCTCATTGGAGAAAAAATAATTAACATTTCTTTGGTTCATAGTTGTGGTTTATAAAGTTAAGTGTCTTGTTAAAATATTCTCTTATCTTAATGCTACCTAAATTAAAACACAATTACAATTTCAAAACTTAGAATTAACTTATCTGTTAATTGTAGTTAGATTGATTAGAAAACTATAAGTAATTACCTGGATTAATATTGGTTAGGACAAAAAGCGGACAGCTTAGGAGAATAAGACACACAAGAAACAGACTGGTAAGGTGATGAAGACAGGAAAAAAGGATGTAGGTAATGTCTGTAATGAACAGGACAAAGAAAAACAAAGGGAAAAAAAATGAAGGTACAGAGTTTGTGGCACTGTCTGTTATAAGACTGTACATGTCATTATACCTTGTCACATCTGTACTCCCCAAATTTGATGCTTCGAACAACTTACAGAACAAAAAATAAAATGTCACATGAAAATGATTTGATTTGGTCAAAACCTTCAAGTGATATTAAGACATTTTAGAAGTGTCTTATGGTCAGCACTGTAATTGAGTTCTATAACTGTCAAACACAATAAATAAGCACAGATATCTTTACCTGAAAATATATGATAATAAATGGTAGACTTTCTGCACACAACACAAAAAACAAGTTACCAGATGTACATTGTGCTGCCTCTTTCAACAAGTTACCAGATGTACATTGTGCTGCCTCTTTCAACAAGTTACCAGATGTACATTGTGCTGCCTCTTTCAACAAGTTACCTGATGTACATTAGGCTGCCTCTTTCAACAAGTTACATGATGTACATTGTGCTGCCTCTTTAAACAAGTTACCAGATGTACATTGTGCTGCCTCTTTCAACAAGTTACCTGATGTACATTGTGCTGCCTCTTTCAACAAGTTACCAGATGTACATTGTGCTGCCTCTTTCAACCAGCAATCCACACACTCACACACAAACTTCCTCTACAGAAACCTAAATAATCTGATCCATGCCGTCACATCAGTACTGTAAAGCTCTAAAACGATGTACCTGCTGATAAATCAAATATGTGGCTACTGCGTCTTCGCTGGGGTCGTGCCAGGGGGCAAAGATTTCTTTTCTAAAGAACAGCCTCCATGGGGCATTCCTCTCATGGGCACCTAGCTCCTTGGCATACTGCTCACACTGGGAGATGGCATCCATCACATGCTCACCCCCACTGCCTAGTGAGGATACCTGAAACACAAAGACATTCAAATATAAAACAAGATAATTTTGTTGGTTAAACCAACACTTTTGTTGTCAAATATATTTGTAGCATTCATTTAATGGGAAACATGTTTAGATTTTTTTTTACAAATCTTTTAATAACTTAGATTGTGATTAGTCCTTAAGGTTAGCAGACAGTATTATCTGTGTCTTTATACAAGCTAGAAATGGTTTTAAGACATGATAAAAGTAGCTAAAGTTGTAGGTATCAGCAATTATGTCTCGTCTTCAATGTAACTGTCCGTTCTCTGCCACAACTTATTTTCTGACTCGTGCCCTTCCTATCTTACTGAACTTCTTTTTATCTATATCTACTCACTCTCACATCAGCTAAGCTCATCTGCAGACACAGGTATTCTTTCAGTTCCTAAGACATGCGCTAAAACATTTTCTCATTTTGTGCCCCAAAACAATGGAATTCTCTGCCATTAAACATTCATAATATTTTTACTTCTAAGGCCTTCAAAAATGCACTCAAAACGCATCTTTTCAAACTTTACTTTCCGAATCAATAATGAAACATTTCTCTGACTGATAAACGTACCATCCATGTCATTATATGTTTTGTTTAATTAGGATATGAATGTTTTATATTGAATACATTTATAAATATATTTGTTACTAATTTTATGTACAGCACGGTGAGTCCAGCTGCTATCTGGGGTACAGTGCTGTGTAAGTTCTCAAATTATTATTATTATAAATATCATCAACTGTACTTGACCAAAGTGAGATTTGTATACAATGAACATACCCAATTAATGTGTACAGATAAACTAACATATGTCATGTCAAAGAGGGTTATGCAGAAAGTCAAATAAACAGACATTATTAAAGAATAATGAAGAACAAGCCAATATACCTTATCAAAAAGTGCGATGGAGAGTCAAATATACAGACATTATCATACAGAAGAACAAGACAATATATATTATCAAAGAGAGCTATGTAGATAAGACAATATACTTTATCAAAGAGAGCTATGTAGAAAGACAAGACAATATACCTTATCAAAGAGAACTATGTAGAGAGACAAGACAGCATACCTTATCAAAGAGAGCTATGTAGAGAGACAAATCAATATACCTTATCAGAGAGAACTATGTAGAGAGACAAGACAACATACCTTATCAAAGAGAGCTATGTAGAGAGACAAGACAATATACCTCATCAAAGAGAACTATGTAGAGAGACAAATCAATATACCTTATCAGAGAGAACTATGTAGAGAGACAAGACAACATACCTTATCAAAGAGAGCTATGTAGAGAGACAAGACAATATACCTCATCAAAGAGAGCTATATAGAGAGACAAGACAGCATACCTTATCAAAGAGAGCCATGTAGAGACAAGACAACATACCTTATCAAAGAGAACTATGTAGAGAGAGAATCCAAACTGGTCCTTCAGGTTAATCTTTTCCGAAAGTTGTTGGCAGAGCTCCCTGGCAGTGGTGGCCGAGTCAGCTAGCAGAGTTTTAGAGTTACTGTCCATTAACGTGATGGGGAGGATAACTGGCTTCTTGGATTTGGTTGCCTGGTCAAACAAAGGGAGATGAACAATAACAAAACATTAATAAACTCAACTACATTTATTCAATGAATAGAGACCCACCAACAATTGCATTTATTCAATGGATAGAGACTTACCAACAATTGCATTTATTCAATGGATAGAGACTCACCATCAATTGCATTTATTCAATGGATAGAGACTCACCAACAATTGCATTTATTCAATGGATAGAGATTCACCAACAATTGCATTTATTCAATGGATAGAGACTCACCAACAATTGCATTTAATTAATAGATGGAAACACACAAAGGAATATTTAAATGAAAAACTATCATTACCTTCACTGAAAAAAAAGACACAAAAATTTTTAACTAGACAAAAATGAAAGCTCATAAAATTCCACATTTCTATAACTCCTCAACTCATTGGCTAAACTAAGTTTTTCTGACCTGCAACTCTAGCCAGCTGGGTGGCTGGTTCCTGGCCCCGTTGATCAGTGTACGCTTCAGGTTATCTTCACAATAAGGAGCGTATCCATCAGGTCCACCTCGGATAAAGTTAAAAAGATAAGGACGAAGCTGTACAGAAAGAAATAATCAATTAGCAGAAAAGAAAAAGAACATCCCAGCTTCAACATCTATTTTTTTCTGAAACATCATTTTATGTAATAATAAAAATTTAATTTGTGTTGACCAATATGGCTCTGACAATAGAATGGATACTTGAATTGAAATTAACTAATAAAACAAACCCGTAAAAACAAAGTTTTTGACTATAAATCCCTTATATATGAGACGTAACTAACAGTATTGATTATTTTCAAACATTTACAGACTGAATCTGTCATAACTCAACTTTGCATCATAACCCTAGTGGGGGGGGGGAGGGGTGGGTGGGGGAGGGGTGGGGGGGAGGGGTGGGTGGGGGAGAGGGGAAAAGTCTGGTCACCGATTCGCTTGACCGAGCTCAGAGTGACACGTAAAATGTAAACAAAAGCGCCCGTCGCTTCGTTGGGTCGCCTCAATGCGTCAGCTCAAAATTTCACGTGGCAAAAAAACAATAACAAATGTGAATTTAAATTACATACCTCATATAAGGATAAACTAAAAATGCATTAATTTAATTACGGTACGTTCGATCGATCTGAAATTTTGATACGATGCATTGTTAGGTTAGACGGGTCCGTGTGCCAAATTTCAGTTCGATCGGATCATGGGAAGTGGGTCATTTTTGACTTCTGTTTTTCCGCCCGCCGAGCCCAAGACAGAGAGAGAGAGAGAGAGACGGCCGCGAAGTTAATATAAGGGATTTAATAAAACAAACCCGTAAAAACAAAGTTTTTGACTATAAATCCCTTATATATGAGACATAACTAACAGTATTGATTATTTTCAAACATTTACAGACTGAATCTGTCTTAACACAAGTTTGCTTCATAACCCTAGGGGGGGGAGGGGTGGGGGAGGGGTGGGTGGGAGGGGGAGAGGGGAAAAGTCTGGTCACCGATTCGCTTGACCGAGCTCAGAGTGACACGTAAAATGTAAACAAAAGCGCACCGTCGTTTCGTTGGGTCGCCTCAATGCTCAAACTTTCACGTGGCAAAAAAACAATAACAAATCGTGATTTTAAATTACATACCTCATATAAGGATAAACTAAAAATGCATTAATTTAATTACGGTACGTTCGATCGATCTGAAATTTTGATACGATGCATTGTTAGGTAAGACGGGTCCGTGTGCCAAATTTCAGTTCGATCGGATCATTGGAAGTGGGTCATTTTTGACTTCTGTTTTTCCGCCCGCCGAGCCCATGAGATGATGAGAGAGAGACAGACAGAGAGAGACGGCCGCGAAGTTAATATAAGGGATTTAAAAAGATTAGACCAGTCTATTTCATTAGTTTCTTAAAGCTGTTTACTTAGAGCAATCTTGTAACACAATGTTGTTAAAGAAATATCTAATACTGCGTTTTATTGTACAGAAAATGTCTAGTTATGAAATGAGAAGATCACCTTGTCAGATGGCGGGAAACAGCAGACACAGAGACACAACAGGATCCAACCTCTGGCATGAGAGCTGTTTGAGCTGTTGTTGGTTAGCTGTTTGCAGATTTGGCAGTAGATCTCATCTCTGTGGGGTGGGGAGCAGTGGAAATGTATTTAATATTTCTGTATGTTGGTGATTGGTGGAATGAAAAACTCAACAGCAATCTAAGCATCACAGCCAGGGAAGTTTTTAAACCATTTTAATGCATTAGAAAGATTGCAACTCAATTCATTTGAATCAGTTTTACTTTATAACTTATGAGAATGGTAAAATGAAAAGCTTGAGTCTTTTCTGGTTATTTTAGTTTAGTTTAGTTGTTGAGATCAAATGCTAACAGTATGAAACTATGTCAGATCAATAAGACAAAGAATACAGCCATCTAGAACAGTACCCAATGATAAGCCAGCTAGTACCTGAGTTCTGGCCTCAGAATGCCATGGCCAATGATGAAGTGGAGTTTCTCCAGGTTAGACATTGGTCTGTCCTCTAACAGAGCGTTGCCCCCTGCACACACACCACCATCATAGCCGTGACATTGGGACACATCTTCAGTGATCTTTGACCTTTTCTTCAAGGTCAGAGAGACAATCTTCTTCCTGGTTGATTTTTTACCAGCATTACGGGCATAGGGCACATTGGTGAGTTCTTTTTCCTGGAAATTTAAAAACAAAATGAAAATTCAGGTTTCTAAGAATAATAAGTTACAAATATAAAGGAATCAGTTTCAAATAAATTATGTCATCGAAATAGAAATAGTTTACTGAAATGACACTTTATTAATTTTGGCATTAGAGTTGGGATGTGTGAAGATATAACACGGTCTTAGACTTAGTTGTAGAATAGAATAATGACAAGACAGTTTCAATTTATATTGCCTTGAGATCTCTGATTATATGACAGTTCTTGTAATAGATTGAAATTTGTAATGATATGACAGTTCTGGTAATGGAACAAAAAAAAATTATTAATTGGTTCCAAGAATAAATTATTAACTAAATGACCTACCATTTCCTCACCCATCTTCATGGCTTCTTGGAGATCTTTCTTATTGAACTTCCGACCCAGAGTAGAATAAATTTTGGTCATGACAGGTGTGCTGTCCTGAAAAGAGAAGTTTGTAAACAGACATGAACAAATTTTGATATCTATCTACCTATTAGCTTACACAGCAACAACAAAGGTCAGCACACAAACAATTACAAACAAAATGTACAGTTCATTGAAGCGATTCTGTTCAACATTTTATGAGTGAATTCTGCCGTGTTATCATCCCAGTTGTCATCCTGGTTAACAGGTCATCCAGGCTAGCAGGTCATCTGGATTAACAGGTGATCCTGGTTAACAGGTCATCTGGATTAACACGTCATTTGGATTATCAGGTGATCCCGGTTAACAGGTCATCTGGATTAACAGGTCATCCGAGTTAACAGGTGATCCTGGTTAACAGGTCATCCGAGTTAACAGGTCATCTGGATTAACAGGTGATCCTGGTTAACAGGTCATCTGGATTAACAGGTCACCTTGTGTAGCAAGGAGACAGCCTGGGAAAGAGAGCTGAAGTCCTCGGTAAGGGGGGTAAGAATTAGCTGAACAATCTACCCACATTGGCTGTGTTATTGGGGTGTAACAACCTTGACTCACGGAGACCCAAGTACGAGACAATGATAAACTAGTGCTAGGGCAGATCATTAAGGTCATTTTAAAAAAAAATTTTTTTTCTGTATTTGAGATTGAGGTAAGTCAAAGGGCATTCCTAAAAGGCCTCTGTTAATGATGTGTGATGTCAAGGCTCAGACCAAAGCTTCTGATATTGGTCAAGTAAACCGAAGACTTGCTTAACTTCTATAATGCAGTGTATTTAAGACTTTAGTAAGGCAAGTAGCAACTCACCTTGGCTTCTGACATTGACTGATGATAACTGGGCTCAGGTAGGTCAGACATGAAACGAAGGATGACAATCCATACAGCCAGGGCAGCCTGAAATGTTACATCATTGGTTCTTTATTATCTTTTACTAATTACTTCAGAAGTTTGATTTTAACATACAAACATCTTAATTTTTAGTTATTCATAAAAAATGTTTTCTTGTTAAACTGGATAAGTGCTCATATGATGAAAAATGATGGGAATAAATTTTGAATCAATTGCACCATAATTAGTGACAATTTTGTTAAAAAATTGAAAGTACTAAATTTTAAAAACAAAATAACAACAACCTTATACATATTTATCTAGTAATTATGTTTCACGTTATAAAGTTTGATAAACACATTTTCATTTCTGGGCAGTTTCAATTCAGTATTTCAATTATTAAAGTAGACAAATAACACAAAGACAAGTTTCACATTTGACCGCATCACCAATAACTAACCAGACGACACAAAGACAAGTTCCACATTTGACCACATCACCAATAACTAACCAGACGACACAAAGACAAGTTCCACATTTGAACACATCACCAATAACTAACCAGACGACACAAAGACAAGTTCTACATTTGACCACATCACCAATAACTAACCAAACGACACAAAGACAAGTTTCACATTTGACCACATCACCAATAACTAACCAGACGACACAAAGACAAGTTCCACATTTGACCACATCACCAATAACTAACCAGACGACACAAAGACAAGTTCCACATTTGACCACATCACCAATAACTAACCAGACGACACAAAGACAAGTTCCTAACTCACAATTTGATCCCCCTCACTGCTGAGCTGTAGCAGTGGTTGCCCGAGGGCCTTTCTGGTGTGTGTGTGCGTGGCATTACCCTGGAAGTACATGGCGGCAAATTTTGAGAACTTGAACTCTGAAAAGTCTTCATCTTCAATGCCGCCCGACATCGGCAGACGCAGGTCCAGAGTGCTGCCAGTCTCGAGGAAACCATTGTCTCGTACGTTCTTTGAGATGTCCTGTTAGGAAAACACAAAGCATAAAAACCTATTTTTATTGCACATATGTATTTATCTAATTAACTAATTTATCTAATTAATATATGGAGAAGAAAAAAAATTATAGAATATTTCTTCATAGGCTTAAATGGCAATAAATAGATATAAAAAAAAAGATTTTAAAAAACAACGTTTTTATAAGTGGACTAAAAAGAAGAAAATAATTTTAAAGTTATAAGTTCAAGTACTTTGATTTAATATGACTAAAAACGTGGGGCTGGCGCTTATGAGGTTTTACATATGCAGTTCACTCATTCTCTCACTTATAGATCCCTCTTTTGCCTTCTCAATTATAAATCTTTACTTTTTATACCAAACACCCGCCCAACGTTTTTAGTCATTTTAAATTAAAGTACTTGAACTTATAACTTTAAAATTATTTTATTCTTTTTAGTCCACTTATAAAAACGTTGTTTTTAAAAATCTTATATTTGTAACTATAAAATTCTTTTTATTTTAAGTGTAAAATCATAGAGTATATATTACTTTTATTGTACATAAGAAAATTCATTAAAGGGGCCGTCCATAAATGACGTCACGCACCTAGGGGGGAGGGGGTCATACTTTTGTGACGATGCGTGACGAGGGGGGGGGGTTGAAGAAGTGTGACGTCACATCAAAAGGGTAACTTTAAAATAAAAACTTCAACTGAAATATTTGGTCGCTTACAATTTATTTAATGACTTTAAATATTTTTTTTAAAATAAGTGCTTCTCATTGTGCCGGTCGGTAGGCCATCAGACGCTGGTTGGCGTAAGCTATCAAGACATGAAAATTAAATCTAATTATAATCCTTAAGTTTGAGAATCCACAAGATAACATATGAAATTGTTACACTGCGTCGTTTGATGTTGACATCAAAGCATTTGTGATGTAACCGCAGCTCCGTTTGGTTCTCTCATGAACTTTTTTGCCCGTTAACCCAAAATAGACAAGTTTATATGTGCGTTACAACCCCGAGACTCTAGATTCTGCTCACATGACTCGGGGGATTTGGGGGAGCGTCGTAAGCCCAAACAAAATGCTACTGGTGAGTTTTACAAGCATGACAAGTGTCTAAAAATGATCTGAATAGGATTATGTGTAGATATTTTAAGTCAAAACGACACGGAATATCCTTTTTCTTTAAAAGGTGAGTGGGGAGGGAATCTATTTGATAGAATTAAAAACGTTTTAAGTTTGATATAATTGTTCGATTGGTTTTTGGTCAAACGCCCCTGGCCATTCTAGTCTTCTAGATCAGTGCTTCTCAAAGTGGTGGTCCGCGGACCGGTGCCGGTCCGTGGGCCATCCGCTGCCGGTCCGCAGATGTTCTAAAAAAAGGACAACAAAATTGTCAGTGCAGGGAAAATAGTGCACCGGTCTTTGGTGCAATGGCGAAAATTCCTGCCGGTTCGCCATACTAAAAAGTTTGAGAAGCACTGTTCTAGTTATAATGGTAAATGAGCCCATTTAAAATTAGTCAAAGTATTCATTAACTTTATTGAATGCATCAAATTCTTGACATCGCAAATCGAGAGGAGCACAAAACAACTTTTCTTCTTAGCTCAGTTTTTAAGGCATTAATTTTAAATATCACAGAAAGGATACGTGACACAGACAAGTCATGTGGATTAAGATTATTGACACTCGTGTCAATATAAATGAAAGTAGGGTAGATTTGGGTGTCTTCGTATAGTACGTAGGTAAGAAATCTACATAGTTGTCAAATTTTAAAAAAATGCATTTTCTGGAAGGAACCGGTTCAATAATGGGCATATGTTCCAAGCGTACACGTACACATGGCGTATTTTAATATATCTAGTGGATTGTAGTGGATGTTATATGTCCCAAATGAGTCTGCATTGCCCCCAAGAATTCCCTTTTTGACCCCAGATGAGGTTATTTACCTCTGTTCGCCGACCTCTGTCTTACGGGATGCCCATCAGTCAATTGAGGGATTTTTTTTACAAATACATTTTAAAAATGTTATTTTTAAATATTTTTTTTCTAAACAAAGACGTTAACCGTGATGATTAATAGTCAATGTTTAATTTGTATGCATTAAAATAAAATATAATCTAAGGATGTTAACACAGTTCGTTTTCTGAAGGCCAGTTAAACGTTTTTAAAAAATGCTTCACGCGGGTTACGATATTACAATGTAGATCTTCACTAAATAAATAATAAATACTTAAAAAACAATAAAAGTGATTTGAAACATACTTATTTTCAAATAGAAAATAAAGTAGATTTTTTTTTGTTCAAAGATTTGTGACGTATTTTTAGAGGGGGGGGTCTAAGTTTTTGTGGCGACGCGTGACGAGGGGGAGGGAGGGGTCGAAAATCGGCAAGAATCGCGTGACGTCATTTATGGACGGTCCCAAATACAAAATTGCCTACTTGGTTTCCATGTGTTATGGACTGTCAGGTACAACTATGTGGAGGTGAGGCATTTTAGACCCAACACAAACAAACACAAACATATGGACAAACACCAACGCTTATCAATTGAAAACACTACACTAATTCATATTAAGACTGCTTTCTTATTCAATTTTCTTCAATGATTTAACTCCCCTTTTAAAAATCTTCCCCCCCCCCTCTATTTATTTTACCGAACACGTGAAGAAAATAGCAGACGGATAAGAGATACTTATATAGAGAAAAACTAAAAAAATGCAATAATTTAATTACGGTACATTCAATCGATCTGAAATTTTGATACAATGCATTGTCATCCAAGATCTATCTGTGGTCAAATTTTGAGCTCTCTAGACCCATCAGAAATGGTTCAATTTTACGTTGGCAAATTTGAAAAATTGTGGACAGACACGAAAGCAAGTTAATAAAAACGTTATAATAAAATATTTAAAAAATCTTTTTTTAAAAAGCACACGCTTTTATTTACATATAGAAAGTGCACTAAAAAGAAGAAAATAAACAATTTCAATCCGTGAACCTATCGACTACACATAAAAAAGTGGGGCGCCCATCACAACTCATTTCTTATTGCAACTACTCTTTTGCATATAGATAAATTTTTCTAATTAATATGATAGTAGCATGTATATGATCAAAGTTGTGAAACTTTAAATGTTTATTAATATTCATATAAATTTGTATTTATGGTTCGCAGCCTTGTACATGATAGCGAGTTGTGATGAGGGCCCCACGCTTTTATGTGCAGTCGATAGGATAGGTTCACGGATTGAAATTTTTTATTTTCTTCTTTTTAGTGCACTTTCTATATGTAAATAAAAGCGTGTGCTTTTTTAAAAAAGATTTTTTAAATATTTTATTTTCTACTTTTTAGTATCAAAATTTTTTTAATCAATTTTTCAACATAATCAATTCAATTTAATTAGTCAAACTTCGTTGTCTATAACTTAAATGTGATAGTGGTAAAAAAGATAGATTATTAAAATATTAATTACAAATTTATGTATTTTAAAAAAAAACCGTTTCCCCAACTGAAAATTGAACCCAGTACCTCCAGGTCGAAAATCCATTACGTTAACAATTCGGCCAACTAGTCTACACAAATTACAGTTGTTCCTCTTGTATTATCATGTCAAATTAGATTTAGTTTCGTATTACTGACCTGTTTAACACCTGGGATGTGGTCACCGTGAACTCCGGTGACATTCACGTGAAAGTCAAGAATAGCACGGATACATATTATATATAAAAATAAACTTAAAAATGCATTTATTTAATTACGGTACATTCGATCGATCTGAAAGTTTGATACAATGTATTGTCATCCAAGATCTATCTGTGCTAAAATTTTGAGATCTCTAGGGCCATCAGAAGTGGTTTAATTTTACGTTACAAGATTTGACGGATACAACATACAAACAGTGTGAGTTAAATACAAGCGTGTAAAAATAAACAAGTTGTGAGTTCTTTAATATTTCAACAGGTTGGGTTGCTGTGCATGTGCTGTGCTAAATTTGCATAGCGCTAAAGTTGTGCTGTGCTAAACCTAGAATTGTGTTTAATGTTGTATTGTGCTAACCCTGAACATGTCTGGTTCCTGTGATGACCTGTTCTGGCCTTCTGGGATAAACTTGAATAACTCCTCAAACTGTAAGGTAAAAAAAGATTGATATTTACATCAGTTAAATATAAGACTGATCCAAAGATTGAGGTGAAGGATATGAAACAAAACTATTTGTGATCACACTGAACACTTATAGCAATTTTAGATTAATTTATGTCTTGAAAGAAATGTGAACAGATGGAACAATATGGGGAAAAAGTAGGATATGAACATATTATTCAATTTTAGGAATTTAAAAAAAATATTTTTAAAGTATGTGTTAGGCACTCCAACTCAAAATTTCAAATACATCTAACACACACAAACAGCATATCATAGGAAAGAGCTCACTTTCAGTTTTCCAATGACACCTGGATCATTGTTCTATCTCTTTTAGGAGAAAAGTTATAATTTTTTTAGTGAATTAATTTTCCTCCTTATTTACCTTTGTAATTAATTCTAAAAACTGTGATCGAATATTAGCTCTTCCCACACTATTTTGTTCATAACTCAGTAATTAATGAAGATAGAACCCTGCCATTTAGGGGATACATTAATAACACATACTTAAACAAAAAACAACACATTAGGTGTGAATTAAATAAATATATTTTATAAAACATGACCATATAAGGACAAGGGGTCAATAGCGACAAATGTCAAAAAATTCTGTTTTACTTCAAAATAGCATAACTTTTAAACCAACAATGCCATAACTGTAAAATTTTCAGTACAATCAGATAATGCCCAACTGAAATTAATGCAAATAAAAGAATACATTAAATGCAGATCAGATCATTTTTGCACATTTTATAAAAAAAACATAGATCGAAAATTGAACTCGGCCGACAATTTACGATTAAATGTATAACTTTAAAACCATTAAAGCTTTTGCTATGAAAATTTCAGTACAAACAGATAATGCCCATTAGAAAGTAATGCCAGTTATAAAATACATTAAATGCAGATCAGATAATTTAGGCATATTAAAGAATAAAAACATAGATTGAAAATCGAACTCTGCCGACAATTTACAATTAAATGTATAACTTTAAAACTATTAAAGCTTTTGCTATGAAAATTTCAGTACAAACAGATTATGCCCATTAGAAATTAATGCCAATTATAAAATACATGAAATGCAGATCAGATAATTTAGGCATAATAAAGAAAAAAAACATGGATGGAAAATCGAACTTGGCCGACAGTTTATATTTAATTACATAACTTTAAAATTATTAAAGCTTTTGCTATGAAAATTTCAGTACAAGCAGATTATGAACATTACAAAATAAATGCATATAAATAATACATATAATGTAAATCAAAAAATGTAGGCATAATATTAAAATTACACGCGCATGATTAAAAACTAAACATGGCCAACACATTTTAAATTTAAATGTGTAACTTTAAGATTAATAAATCTATTGCAATGCAATTTTCAGAACAGACATATAATATTTAGTTGAAACCAATGCATATAAAAATAAAATACAATTCAAGAAATTTATACATAATTTTAAAATATTTGCGAGCGGAAAACTGTGAACGGCCGAGACAATTTACATTTAAAATTGTATTTTTAATACCAAGTAGGCTATTGCAATTAAATTGTTAATTAAAAAAGGACTTCAGTGATAATCAAAACAAATAAATAAACATTAAATTCAAATGCAGATTATATAACTATGCATAATTATAAAAATTATTTTATGACAACATAAATAAATGTAACTTGCAAATTAAAACATTTTAAAAATTGAGCACTTGTGTCCAAGGCAGGATGGCCGTCCCCAGTAAAAGTACAGTAGCATATGGAGTCCTTGTCAATCTGAATATGAAAGAAAGAAAAAAAAATTAAACTAAAGAAAATGAGAGTCACCTATGATAACATCAGAAACTAAATGAGATAATGTAATTTTTTCATAATCTATGACAGAAAATACTAACTTACTATAAAACAGGAAAGCAGTCCATTCTACCAGAGAGTAGCATGGACAGCTTTTCCCTAATGTTCTTCTGACATAGAAAAGAAACTGTCTCAAAAAAATCGTGGACACGGTTGGTAGTTCTGGCTCCTCAGCTCAAGCAGCACATCATCCTCGTCTATAGGTAGATTAAACACATCCTCCTCTCTCGTGAGTATCAGTCCAGGGTGTTTGTTGATCTCCTCCGCCTCCAGGCTGGCTATGCATGTCCTCATGGGTGATATCTGTTCATTAAACATTGTACAAAATTCATTAAACATTTTACAAAATAAAGAAAAGGCTAAAGACAATACCATAATCAAGTGGCTTTAAAAAAAAGACTAAGTTCAAGATATTTAAGTGCAGAAATTATGTAGACAAAATTAATATACTCACAGTCATCCAGGGTCAGGTCAAAAGTTTTCCAAAAAGACTTAATAATCCAAGTGACAGGAAGATAATCTTCTGTATAGAAGGAGCGTCTGTAAACAGATAAGATAAACAAATGGTAATACTGAAAAAAAATAATGAAAGTAATAAATTCCTTATCTTAAAAATAACTGCCGGGTAAAAAAGTTAAAAGCAATTACAAAAATAAATTTAATGATACTAATACTAGTACAGTAAAACTACTTTGAGCTTGGGTTGGTAACTAATACAAACTATGGGGGGGATTCTTGTTTGAACAAATTAATTCGGTATTATTATAGTATTTCATTACAATTGATCTAGCTATTTTATGACAAATAACTTTTTTTCTTTTACAAATATTTTGTTTTATCTGTACAAAATCTCCAAATATCATTTAAACATGTCTTAAATTCATTTAGACTACTCTACTTTAAACTGAATATAATATAATAACTCAATCTCCCTGTGTTAAAAAATTTTTTTTAAAAAAAGATGGCCGCCATTTATCCGATTACAAAAAATTACATGGGTTATCACCTGGTGAACCTTATTATTAATTTTCCAAGCGGTCGGTGATGTTTAAAGTAAATGCATTATATCAGAAAATGAATAAGCTTTCTATACAATACAAGATCTAACCTTTACAGTCATAAGTAAGGGGAAATTTGACAGAGTTTCCACTTACCAAAAGTATAAGCTCCAATTGTTCATCGAAAGAATGGTCCAAATGACACAATATTTACACCCTCGTGATCGGAAATCTTTGGCGAAAAAAGTTTAGTTTGAATTCGAGTTATTTTTAGAAAATGACGCATAAGAGAGACAAAGACCGACGCATACCGAAAACCCGCCATTCACAACTCGTCACAGTGCCGCCCCCCGCTTAGCCCGCCGTTTTTTTCGGCGCGCGCAGCGAGTATTGGAGTGCCTATATGTGTGGACAGCATTCGAAAGATAAAAGATTTTTGTTAACTAAATTCAAGCAGGATATACAATTAACATAACTTTAATTTAAACTAAAGACAGGTCAAAGTCAAGACAATTATGAACCATTAGTCTATAATCCTAATGATCCTAGGTTATGATGTAATCCCGTAAGGTGTGGGTTACAACAAAAGTTAGTTCAAGTAAAGTAACTCCCCCATCAACAAAACCCAGGGAACTGCATCAATAAAAACTGCATCAATTGGAAGACAAGCTACAGTACTGACATAATCAAAACAATAGATCAAAATGAAGTTACTTTTATTTAGTCAGCAGTAGGAAATTTTAAAAATGAATTGATGGATGAATAATATTAAATAACTAGCGTACACCCGTCAAAAATGACGGAAGTTTTCAGCTGAAATCAATTTTTTTTTAAATCACTTTTTTTAGGGCGCCAACGGCGTCGAACTTTTCCAAAAGCCCAACTAACTTGTGCTTGTTTGATAAATACGAAATATTAAACTTTCTGAAATGTACACAAAGTATTTTATAATAGGGGTTGCAGGGCGACTACGGCGCATCTTTAATTTGCACACCTTTTGATGCATTGGTGCAGTAATTTGGTTTTCCCTGCTTTCTAAAATTAGTAGCGTCAGGACAGACTGACTGAATTGCGTGACAATTGCAAATTATATAGTTTTATATCACAGGAAACCAGCTAAGTACATAAACAAAAAAAAATCCAGGTTTTAAAAATAAGTAAAATATTAAAATATAAAATAGCAATTTTAATTTCATAATGAGATTGTCAGAAACTTGTTAGAAATAAAACAGACTGATTGGGATTTATATTTTCTTATAGACTTTTAAATGCAAGTGAATTAAATTATTTAAAAAATTAATTAACTTGAGCCCTTTTAGCCTTAGTTTAATAAAAAATATAATAAAATAAAACTTGTGTGTTTTTAAATTAAAAATTTTTAGAACTAAGTAAAAGATATTTGTTATCTGTAAAAATCATAGTTATCTATCATTTTAACAATCTGAAAACTTCATTGAATAAAACGAAATGGTCAACAAAATTGAATTAATTCCCATACTTGTAGACAAAGAAGAAGTTCTAAGCTAAAAGCTGGATTCTGAACACATCAGAGTTTTGGCTGCGATGTGCTGTTGTTATTGGGTGAGCAGTAGGGGAGTGCAGCCATGACGTGCAGAGTTATCATGCACACGTTAAAACAAGATTTCATATTAGGGCTTATGTTGTGGAAAATTTAACTGTTAAAGGTCTTTTACAGAGTCTTCTTGACTGGGGCTAAAGGTGTTTGGTGCAAAGAAAGGGGAGCTACATCACAGATAAATTTATCATATTATGCTGTATTCAAAACAGTACAGAAAAATCCAAGTTCTTGTTGCATACTAAAGTGATTTGTCAAACTATGCATCGCTCCGGGCACCATATGACGACTGAGTTAAAAAAAATATTTTAAATTCTCCCTAATGAGGTGATATCATTCTTAGTTTAGTATTAGTTTGAGTCATAGATTAATAAATGTAATGTGTGAAAGACAAATGATGTTGAAGATTTTTTTTTAAAGAAGAGAAGAGAGCACCTAGAAACACTGTTTTGGTAATGTCTTCAGTTAAAATAAGAGGAAATCTGATCTGCTTGTAAGCAAATGTGATTTTCTTCAGCGAATTCCAAAATTTGATAAAAAAATTAATCCTTGTGCTTATCCTTAATTAAATGATTTGGCTTAAACTGCTTGCCAAGTTTCAATTTAAAAATGTTCCTAGAAGATTGACAAGATTTACTGATCAATAATTGATCCTCTTCCTTAGAGCTATCAGCAATGTCTAAGGTTCGTTGGTCGGTGTGCAAAGTAAAAAAAAACAATTGTGCACAAAGTTGCACAGCCTTTATTTAGTGTGCAATATTTTACAAAATTTACTGCGCGGTGATTCTAAACTAAAATAAGACTGTGGCTTTTTTTTCTCCCCACAATCAAGATTATACAAATTATTATTAAAACCCAAAACATAACTTAGTTACTGCCTAGCTGCAGTTGCTTTGGTTTCATAAATAGTCTAAATGCTGTTACAATAAAGGAGATTCTAAACTGCAAGGCACACCGCCATCTAGGCTATTCTGTGCAAGGCCATCAGAGGCGAGAAAGGCAGCAGAAAGGTAACACATGGGTTTTGACTGTTTTACTCTAGCTCATGATCACTGAAGACAACTAAGTAAAATATTTCCTAATTCTATTCACTAAAACCACTAGGAACTGAAATTTCGAAAGTTTTATTACAAAAGAATGTGACAGAATGACGACAGGTAACTTACCAAGTTGGAGTCATTGACAATGTCATTGCGTCTCCTCTCGGCCTCCTCAAACTGTTTACTCTTCTGTAAGGCACCAATTTTGATCTGGTGCTCTCGCTCTTCTGCCTCAAGTTCGATGGCTTCCAGGCGCTCCTGGGTTGTCAAAGAAAAGAAACGTTTACAACTTTCGAAATTTAAAAAACAAAAAATCATGTGTCATTTCAAATGAGCTGTGTCAATACAGTTATTATATCTTTTTGTTATAGATTTAAATTTAGAGCTCAAATTCATTGTTTTATCTGATTGAAAATTATTTTAAAAAATCAATTTCAAAGATTGAGAAGCAAAATTTCAATAAAATTAAAAAATTTCAGTAAACAAGTCTATAAGATAATTGAAGTAATGTACCCAATATGACAATTGGTGTTCATATGAATAATAAGTACTTTGTAATCAATGCTATGAAAAAGGCTGAAACTGTAAACTATTTCTGATTTGCACTAACTTTCAACGATAAAATCCTTTGCTCTAATTATATATTTTTTTAAAGTTGGAAAAAGCAAACAACCTTATGATGTCTTTCAGCCTCTTCCTTGGCTTTCTTTGCATTCATCTTCATCTTCAGTGCTGCTTCCTCCTCTAGCCTCAATCTGTCAGCCTCCAGCTTCATTTCAAACTAAAAGATAATTAATACTATGACTTAAAAGTAAAACAACTAGTCGTTTTTTTTAAACAAAAAAAATACACGGAAACATACTTTAGTCACTAAAAAAAGGATTAAAAAAAAACTAAGAGTTTTTTAGGAAGAAAATGTTTGAAATTAGGTTAATTTAGTTAAAACCCCTCCAACCCCACCCCCCTTTTCCGGCTACCTGGCCCTTTAAATGTATGCATTCACTTCAATACCAAGCAGTTGTTGGACTTATCATAATTTATGGACAGGGTGACACACACAAAAACAAGAACTTTTTAAAAATATAAGAAATTGGTGTTTGATAACTGGAAAGTTTTTACAACAAAAATTTTGTTCTAGTTGAATAAAATATGACTGGATTCTCTCAATGTGTTCTATGATCAAGTTGACAAACATGATGTTAGGTAAATTCCACGTACAACGGCTTGGATTTTTCAGACCCTGTGTAACTGACACTTTTAAAACACTGTTTAGCAAAAACTTTTCAAACAAACAAAAAAACCAACAACAACTGGATTCTACCTCAATTCCCAGCCTCCTGAGCTTCTTCTGGGCTATCATGGTTCTAACAGATGCTTGGATCTGATTGATTGCAATCTCCCTCTTCTGTAACCATTGTCTGAGCAAGTAGCCACGGCAGAATTTCTGGAGAAAAGAAAAATTAAAATGGATACGAGTTTAATAATAAGATACAAAAAAGTTAGATGCTGTTACTGTGAAAGATAAAAAAAACTTTACTGTCTAGGAATTATCATTAAATTTGATGGCAAACTAAAAATAATTTTTAAATATTTAATAATTATGATCTCATTAACTTTCCTAGGAATTAATTTTAATAATAATTTGAGAACTTATATAACACAGTATCCCAGCAAGCAGCTGGGCTCACGGCACTTCACATACAAATAGTAACACATATATTTATAAATGCTTGCAATTTAAAATATTCATATAAACAATTAATAGGTTTAATAGATGAACTATCAAAAGGCTTAGACAAAAATGATCAAATAGATACAATATTACTAGACTTCTCAAAAGCATTTGACAAAGTTCACCACCTTAGTTTACTTAAAAAACTTATCTACTTTGGAATCTCAGGTTCCTTACATCACTGGATCCAAGACTTCCTTTTGGGCAGGGAGCAAACTGTAATAATTAATGGATCTAAATCTGCACCAATAAAGGTTAACTCAGGAGTTCCACAAGGAACTGTGCTAGGTCCCTTACTCTTTTTAATTTATATAAATGATTTACCCAAAAACATCTCAACAGGTACAAAAGTTAGGTTATTTGCTGATGATTGTATAATCTATAGAACAATTAAATCAGAACAAAACAGCAAAATTTTACAAAAAGACTTAGATGAATTGATAAAATGGGAAACTAACTGGAGTATGTCTTTCCACCCAGAAAAGTGTCAACTGTTAAGAGTAACAAAGAAAAAGAAACAAATAAATTCAAAATATTACATTCATGGAAAAGAACTGACCCAAACTAAAGATGCAAAATACTTAGGAGTCTTAATAAATGAGAAACTATCATGGAATGAAGTTATTAAAAAATCAAACAAAACCTTAGGCTTTATAAAAAGAAACTTTAACAAATGTAATAGAGATATAAAACTAAAATGCTACCTCACTTTGGTGAGACCTGTGCTAGAATATGCATCTTCTGTATGGGACCCATCCACCAAAGAAAACATTGATAAACTAGAACAAATTCAAAAAAGAGCTGCCAGATTCATTACTGGAGAATATTCGATACTGACAAGAATAACACTATTAGTTAAATCATTAAACCTTGAAACACTAGAGGATAGAAGAACCAAAAGCAAAGTAGTAATCATACATAAAGCAATTAATTCTAATTTAGAAATACAACACAAAGATAACTTAATGCAACCCTCAGATAGACATAAGGATAAAAACACCTTTCTTATTCCGTATGCAAGAACAAACACATACAAGTTTTCCTTCTTCCCGTCCGGAATTCGGGCGTGGAATGGGTTGCCTGAAGAATCCAGGAAAACCAACACTTTATCAACATTTAAATCTCTAATAAAAATGCAGGACTAAACACAAACCATATATAAGCGTAGGACGCAATAATCTTCTGTATAGAAGGAGCGTCTGTAAACAGATAAGATAAGATATCGTACTTAAAAAATTACAAAAAACATTTGATGACATATGTTGCACATGATTTATGTTTATCAGTCAGAGAAATCTTTGATTGTTAATTTGGAAAGTAAAGTTTGAAGAGATGTGTTTTTAATGCAGTCTTGAAAGCCTTAGAAGTAGTAATTGACAGACGGGGACAAAAGCTATCAGTGCCAAATGAGGATAATGTTACCTGTAAATTAAGAGCCCATCCACAGATATGAAGATAAAGTTACCTGTAAATTAAGAGCCCATCCACGGATATGAAGATAAAGTTACCTGTAAATTGAGAGCCCATCCACGGATCACATTGAACCTGGCAGTGAGTATCCTGGACCTGATCATTGCCTGTAGCCTCATGTAACCTTGTTTCATCTGTTGAACAAGTTCAGTCAGTTGAATTTTTATTCATAAAAAAAAATTAATCAAAGTATTTTGTGGTTTAACAAGTGATGTAATTTTTTTCCCTGATATCCCTCTATTATTTCCTAAACGGATCAAATTTTTCATAAAATAAATTAAGATTTAAAATAAAGAAAAAATAAATTAAGTTTTAGTAGTATTTATGTCATAGAAAAATGAAAGCTCTATTCTGGCAGTAGTCTTCAAAACTTTTAAGTGTCAAATCCTGGTTAAATTCGTTCTCTAAAAGAACAAACATGTCATTGTCATTTACACTTGATATCCTTCTAAATATTTGGTACAACCTACTGTTAAAAAATTTGAAGTCACTGAAAGTAAAGTTCTGAAAGTTTAATGAAATTATTTAGGTAAAAAAAATTCACCTTTAGTTAGGATACTCTAAGACAACGGTGGATTAAAAGGGGGGGGGGCTGAACGGGCTAAAGCCAGGGGCCCCCGATGATTTAGGGGCCACCAAAATTATTATTTTCTATAATGAAGGTGGGCAAATGTTTGCATGAAGCCTTGAAAATATAAATAAATTAATAAAATCTCATCTACTTATCAAGAGAAAATGTCGAAAGAGTGTGAAATACCAGAAATCGTCATCATTTGTAATAATATCTAGGGAAACCTAGCTTTAGAAAAAACAATCGACTTCTATTTAGTTTGGAAAAACTTACGACAAAAAACTTTGACATAGTAGAGCATAATTCAATAATCGAATTTTTAACCAACTCCAAGTTTGTACACTGTTTACGAGTTTCGACGCTTCGACCTACAGACAGACTGCAGTAAGAAGTAGATATTCGAATAAATATGTAATTAAATACTAGTAACGTATATACTCGTTCTAAAGCCGACTTTTTTGGGACAAAATCTAGGGGAAAATGTTGGGGGGGGGTGTTCGGCTTACGAGAGGGTCCTAGGTGATTTCTGTATGTACATTAAATATCGGTGTCCCTAATTAACCTGAAATTACATGTTGCGTTCCGTTATTAGCTAAATACCATTCATTCCTGTTGAGCGATTCATCAAGTTAATACCAATTAAGTCCCACACTGGATCAGGAATTGCCCAAATTATTTTTAATATTTTGGAAGAAATTGACATTCAAATTCAAGATTGCCGTGGACAGTCATACGACAATGCTGCAAGTATGAGTTGGAAGTAAAACTGAGTCCAGACTATCCTTCGTGAGAAGTGCAGTGTTTGCTCATTATGTGCCGTCCACAGCTCATTCCCTTAATTTGGTTGGGAAAAGTGCAGCAGAAGGTTGTCCTGCTGCAACCAGATTTTAAAAAATAAATTATTTACTTATTTTTTCATTCTGCAAAATCTTCATACCTGGCTTGTTGCATCTATTCATCGTTGGCAGGGTCTTCAAAAACAATCGAAAAGGTTACATGTTAACAAAGCCTGTCTGACACAAGATGGTCAGCCCGACATGATGCTGTAAGATCTGTTAATAAATAATACCATGCGAATATTGCAGGACTGGAAGAATTGGCAACTGACGACAATCAGCCGCCTGACAGTCGACTTGAAGCATTTGGGAAGGAACTTGAACAACTGAAACTCGTTATTTTACTTGAAATTTGGGACACAATTTTAAAATGGTTTCAGAAAATGAATGCATCCCTTCAAGATACATTTGTTGAAATATCTTCTTGAGTTTGTTAAAAGACAGCGTTCTGAATTTGATTTCTATTCTATGAAGAAAAAGGAAAGGATATGTCCGTGGAGATAGAGTATAAACAATCTTCAATGTGATTAAAGAAAGAGAAAGTGTCATCTTGATGAAGAGACATCAGCCGAAACAGTATTTTCTCCGAGACAAAAATTCATGGTTGAGGTATTTGTGGTATTCATTGACAAACTTTCTCCAGCCCAACAACATCAGTTAGATACATATAAAGGCATCCATTATGATCCATGAGAACTGTGGCTTTCTTACAAACCTTACGGAGCTCAGCAATGATGCAATCGGAGGGGCAGCAGCCAAGTTAATGGAATAATATTCAAGTGATTTCGAAGACTGCTTTCCTTAAGAATTAGTCTAATTTTCAGAACTCTTCAAAAAGTTTATTGTCCAGCCCCACGGTAAGGAAGAGGAAGTAGCACAATGTGAAACTAAAAATACATGCACAGAGCTAAATATGTTGCTGTTTTTGAATTAGCTAAATTTTACACAGTCCTTTCCAAATTTGCACATTGCACTTCGCCTGTATCTCCCGTTGATGACATAAAATTGTAGCTAAGAGCGATCATTTTCAAAGTTGAAAAAAATAAATTATGACATTAGAAGTTGCATAAGACAACAAAGACTGAGTCAGCACTCTCTCTAATGAGCATTGAAAGGGAAATCGTAAGCTCACTTAATTTTACTGACTTGATTAAAAATCTCCCCGTGAGAAAAGTTCACAAACGAAGGTTCTAAAGATTGAAATAAATAATAATAAATATTTTAATGAAGTGTGGATTGATGTAACTTTATATTAATTTAATTGACTTCTATTTAATTTTTTGTCTTATTACACCCTGCATTACAAGTTACAGAGTCTTATATTAGACTGCTAGTGATCATTTTATTTAAAATTACGCTGCCGGGACAGGGCCCCAGTTTGAATTGCAGCCAGGGGCCCCGAGCAGTGTTAATCCACCCCTGCTCAAGGTTATCCAACGTTAATCTCCTTAAAGCCTATCTAATCTAATCTACTATAATTGTATAATAAAAACAACAAAGTCTTTGGCCTTAAGTTCTTAATACTCCCCCACAAAGTACCACCCCACTCTTAGCAACGCAAACAAAATATCTTACTTTTACCAGACCACGAAGCAGCACGTTGCAGACCCATTTTTCTTGGGACGGCACCACCCATTTTTTCACCCTGTGATTGAGCAGATAAGTGAGGGAAATCTTAATCCAAACTGCCTGATATGATGTGTGGTACCCCAGTGGCAGGCCCCTTGAAGTTCAGACCTCCCGCACACTCCACCCTGAGGAACTTTCTTTAAAAGGCCCATCATGTTTGAACGTCTCACACCACATACCACAATGAAACGCTTCCTCTCCTGATAGGCCCTCACAGTCGACTGAACAGTGACAATACACTTTCTCATCTTAAGGAATCTCCTGCGGTAGTGCCACGACCTCACCATCTTCTGAATGATCAGGATCTTCTTGGTCAGAGTTATCTCTCTTTGCTGCTCAAGGTAGGCATCATGGGCGTCCTGTGATGTAGGTCAGGGTAATTAGTGTTGGCTAACAAATTAACTCGGACAGCTTAATTGAACTTCATGGAGCTATGTCTTAAATGCATTGTCCAATTCTTTTTGTACAATTTTGTGTATATATTTGATAAAGCTATTATTTCAATGTATTTTTGGCCAATTTTAACGTGCAGCATGATTTTTTGTTAAACTTTCTGTTTGTCCCTTAAACTTATTGTGTACTTCATTTAGACAGAACCAAAGCTGACCTTGAGAAAGACTTTAGTTTTGCCAAGCTGGAAGTCAGCATTTGCCAGGACAGCCTTGCAGATCTTGGTGGAGGCGGCCCTGCAATCTTCTTTGTGGGATGGTCCTATACCATCGACCAGCAGCCTGTACCTGTCCACAAACTCGGCAAAGTGATGCCTGATGGGATAACCAGCACGTCGGATACGGATAGTCTCCATCATACCTGAGTACCTCAGTTGTTTGCAGCAAAGTTCTCGGTCAAACAGCTGAAATTTTATTTCAGAGATGAAGAATTTTTTTTTAATGCAAAAACTTCAACGACTAAATCGGTGACAATGGATACAGAAATGTTTAGTTACATTTTATTTTGTGTTTGAAATAATGTCTTTGCATATTATTTTAAAATATTAGCATTGATAACATGTATGAGGATATATAGTTTACAAAGCTAACTCTATAATTACCAATATTCTTGATATTTATCAATAACATCTCTAGTTTCCAAAAGGGTAAAAAGGTCATTTAACTGTCAAGGCTCTCCTTCCCCAACCCTCATCCTGGCACGATGAATGATCAGATGTTGTCTGATGCAGTGAAACTATCTTAAAGTGCCCTAAATGATAAAACTTAACACAAGTTTCTATCGCTAATCATATAGTGGTGTTGGTACCACACCACCCACTAATGTTAACACACAAAAATCTCCCTATCATTCTCACCAGTGGCCTCTTGAACTCATTGGGCTTGATGCACCTGACAAAGAATGGCTGGCAGGAACTGAGGGTTGTCATCAGCTGCTCTAGAGATTTTTTAAACTGTGATGCTAGCGTCCGGGACTTTTTCCTTGTGTCTGTGCCCTGTGACAAGACAACAACATTAAATACACACTAGAGAAAAATCACCCGGCTCCATTTCATAACTTGTCGAATAAGTTTGAAATGGTAAAAAATCCTGGACATATGCATACAATATTGTGTCAGTCTGAATCACACAACTGTAAGTCTTTTAAGTGACATTTATTAATTTATTTATTGAACATGTATAAGTTTACAGCTTTTTTTGTTGTTGAAATTATAGAATGAGATAGACAGAAGAGAACAACTGTCTGCCATGTTAAACAGAATTTCTCCTGTAAATTGATTCCACTGAACTTAACCCACAAACAATGATCCCTTTCAGCTACACATTCGTGCAGATATCTGACTCACGCCGCACAGCAGTTTTAAATTATGGCCCAGAAAATTTCAATAGGAATAATATAAAAATGTGTGTGTGCACAAGAAAAATGGACACTGCAACTTTTTACAAGAGTATGTTATTTGGCACACGGACCAACGCACCTTAGAGGGAACATTGCCCACAACTTAAAATTAGTTTAAATATAATAGGATGCCAAAACTAAAACTAACCATGGTGATGTCAGAGTTAAAGAGAGTGTTGATGAACTTGCTTTTAGAACTTTGGATCAGCTGGACCAGATCTGCACTGAATGTATCTCTGTTCTTTTCTAGGAAACCTGGAAAGTACAAATAGAAATATTTGAGCTAGTTGTTGAAATTTTTATTTTATTTTGAAAATCTAAAATAAATAAAAAGTAGTGTCTTTTTGTTTAAGTAATCCCTAATAAAGTAGATAATATGTTTGTTCAAGTAATGTCCAAAAAAAAAGTATCGTCTGGGATGTGATTTTTTCAGTAATCTCACCTTTGCAGTCGTAGAAGACAACACCAGCAAAGTGCTGGAGGCCAAAGGTTTGGTTGATGGCAGCTTTAGGCTTGAGGTAGTTGGGATTAGAGGAATGATAGTGGTGGAGCTTGTTTAGAAGACTTTCGTCTGTTCCCTGAGGTTAGTAGAAAAAATAAGATTATGTCTGTTGACAGTGGCTTATTTAAAGTCTATGGATGAAGTAGCTCAGCTTTATCTTGCTGGTTTCTAATAGAGACTTTACTCTATTATAACAGCCAAAACATTTAATTTATGAAATCTATGGTAATGTGCAGGAATGTAGATAAACGCAGGAAAAAATGAAAATGTATGCATGAAGTTTCAGAACATTGTCACTAAATTACAAAACAATTTAAACTATTTTTGAACAGTATAAGAAACAAGCCTTAATCAACGTTTTGCTTTCAAATTCTAAATTTGATTGAAATTTTATTGTTTGGTTTAACTTGGTCAATTAGTTCTTTATTAAATAGAATTGTTGTATCTTGCACAATGACTGCTCTACAAACAACCTCAATTGAATTTGATTTATGGAGGAGATTGTTTTCTCTCTATGGATTGTGTCAGTAAAAATATTCAATGTTTAGCCTGCATGTCCCACTGCCAAAGGCACCGGTATGTACAACAACTCTGAGCATTCAAACTGCCTTGAATCTTCACGATGAAGGTCAGGGTTAAAACTTGCCTTGGGGAACTTGCTCTCCTCGTCTATCAGGGCCAACATGTTCATGGGCTTTGCTGCGATGAGGTCGAGGGCGTCCTGGTTGTCGACAAACTCGATGTGCTGCCAGCTGATGCCCTCCAGGTTGTACTCTGCCTGCTCCAGTTTGAAGATGTGCCTCACGAAGAACTGCTGGAGGTTCTCGTTGGCGTAGTTGATACACAGCTGTTCAAAGCTGGCCAACGGCAGAGGGGGGAGGGGAAGGTAAACACGTTTTAAAAATACAGAAACATCAATTTGTTAGTCATCACTTAGGTTGTTCTTAAATAAGAATGCTATTTTTCTAAATTGATGGACACAAGGCTGACTTCATGATAAAATAATAGCTCATTCGTATTATGAATATAAGGTATCGATAACTGTAAAATATTAGAATAATTGCATACATCATTATTTATGACAAATATTAAGTTAAAAAAGGCTTTTAATAATCACACTAGGTTGATTTAAAAAAAAATTCAATGGAAATATTTTCTCTCATTAAGTCACCTTAAAAATTTTCAGTTTCAAATAGAATTTTCTTAGGACAACCCCTCAGAATTTCTAGGGTTATTTTCAAAACTAGTTTCAGACAACATCTACACTAGAAGAATGTGGATTTTAACAAAAGTGAAGTTAGGAAATATAAATGGCATGTGTTTTAGATAATTCTTTAACCATAGCTTTAATGATTTAGCTATTAAAAAAACAACTTGGAACCTCCCACACATCTATTTTTGCCAAAGTTCTAACCTCCCACACACCTATTTTTGCCAAAGTTCTAACCTCCCACACACCTATTTTTGCCAAAGTTCTAACCTCCCACACACCTATTTTTGCCAAAGTTCTAACCTCCCACACACCTATTTTTGCCAAAGTTCTAACCTCCCACACACCTATTTTTGCCAAAGTTCTAACCTCCCACACACCTATTTTTGCCAAAGTTCTAACCTCCCACACACCTATTTTTGCCAAAGTTCTAACCTCCCACACACCTATTTTTGCCAAAGTTCTAACCTCCCACACACCTATTTTTGCCAAAGTTCTAACCTCCCACACACCTATTTTTGCCAAAGTTCTAACCTCCCACACACCTATTTTTGCCAAAGTTCTAACCTCCCACACACCTATTTTTGCCAAAGTTCTAACCTCCCACACACCTATTTTTGCCAAAGTTCTAACCTCCCACACACCTATTTTTGCCAAAGTTCTAACCTCCCACACACCTATTTTTGCCAAAGTTCTAACCTCCCACACACCTATTTTTGCCAAAGTTCTAACCTCCCACACACCTATTTTTGCCAAAGTTCTAACCTCCCACACACCTATTTTTGCCAAAGTTCTAACCTCCCACACACCTATTTTTGCCAAAGTTCTAACCTCCCACACACCTATTTTTGCCAAAGTTCTAACCTCCCACACACCTATTTTTGCCAAAGTTCTAACCTCCCACACACCTATTTTTGCCAAAGTTCTAACCTCCCACACACCTATTTTTGCCAAAGTTCTAACCTCCCACACACCTATTTTTGCCAAAGTTCTAACCTCCCACACACCTATTTTTGCCAAAGTTCTAACCTCCCACACACCTATTTTTGCCAAAGTTCTAACCTCCCACACACCTATTTTTGCCAAAGTTCTAACCTCCCACACACCTATTTTTGCCAAAGTTCTAACCTCCCACACACCTATTTTTGCCAAAGTTCTAACCTCCCACACACCTATTTTTGCCAAAGTTCTAACCTCCCACACACCTATTTTTGCCAAAGTTCTAACCTCCCACACACCTATTTTTGCCAAAGTTCTAACCTCCCACACACCTATTTTTGCCAAAGTTCTAACCTCCCACACACCTATTTTTGCCAAAGTTCTAACCTCCCACACACCTATTTTTGCCAAAGTTCTAACCTCCCACACACCTATTTTTGCCAAAGTTCTAACCTCCCACACACCTATTTTTGCCAAAGTTCTAACCTCCCACACACCTATTTTTGCCAAAGTTCTAACCTCCCACACACCTATTTTTGCCAAAGTTCTAACCTCCCACACACCTATTTTTGCCAAAGTTCTAACCTCCCACACACCTATTTTTGCCAAAGTTCTAACCTCCCACACACCTATTTTTGCCAAAGTTCTAACCTCCCACACACCTATTTTTGCCAAAGTTCTAACCTCCCACACACCTATTTTTGCCAAAGTTCTAACCTCCCACACACCTATTTTTGCCAAAGTTCTAACCTCCCACACACCTATTTTTGCCAAAGTTCTAACCTCCCACACACCTATTTTTGCCAAAGTTCTAACCTCCCACACACCTATTTTTGCCAAAGTTCTAACCTCCCACACACCTATTTTTGCCAAAGTTCTAACCTCCCACACACCTATTTTTGCCAAAGTTCTAACCTCCCACACACCTATTTTTGCCAAAGTTCTAACCTCCCACACACCTATTTTTGCCAAAGTTCTAACCTCCCACACACCTATTTTTGCCAAAGTTCTAACCTCCCACACACCTATTTTTGCCAAAGTTCTAACCTCCCACACACCTATTTTTGCCAAAGTTCTAACCTCCCACACACCTATTTTTGCCAAAGTTCTAACCTCCCACACACCTATTTTTGCCAAAGTTCTAACCTCCCACACACCTATTTTTGCCAAAGTTCTAACCTCCCACACACCTATTTTTGCCAAAGTTCTAACCTCCCACACACCTATTTTTGCCAAAGTTCTAACCTCCCACACACCTATTTTTGCCAAAGTTCTAACCTCCCACACACCTATTTTTGCCAAAGTTCTAACCTCCCACACACCTATTTTTGCCAAAGTTCTAACCTCCCACACACCTATTTTTGCCAAAGTTCTAACCTCCCACACACCTATTTTTGCCAAAGTTCTAACCTCCCACACACCTATTTTTGCCAAAGTTCTAACCTCCCACACACCTATTTTTGCCAAAGTTCTAACCTCCCACACACCTATTTTTGCCAAAGTTCTAACCTCCCACACACCTATTTTTGCCAAAGTTCTAACCTCCCACACACCTATTTTTGCCAAAGTTCTAACCTCCCACACACCTATTTTTGCCAAAGTTCTAACCTCCCACACACCTATTTTTGCCAAAGTTCTAACCTCCCACACACCTATTTTTGCCAAAGTTCTAACCTCCCACACACCTATTTTTGCCAAAGTTCTAACCTCCCACACACCTATTTTTGCCAAAGTTCTAACCTCCCACACACCTATTTTTGCCAAAGTTCTAACCTCCCACACACCTATTTTTGCCAAAGTTCTAACCTCCCACACACCTATTTTTGCCAAAGTTCTAACCTCCCACACACCTATTTTTGCCAAAGTTCTAACCTCCCACACACCTATTTTTGCCAAAGTTCTAACCTCCCACACACCTATTTTTGCCAAAGTTCTAACCTCCCACACACCTATTTTTGCCAAAGTTCTAACCTCCCACACACCTATTTTTGCCAAAGTTCTAACCTCCCACACACCTATTTTTGCCAAAGTTCTAACCTCCCACACACCTATTTTTGCCAAAGTTCTAACCTCCCACACACCTATTTTTGCCAAAGTTCTAACCTCCCACACACCTATTTTTGCCAAAGTTCTAACCTCCCACACACCTATTTTTGCCAAAGTTCTAACCTCCCACACACCTATTTTTGCCAAAGTTCTAACCTCCCACACACCTATTTTTGCCAAAGTTCTAACCTCCCACACACCTATTTTTGCCAAAGTTCTAACCTCCCACACACCTATTTTTGCCAAAGTTCTAACCTCCCACACACCTATTTTTGCCAAAGTTCTAACCTCCCACACACCTATTTTTGCCAAAGTTCTAACCTCCCACACACCTATTTTTGCCAAAGTTCTAACCTCCCACACACCTATTTTTGCCAAAGTTCTAACCTCCCACACACCTATTTTTGCCAAAGTTCTAACCTCCCACACACCTATTTTTGCCAAAGTTCTAACCTCCCACACACCTATTTTTGCCAAAGTTCTAACCTCCCACACACCTATTTTTGCCAAAGTTCTAACCTCCCACACACCTATTTTTGCCAAAGTTCTAACCTCCCACACACCTATTTTTGCCAAAGTTCTAACCTCCCACACACCTATTTTTGCCAAAGTTCTAACCTCCCACACACCTATTTTTGCCAAAGTTCTAACCTCCCACACACCTATTTTTGCCAAAGTTCTAACCTCCCACACACCTATTTTTGCCAAAGTTCTAACCTCCCACACACCTATTTTTGCCAAAGTTCTAACCTCCCACACACCTATTTTTGCCAAAGTTCTAACCTCCCACACACCTATTTTTGCCAAAGTTCTAACCTCCCACACACCTATTTTTGCCAAAGTTCTAACCTCCCACACACCTATTTTTGCCAAAGTTCTAACCTCCCACACACCTATTTTTGCCAAAGTTCTAACCTCCCACACACCTATTTTTGCCAAAGTTCTAACCTCCCACACACCTATTTTTGCCAAAGTTCTAACCTCCCACACACCTATTTTTGCCAAAGTTCTAACCTCCCACACACCTATTTTTGCCAAAGTTCTAACCTCCCACACACCTATTTTTGCCAAAGTTCTAACCTCCCACACACCTATTTTTGCCAAAGTTCTAACCTCCCACACACCTATTTTTGCCAAAGTTCTAACCTCCCACACACCTATTTTTGCCAAAGTTCTAACCTCCCACACACCTATTTTTGCCAAAGTTCTAACCTCCCACACACCTATTTTTGCCAAAGTTCTAACCTCCCACACACCTATTTTTGCCAAAGTTCTAACCTCCCACACACCTATTTTTGCCAAAGTTCTAACCTCCCACACACCTATTTTTGCCAAAGTTCTAACCTCCCACACACCTATTTTTGCCAAAGTTCTAACCTCCCACACACCTATTTTTGCCAAAGTTCTAACCTCCCACACACCTATTTTTGCCAAAGTTCTAACCTCCCACACACCTATTTTTGCCAAAGTTCTAACCTCCCACACACCTATTTTTGCCAAAGTTCTAACCTCCCACACACCTATTTTTGCCAAAGTTCTAACCTCCCACACACCTATTTTTGCCAAAGTTCTAACCTCCCACACACCTATTTTTGCCAAAGTTCTAACCTCCCACACACCTATTTTTGCCAAAGTTCTAACCTCCCACACACCTATTTTTGCCAAAGTTCTAACCTCCCACACACCTATTTTTGCCAAAGTTCTAACCTCCCACACACCTATTTTTGCCAAAGTTCTAACCTCCCACACACCTATTTTTGCCAAAGTTCTAACCTCCCACACACCTATTTTTGCCAAAGTTCTAACCTCCCACACACCTATTTTTGCCAAAGTTCTAACCTCCCACACACCTATTTTTGCCAAAGTTCTAACCTCCCACACACCTATTTTTGCCAAAGTTCTAACCTCCCACACACCTATTTTTGCCAAAGTTCTAACCTCCCACACACCTATTTTTGCCAAAGTTCTAACCTCCCACACACCTATTTTTGCCAAAGTTCTAACCTCCCACACACCTATTTTTGCCAAAGTTCTAACCTCCCACACACCTATTTTTGCCAAAGTTCTAACCTCCCACACACCTATTTTTGCCAAAGTTCTAACCTCCCACACACCTATTTTTGCCAAAGTTCTAACCTCCCACACACCTATTTTTGCCAAAGTTCTAACCTCCCACACACCTATTTTTGCCAAAGTTCTAACCTCCCACACACCTATTTTTGCCAAAGTTCTAACCTCCCACACACCTATTTTTGCCAAAGTTCTAACCTCCCACACACCTATTTTTGCCAAAGTTCTAACCTCCCACACACCTATTTTTGCCAAAGTTCTAACCTCCCACACACCTATTTTTGCCAAAGTTCTAACCTCCCACACACCTATTTTTGCCAAAGTTCTAACCTCCCACACACCTATTTTTGCCAAAGTTCTAACCTCCCACACACCTATTTTTGCCAAAGTTCTAACCTCCCACACACCTATTTTTGCCAAAGTTCTAACCTCCCACACACCTATTTTTGCCAAAGTTCTAACCTCCCACACACCTATTTTTGCCAAAGTTCTAACCTCCCACACACCTATTTTTGCCAAAGTTCTAACCTCCCACACACCTATTTTTGCCAAAGTTCTAACCTCCCACACACCTATTTTTGCCAAAGTTCTAACCTCCCACACACCTATTTTTGCCAAAGTTCTAACCTCCCACACACCTATTTTTGCCAAAGTTCTAACCTCCCACACACCTATTTTTGCCAAAGTTCTAACCTCCCACACACCTATTTTTGCCAAAGTTCTAACCTCCCACACACCTATTTTTGCCAAAGTTCTAACCTCCCACACACCTATTTTTGCCAAAGTTCTAACCTCCCACACACCTATTTTTGCCAAAGTTCTAACCTCCCACACACCTATTTTTGCCAAAGTTCTAACCTCCCACACACCTATTTTTGCCAAAGTTCTAACCTCCCACACACCTATTTTTGCCAAAGTTCTAACCTCCCACACACCTATTTTTGCCAAAGTTCTAACCTCCCACACACCTATTTTTGCCAAAGTTCTAACCTCCCACACACCTATTTTTGCCAAAGTTCTAACCTCCCACACACCTATTTTTGCCAAAGTTCTAACCTCCCACACACCTATTTTTGCCAAAGTTCTAACCTCCCACACACCTATTTTTGCCAAAGTTCTAACCTCCCACACACCTATTTTTGCCAAAGTTCTAACCTCCCACACACCTATTTTTGCCAAAGTTCTAACCTCCCACACACCTATTTTTGCCAAAGTTCTAACCTCCCACACACCTATTTTTGCCAAAGTTCTAACCTCCCACACACCTATTTTTGCCAAAGTTCTAACCTCCCACACACCTATTTTTGCCAAAGTTCTAACCTCCCACACACCTATTTTTGCCAAAGTTCTAACCTCCCACACACCTATTTTTGCCAAAGTTCTAACCTCCCACACACCTATTTTTGCCAAAGTTCTAACCTCCCACACACCTATTTTTGCCAAAGTTCTAACCTCCCACACACCTATTTTTGCCAAAGTTCTAACCTCCCACACACCTATTTTTGCCAAAGTTCTAACCTCCCACACACCTATTTTTGCCAAAGTTCTAACCTCCCACACACCTATTTTTGCCAAAGTTCTAACCTCCCACACACCTATTTTTGCCAAAGTTCTAACCTCCCACACACCTATTTTTGCCAAAGTTCTAACCTCCCACACACCTATTTTTGCCAAAGTTCTAACCTCCCACACACCTATTTTTGCCAAAGTTCTAACCTCCCACACACCTATTTTTGCCAAAGTTCTAACCTCCCACACACCTATTTTTGCCAAAGTTCTAACCTCCCACACACCTATTTTTGCCAAAGTTCTAACCTCCCACACACCTATTTTTGCCAAAGTTCTAACCTCCCACACACCTATTTTTGCCAAAGTTCTAACCTCCCACACACCTATTTTTGCCAAAGTTCTAACCTCCCACACACCTATTTTTGCCAAAGTTCTAACCTCCCACACACCTATTTTTGCCAAAGTTCTAACCTCCCACACACCTATTTTTGCCAAAGTTCTAACCTCCCACACACCTATTTTTGCCAAAGTTCTAACCTCCCACACACCTATTTTTGCCAAAGTTCTAACCTCCCACACACCTATTTTTGCCAAAGTTCTAACCTCCCACACACCTATTTTTGCCAAAGTTCTAACCTCCCACACACCTATTTTTGCCAAAGTTCTAACCTCCCACACACCTATTTTTGCCAAAGTTCTAACCTCCCACACACCTATTTTTGCCAAAGTTCTAACCTCCCACACACCTATTTTTGCCAAAGTTCTAACCTCCCACACACCTATTTTTGCCAAAGTTCTAACCTCCCACACACCTATTTTTGCCAAAGTTCTAACCTCCCACACACCTATTTTTGCCAAAGTTCTAACCTCCCACACACCTATTTTTGCCAAAGTTCTAACCTCCCACACACCTATTTTTGCCAAAGTTCTAACCTCCCACACACCTATTTTTGCCAAAGTTCTAACCTCCCACACACCTATTTTTGCCAAAGTTCTAACCTCCCACACACCTATTTTTGCCAAAGTTCTAACCTCCCACACACCTATTTTTGCCAAAGTTCTAACCTCCCACACACCTATTTTTGCCAAAGTTCTAACCTCCCACACACCTATTTTTGCCAAAGTTCTAACCTCCCACACACCTATTTTTGCCAAAGTTCTAACCTCCCACACACCTATTTTTGCCAAAGTTCTAACCTCCCACACACCTATTTTTGCCAAAGTTCTAACCTCCCACACACCTATTTTTGCCAAAGTTCTAACCTCCCACACACCTATTTTTGCCAAAGTTCTAACCTCCCACACACCTATTTTTGCCAAAGTTCTAACCTCCCACACACCTATTTTTGCCAAAGTTCTAACCTCCCACACACCTATTTTTGCCAAAGTTCTAACCTCCCACACACCTATTTTTGCCAAAGTTCTAACCTCCCACACACCTATTTTTGCCAAAGTTCTAACCTCCCACACACCTATTTTTGCCAAAGTTCTAACCTCCCACACACCTATTTTTGCCAAAGTTCTAACCTCCCACACACCTATTTTTGCCAAAGTTCTAACCTCCCACACACCTATTTTTGCCAAAGTTCTAACCTCCCACACACCTATTTTTGCCAAAGTTCTAACCTCCCACACACCTATTTTTGCCAAAGTTCTAACCTCCCACACACCTATTTTTGCCAAAGTTCTAACCTCCCACACACCTATTTTTGCCAAAGTTCTAACCTCCCACACACCTATTTTTGCCAAAGTTCTAACCTCCCACACACCTATTTTTGCCAAAGTTCTAACCTCCCACACACCTATTTTTGCCAAAGTTCTAACCTCCCACACACCTATTTTTGCCAAAGTTCTAACCTCCCACACACCTATTTTTGCCAAAGTTCTAACCTCCCACACACCTATTTTTGCCAAAGTTCTAACCTCCCACACACCTATTTTTGCCAAAGTTCTAACCTCCCACACACCTATTTTTGCCAAAGTTCTAACCTCCCACACACCTATTTTTGCCAAAGTTCTAACCTCCCACACACCTATTTTTGCCAAAGTTCTAACCTCCCACACACCTATTTTTGCCAAAGTTCTAACCTCCCACACACCTATTTTTGCCAAAGTTCTAACCTCCCACACACCTATTTTTGCCAAAGTTCTAACCTCCCACACACCTATTTTTGCCAAAGTTCTAACCTCCCACACACCTATTTTTGCCAAAGTTCTAACCTCCCACACACCTATTTTTGCCAAAGTTCTAACCTCCCACACACCTATTTTTGCCAAAGTTCTAACCTCCCACACACCTATTTTTGCCAAAGTTCTAACCTCCCACACACCTATTTTTGCCAAAGTTCTAACCTCCCACACACCTATTTTTGCCAAAGTTCTAACCTCCCACACACCTATTTTTGCCAAAGTTCTAACCTCCCACACACCTATTTTTGCCAAAGTTCTAACCTCCCACACACCTATTTTTGCCAAAGTTCTAACCTCCCACACACCTATTTTTGCCAAAGTTCTAACCTCCCACACACCTATTTTTGCCAAAGTTCTAACCTCCCACACACCTATTTTTGCCAAAGTTCTAACCTCCCACACACCTATTTTTGCCAAAGTTCTAACCTCCCACACACCTATTTTTGCCAAAGTTCTAACCTCCCACACACCTATTTTTGCCAAAGTTCTAACCTCCCACACACCTATTTTTGCCAAAGTTCTAACCTCCCACACACCTATTTTTGCCAAAGTTCTAACCTCCCACACACCTATTTTTGCCAAAGTTCTAACCTCCCACACACCTATTTTTGCCAAAGTTCTAACCTCCCACACACCTATTTTTGCCAAAGTTCTAACCTCCCACACACCTATTTTTGCCAAAGTTCTAACCTCCCACACACCTATTTTTGCCAAAGTTCTAACCTCCCACACACCTATTTTTGCCAAAGTTCTAACCTCCCACACACCTATTTTTGCCAAAGTTCTAACCTCCCACACACCTATTTTTGCCAAAGTTCTAACCTCCCACACACCTATTTTTGCCAAAGTTCTAACCTCCCACACACCTATTTTTGCCAAAGTTCTAACCTCCCACACACCTATTTTTGCCAAAGTTCTAACCTCCCACACACCTATTTTTGCCAAAGTTCTAACCTCCCACACACCTATTTTTGCCAAAGTTCTAACCTCCCACACACCTATTTTTGCCAAAGTTCTAACCTCCCACACACCTATTTTTGCCAAAGTTCTAACCTCCCACACACCTATTTTTGCCAAAGTTCTAACCTCCCACACACCTATTTTTGCCAAAGTTCTAACCTCCCACACACCTATTTTTGCCAAAGTTCTAACCTCCCACACACCTATTTTTGCCAAAGTTCTAACCTCCCACACACCTATTTTTGCCAAAGTTCTAACCTCCCACACACCTATTTTTGCCAAAGTTCTAACCTCCCACACACCTATTTTTGCCAAAGTTCTAACCTCCCACACACCTATTTTTGCCAAAGTTCTAACCTCCCACACACCTATTTTTGCCAAAGTTCTAACCTCCCACACACCTATTTTTGCCAAAGTTCTAACCTCCCACACACCTATTTTTGCCAAAGTTCTAACCTCCCACACACCTATTTTTGCCAAAGTTCTAACCTCCCACACACCTATTTTTGCCAAAGTTCTAACCTCCCACACACCTATTTTTGCCAAAGTTCTAACCTCCCACACACCTATTTTTGCCAAAGTTCTAACCTCCCACACACCTATTTTTGCCAAAGTTCTAACCTCCCACACACCTATTTTTGCCAAAGTTCTAACCTCCCACACACCTATTTTTGCCAAAGTTCTAACCTCCCACACACCTATTTTTGCCAAAGTTCTAACCTCCCACACACCTATTTTTGCCAAAGTTCTAACCTCCCACACACCTATTTTTGCCAAAGTTCTAACCTCCCACACACCTATTTTTGCCAAAGTTCTAACCTCCCACACACCTATTTTTGCCAAAGTTCTAACCTCCCACACACCTATTTTTGCAAAAGTTCTAACCTCCCACACACACCTATTTTTGCAAAAGTTCTAACCTCCCACACACCTATTTTTGTCAAAGTTCTAACCTCCCACACACCTATTTTTGCCAAAGTTCTCAAAACCAAAGATATCCAAAACTCCAATGGACTTGCGGTAATGGCCACCTTTAGGCTTATAGATTGCAGCGTTGATTTTTTCAACGATCCATATGAACATCCTGCCATAAATCCCCTTGACAAATGCGTTTCGTACATCTAGTGACTGTTCTTTGTTCATTGTGTATGTGACACTCTCCCCCTTAGCGACAATGGTCTTGGTGGTCAGCGCATCAATCAGAGCCTGGGCATTGACCTGGTAAGGGGAGGTAATGACACTGTTTATAGTGTTTGATAAAATAACATCAAAGTGCACAACTAGGAAATGATGGAAGACATCATTTCTAGTGGTTTTCTGATGGGTTAAAAGTTCTCTTAATCATTTATAATGGAATAATCTGTTGTAAGCTCTTCAGACTTTGTGCTAAGTTATTGTGAAGGCAAATATTTTATTGGAAAATTTTTTATTATTTTAAATCTTAAATGTGCAAAATGGATGTAGCAGTGTGCCCCATATATTAGTCATAATAACTATTAAATACGGCTTGACTTACATGTAGATTTGGTGGAGTGTGTAGGGAATTTAGGTTGGATTGCATTGACCGCCAGGAGCTGAGATCAAAGACTGAACGCCAAGAGAGCGGCAGGTCTTTGATGTGGGGAATTGGCTCGGCCGGGGAAGCCTTGCGCGGTACGTACAAAGACGGCAAACTGACCAGGGCTGACCATACACGGTTACGTCAACCCCCCCCCCTGAGCCGGCCTGTAGATTCAAGGTCGTAGCTGAGCGAGGAGACCAGAGGTGCGATATGCCCCAGGGTAGATAAGGGGTAGCGGGTCTGACCAGACATGGTTACATCAACCCCCCTCCCCTTCCCCCATCCTTAGTTTAAACTAGGGAGGGTGGGACTTGATGAGTGTTAGGACTGAACACAAATGGACTGTGACGGAAGTCGCTGGAAATAGGTTTGATCCCTTATGACTGGCAGGTTAGACAGGCGTACCGTGCACCGGATGAATTTTAGGGGCGGAGTCTAAAGAGTATTAAACGGGACGCACTCTAGACAGAGAGTGTTCTTCGGTCTTCAGTGTTCAGAGAAGCGTAATTATACTTGTACACTGTGTCATATTAGCTTAGCGAGAATTCAATAAACATTATATACAGCTATAGTCCTCTACTAACCTGAATTGTGTTATTTGTTTTATTAGCGGAACAGATGTGTGTTGTTCGTCCGTCGATTCGACGAAGACCACTCTATTCATCCGAGGGTTGCTGAGACTGGTTTTGTTTGTGCCTGCGCAGATGTCTGATGAGGCCGATCCTTGCACGGAAGGTTCGGGAACAGAAGGGACAAGGGACGAGTTGGACATCTCCAGGAGGGTTGACAGCACGGGCCTTTCGGGCTTTCCTCTACTTTTCTGCGGAGGTGATCCGGTTTGCCTCGCATGACTTGGCACCTTCGTGGATGGAAGAACGCAAGGTGGATCGGTCCATTGCAGCAAGTTCCCACGTGTCTGGGTTGATGGCAAACGCTTTCAGTGAGGCTTTCAGTGTGTCTTTGCAGCGTTTCTTTTGCCCACCGTGGGACCGCTGACCATGCTGAAGCTCTCTTTGGCAGTCTCTCGTCTGGCATTCGGACCACGTGCCCTGCCCAACGAAGCTGGGACTGCATCAGGAGTGTGAATATGCTGGGGAGAAAATGCCTTGGTCAGTACCACTGTGTCTGGTATTTTATCCTGCCACTTTATGCCGAGGATCTTCCTGAGGCTTGTTGAATGAAAGTGGTTAAGCTTCCTAGCATGGCGCTGATACACAGTCCATGTTTCACACGCATATAGCAGTGTGGGGAGCACCACTGCCCTGTACACTTTCAGCTTGGTCTGGATGGTAATGCCTCTTCTGTTCCAGACATTTGGAGACAACCTGCCAAAAGTGGAGCTGACTCTGGCAATTCTGACGCTCACTTCGTCATCGATGGTGACATTTTGCGACAGTGTGCTGCCTAGGTATGTGAACCGTTGCACTGTTTTGAGTCTCTGGCCGTTGACAGTGATGTTGGGCTCAACGTAGGGCCTTCCAGGCGCAGGCTGATGGAGGACTTCAGTCTTCTTGGTGTTGATCGTCAGATCAAAGTTTGTGCAGGCGCTGGAGAACAGAATAACGCTGCGTTGCATGTCGGCTTCTGAGACAGCGTTGAGTGCACAGTCATCAGCAAACAGGAGGTCTCTGATGATGTCTGTCATAACCTTGGTTTTTGCGTGGAGCCTCCGAAGGTTGAACAGTTTGCCATCTGTGCACCAACATCTGAAGCATGGCGGAAAACATGAGGCTAAACAGTGTTGGTGCCAGGACGCAGCCCTGCTTGACCCCGTTTGTGACTGTGAAAGGGTCAGAAGACTCTCCACTGTCCTGGACTCTGGCCTGCATGCGCTCGAGGAATTATCTCACCAAGCCGATGAATTTCCTTGGGCAACCGTACTTGGCCATTATCTTCCACAGACCCTCTCTGCCAACGGTGCCAAAAGCCTTGGTCAGGTCGACATAGGTGGAGAACAGGTTGAAATTCTCCTCCTGACATTTCTCTTGCAGCGGCCTGGCAGCGAACACCATGTCGATGGTCCCTCGCTCTTTTCGGAATCGACACTGACTTTCAGGCAGGAGTCCTTGGTAAAGGTGCACCGTGAGGCGGTTGAGCAGGATTCTGGCAAGGATCTTTCCTGCGATAGATAGCAGGGATATGCCTCTGTGGTTGTCACAAGCCTATCTACTTCCTTTTTGCTTATAAAGATGTATGATGGAGGCATCTTTGAAGTCCTGCGGGATCGTCTCTTGCTGCCACATAAAGAAAAACAGATGGTGGAGCCTTTCAGTCAGGGCTGTTCCTCCCTCCTCTAGACCACAGCTGGTATGGCGTCAGAACCAGGTGCTTTGCCACTGGAGAGAAGATAAATTGCTTTCTGGGTCTCGAGCAAGGTTGGGGGGTCATCCAGTGCTTTGTTTGTGGGCACTTGGGGGAGACGATTGATGGCTTCTTCGTTGATTGTCGAAGGGCGATTTAGGACGCTTTCGAAATGTTCGGCCCACCTCTTCAAGATCTTCTCTTTGTCTTTGATGAGAGTGTTACCGTCTGCGCTGAGGAGGGGTTTTGATCCTGAGGGCGTGGGACCATACACTTCTTTCAAAGCGTTTTAGAAGTTTTTATAGTCACGCTTGTCTGCATAGCCTTGGATCTCGTCGGCTTTGTTGCTGAGCCAATCGTCCTGCATCTGACGGAGCTTTTGCATTGCAGTCCTGCGTATGTTGTTGAGTGCATCTCTCCTTGCCGTGGACATGGGATTATTGAGGTAAGCTTGGTGTAGGTGTTTCTCATCCAATAACTGCTTGATGTCTTCGCAGTTCTCATCGAACCAGTCCTTATGTTTCCTGGTCTGGTGCCCCAGAGTCTCTGAAGCTGTGGTGTAAATCAGCTCTGTGAGTGACGCCCAGTCTGCCTCCACGTTCTGGTTGCCTGGAGAGGTGGATTTCAAGCGCTCTTCCAGAGCATCCACCAGGGACTTCTTGCAGCCGGCGGTCATTAGTTTGGCAACATTTAGCCGTTTGGGGGCCTTCTTCCCTTGCGGGCGCCGTTTCGTCTGAATGTGGATGTTGAGCTTGGTGATGATGAGGCGGTGGTCTGTCCAGCATTCAGCGCCACACATGGACTTGGTCACTCGTACATCCTGCCTGTCCCTCTTCCTCACGATGGCGTAGTCAATAAGATGCCAGTGTTTCGAGCGGGGGTGCATCCATGACGTCCGGTTACGGGTTGGGAGGCGGAAGATCGTGTTGGTGATCGGCAGTTCATGTTCCGCGCAGGTCTGGAGTAAAAGAAGACCGTTGCTGTTGCAGTGACCCACGCCATGATGTCCAAGGACTCCTTACCAGGCAACGTTGTCCTTGCCAACTCTTGCGTTGAAGTCGCCTAGCAAGATGAATTTGTCCGCCTTTGGAACGTCGGCAATGACAGTGTGAAGTTCTTCATAAAACTTTGCCTTCACTTCATCTGTATTGGTCATGGTTGGAGCGTAGGCACTGATGATGGTAAGGTGTTTCTTTCCAGCCAGGGGGAGTTTCATGGTCATGAGCCTGTCGTTCACTCCCTTGGGAAGTCCAGCCAGCTTTCCGACAATAGTAGTCTTAATTGCAAACCCAACGCCTGCTTCACGCCGCTCCTCGCTGGGTCTGCCACTCCAGTAAAATGTATAACCAGATCCTCTTTCACAGAGCTCTCCTTCTCCCGCGAGCCTGGTCTCGCTCAGGGCTGCGACGTCGATGCCGTATCTAGCGAGTTCTTTTCCAATCAGGGCTGTTCTCCTCTGGGGTCTGTCCGCATCATCCCTGTCCATGAGTGTGCGCACATTCCATGCGCCCAATATAAGAGGAACTATCCTCGTTTGCTTTTTTTTATTTCGACCGCTGGTATAGGGTCCCCACCAGCCGCGGTGTGCTGGCTAGGGTAGGCTGGAGCAGGCAATGTTTAGGGCACCTTTTCTAGCCCCTTCCTCATGCCATGGAGGTGAGCAGTGCATTCCTGAAGAGGGCTGCTCAGTCGCCCAGGGGGCTGCCGAACTCCACCGCTGCTCCGTGTCAGCGAAGAACGACCTAATGCCCTGGGCCGCCTGTGTGCAGGGTTACGGCTACGGCTCCCAGTGTACCCACACCTCCCGCTTCGTCGCTTGCCACAGGACTTGTCGGTGACTGATGGGATGGGATGGATGACAAAAGTGACTTGCGCGATGACTTGGATTTAATTGAGAAAGAGTTGCGCAATTCGTCGATCTCACTCTCTCGCCCGAGACCATCTTGATCCAGCGGCAGGACAAAGTCGAGACGGCTGGTGATGGAGACGGGTGCAGTGGATGGCCATGATGTCCCGTATGTCTTGTCATGCCCTTAGCGTTCCACAACGCTTTGTTGAGAATCGCCTTTTTGACCGTTGACCAACTAGTGGTTCCTCCGCTCTGTCCACCGAATCCAGTCTTCGCGTGCATAGGTAGACATACCTGGATCACCGAGGGTTTGAGACCCGTCGGCTACCCTCACCAGGTTTAGCCAGCCAGTCGAAGCCGTTGCCCGGGGTGTGGCCACTGCGCACGCTACAGTTTTTAGGAGCCTCTGGTGAGAGCTGAGTGACAAGTGGGGACCAAGGGTGGACGAACTACCCCCAAGAGAGTACGACGAGTTCCCCCACTGGAGGTGCTACCCCGCCTTGAGCACCCCATACACCCCAAGAATTCAATAAACATTATATTATAGTCCTATACTTACCTGAATTGTGTTATTTGTTTTATTAGCGGAACAGTTAGTCTTATTTCAACTAACAATATAGCCACTACTCGGCTACATGTATTTTCTTTCATTGTTACAAAACCAATGTCAAATGACACCTCTTACGGTCTGACTACATTTGATAACATTTTCAGTTATATGTCTCACCTCTAATTGTCTGGCTACTTTGTTAATGTAGGATATGTCCTGTATTTCTGTGGCCTCAATGTTGTCCAGCTCAATTTCTGTTAAAAACAACATCAATTAATTTAACAATGGGAAGCTTTGTGTTTGTCTTGGTATCCGCCAGCATCAATTATTTATATGATTAGTTTTGTTGATAGAGAATCAAACAATATACAAAATATTTGTTTAAAATAACAACATTTAACTTATGTAGCACTTATATAATTAATTTACCAATGTCTACCAATGTCAAGGTTAAGCAAAATAGTTAACATTTCACCTTGCGCAGGTAGTATTAAAAAAAGACTCACCATTATATTTCCCGTCGCCAAGGTGTAACAAACACACACAAAAAACTCACCATTATATTTGACATTGCCCAGGTAACACACACAGACTCACCATTATATTTCACATTGCCCAGGTAACACACACACAAACAACTCACCATTATATTTCACATTTCCCAGGTAACACACACACAAACAACTCACCATTATATTTCACATTTCCCAGGTAACACACACACAAACAACTCACCATTATATTTCACATTGCCCAGGTAACACACACACAAAGAGACTCACCATTATATTTCACATTGCCCAGGTAACACACACACAAAGAGACTCACCATTATATTTCACATTGCCCAGGTAACACACACACAAACAACTCACCATTATATTTCACATTGCCCAGGTAACACACACACAAAGAGACTCACCATTATATTTCACATTGCCCAGGTAACACACACACAAAGAGACTCACCATTATATTTCACATTGCCCAGGTAACACACACACAAACAACTCACCATTATATTTCACATTTCCCAGGTAACACACACACAAACAACTCACCTTTATATTTCACATTGCCCAGGTAACACACACAAAAAGAGACTCACCATTATATTTCACATTGCCCAGGTAACACACACACAAACAACTCACCATTATATTTCACATTGCCCAGGTAACACACACACAAACAACTCACCATTATATTTCACATTGCCCAGGTAACACACACACAAACAACTCACCATTATATTTCACATTGCCCAGGTAACACACACACAAACAACTCACCATTATATTTCACATTTCCCAGGTAACACACACACAAACAACTCACCATTATATTTCACATTGCCCAGGTAACACACACACAAACAACTCACCATTATATTTCACATTGCCCAGGTAACACACACACAAAAAACTCACCATTATATTTCACATTGCCCAGGTAACACACACACAAACAACTCACCATTATATTTCACATTGCCCAGGTAACACACACACAAACAACTCACCATTATATTTCACATTGCCCAGGTAACACACACACAAACAACTCACCATTATATTTCACATTGCCCAGGTAACACACACACAAACAACTCACCATTATATTTCACATTTCCCAGGTAACACACACACAAACAACTCACCATTATATTTCACATTTCCCAGGTAACACACACACAAACAACTCACCATTATATTTCACATTTCCCAGGTAACACACACACAAACAACTCACCATTATATTTCACATTGCCCAGGTAACACACACACAAAGAGACTCACAATTATATTTCACATTTCCCAGGTAACACACACACAAACAACTCACCTATTATATTTCACATTTCCCAGGTAACACACACACAAAGAGACTCACCATTATATTTCACATTTCCCAGGTAACACACACACAAACAACTCACCATTATATTTCACATTTCCCAGGTAACACACACACAAACAACTCACCATTATATTTCACATTTCCCAGGTAACACACACACAAACAACTCACCATTATATTTCACATTTCCCAGGTAACACACACACAAACAACTCACCATTATATTTCACATTGCCCAGGTAACACACACACAAAGAGACTCACCATTATATTTCACATTTCCCAGGTAACACACACACAAACAACTCACCATTATATTTCACATTTCCCAGGTAACACACACACAAAGAGACTCACCATTATATTTCACATTTCCCAGGTAACACACACACAAAGAGACTCACCATTATATTTCACATTTCCCAGGTAACACACACACAAACAACTCACCATTATATTTCACATTGCCCAGGTAACACACACACAAAGAGACTCACCATTATATTTCACATTTCCCAGGTAACACACACACAAACAACTCACCATTATATTTCACATTTCCCAGGTAACACACACACAAACAACTCACCATTATATTTCACATTTCCCAGGTAACACACACACAAACAACTCACCATTATATTTCACATTTCCCAGGTAACACACACACAAACAACTCACCATTATATTTCACATTGCCCAGGTAACACACACACAAAGAGACTCACCATTATATTTCACATTTCCCAGGTAACACACACACAAACAACTCACCATTATATTTCACATTTCCCAGGTAACACACACACAAACAACTCACCATTATATTTCACATTGCCCAGGTAAAACACACACAAACAACTCACCATTATATTTCACATTGCCCAGGTAACACACACACAAACAACTCACCATTATATTTCACATTTCCCAGGTAACACACACACAAACAACTCACCATTATATTTCACATTTCCCAGGTAGCACACACACAAAGAGACTCACCATTATATTTCACATTTCCCAGGTAACACACACACAAACAACTCACCATTATATTTCACATTTCCCAGGTAACACACACACAAACAACTCACCATTATATTTCACATTGCCCAGGTAACACACACACAAACAACTCACCATTATATTTCACATTGCCCAGGTAACACACACACAAACAACTCACCATTATATTTCACATTTCCCAGGTAACACACACACAAACAACTCACCATTATATTTCACATTTTCCAGGTAACACACACACAAAGAGACTCACCATTATATTTCACATTGCCCAGGTAACACACACACAAAGAGACTCACCATTATATTTCACATTTCCCAGGTAACACACACACAAACAACTCACCATTATATTTCACATTGCCCAGGTAACACACACACAAAGAGACTCACCATTATATTTCACATTTCCCAGGTAACACACACACAAACAACTCACCATTATATTTCACATTTCCCAGGTAACACACACACAAACAACTCACCATTATATTTCACATTGCCCAGGTAACACACACACAAAGAGACTCACCATTATATTTCACATTTCCCAGGTAACACACACACAAACAACTCACCATTATATTTCACATTTCCCAGGTAACACACACACAAACAACTCACCATTATATTTCACATTGCCCAGGTAACACACACACAAAGAGACTCACCATTATATTTCACATTGCCCAGGTAACACACACACAAACAACTCACCATTATATTTCACATTGCCCAGGTAACACACACACAAAGAGACTCACCATTATATTTCACATTGCCCAGGTAACACACACACAAACAACTCACCATTATATTTCACATTGCCCAGGTGTAACACACACACAAACAACTCACCATTATATTTCACATTTCCCAGGTAACACACACACAAACAACTCACCATTATATTTCACATTTCCCAGGTAACACACACACAAACAACTCACCATTATATTTCACATTTCCCAGGTAACACACACACAAACAACTCACCATTATATTTCACATTTCCCAGTTGTAACACACACACAAACAACTCACCATTATATTTCACATTTCCCAGGTGTAACACACACACAAACAACTCACCATTATATTTCACATTTCCCAGGTGTAACACACACACACAAACAACTCACCATTATATTTCACATTTCCCAGGTGTAACACACACACAAACAACTCACCATTATATTTCACATTTCCCAGGTGTAACACACACACAAACAACTCACCATTATATTTCACATTTCCCAGGTGTAACACACACACAAACAACTCACCATTATATTTCACATTTCCCAGGTGTAACACACACACAAACAACTCACCATTATATTTCACATTTCCCAGGTGTAACAATGCCGCAAGGACCTTGAGAATCTCCCAAATGTCACTGTCAACAAACATGAGAACTTTCATGGCCGACCGAATGTCAGAGAAGTCTTTCTTGTCGTTCCTGCCCTCACATACAATATTTCCACCCTATAACAAAAATGAACACATCCTGAACACATTAGGGATGATGGAAGAAGTGAATCCTAATTAAATAGATGTCAGCCTGCAGATAAATGTCAATACATGTATTAGAAATGCAAATTGTGAAAATTGAGTCCAGAAAGATCAAGACATTAACCCTAGATGAAGAAGAAGATGAGGCCCCAAGTCAAAAAGTACAATGTAACCAGCTACTAATGAAAGACAAATGTAACCAGCTACTAATGAAAGACAAATGTAACCAGCTACTAATGAAAGACAAATGTAAACAGCTACTAATGAAAGACAAATGTAACCAGCTACTAACGAAAGACAAGAATTTCAATCACTCAATTTTGGATGTGGCTCTAAATTTTAACTTTAATAAGTGACAGACCTAAGACGAGAAATCATACATTAAAAATTTTCATTACTTAGTTAACCCCATAAAATTATTAATCCCATACTAAAGCATATACTGATAGTGAAAACTACCTCGTTAATAAGCATATAAAAATAGCCCCTAAACTCGGTGAAGACCAAATGATGCTAGTGTCTTTTGTAAACCAAAATTATAGACAATTATCAGTGAAATGAGTAAAATGGTCCCGATAATGAGCCTGCCCGAAAGCCGAGTAAATACTGGATTGCCTTACGCATTTCTAGAGTAAAAACACGTTCACTCAGTACAAGCTAAATTATAGAATTATATCATCTACATTCAAATATGTTGGATCCTTACAATTGTTAAAATCCATTTTTCTCAAATGTTGCTAATTGTGACATATTGTGTTATAGAATAGTAGAAGAAAGTCACATTTAATCCAACCTAAATGCCGCCATTAAAGTTTAAACAATGCAACTGACCTGTATCAGGTAGATGTAATCCCCGGCCGTCTGAAGCTCAAGCTTGGCCTTGTCCTCAGAGGACATGCCGGCCAGCATGCAGTAGAATATGTGGTAGTTCCTCTCATTGTGCATCTGACTGACGATACGAGATTTCTCCAGCAGATACTGTTCTATCTTTGCCCCCTCTATCACCCCCTTCTCGCTGAAGTGGATGTCGATGTACTTGTCGAAACGACTGGAGTTGTCGTTGCGTATCGTCTTGGCGTTTCCGAAAGCTGGGAGGGGACAATCAGAACATTTTAATTAATGTGGTTCAGAAAATAAAAAAACGCATAATTAATTAATTGTGCCTTCAAAATAAAAGATAATTTCAGGATTAGTTTTTAAAAAAAATGTATTTACAACATATTTACTTCAAAAACAAATAATGTGAGATATGTTAACATTCACGTGATTTATTACTTGTAATAATTTCGGTGTGTTTTGAAACAAACACGCAACTAACTACATTTAAAATAATATCTCATTGTTAAAATTATGGGGCATGATTATATTCATATAATTCCGTAAAACAAAAGCTTCTCTTATAGTGTGTTTTTGCAGTTTTTAACTTGTTTAAAAGAAATATATTTTTCGGGTATCCTATATGTTTAGGTAGAGAGAAATTCTAAGGTGTGACAATGTCATGGGAGCCAACAGTCCCCACCTTCCAAAATAGGATTAGCCTCCAGGATCTGCTGCTCTATCCACGAATGTTGTCCTGAGACCGCTGCCAGGTACTGGAGGATCAGTTTGGTACTCTCTGTCTTGCCTGCACCTGACTCACCACTGGCAGACACACATCAATAGATCACGACATGGTACACAGTCATTAAAACACCATTCCAGTCCTTTACTTAGGGCTGCTTTAGTAAGCAATTTCATATTTTTATTTTCACGGATGGCTCCGAAAGAGCTGTAATATACTTCTATTATAAACAATCTTTTATATATATATATATAAATAATATCAAATATAACAATAAAACATAAGAAATCTACACATGTGAATATAATTATATTTTCTATAGATCAACAAGAGCAGATGGAGAGATGTTTAAATGAAAATACATGTAACGGGGTGAAAAACCGTCGACCTGTGGCCCACAACCGTCTAATTGTGGCCCACAACCGTCTAACTGTGGCCCAAAACCGTCTAACTATGGCCCACAACCATCTAACTGTGGCCCACAACCGTCTAACTGTGGCCCACAACCGTCTCACTGTGGCCCACAATCGCCTTTAGAGATCAACTTTTACAAGAAATTTTGGAATAACACTAGAGGAGATGTTTCCATGGACACATAACACAGTTATTTGTTTAACTCATGATTTTAAATTACTTTTCAAGAGCTCAGTTACTGATAGAAATAAAGTAAGAAATAGCCTTAAGTTATCTACTCATGCAACGTTATATTGTTGAATGTTTTTGTATCATTCACCAGACTTTCGCCTATTTTTTTGGAATAAGCACAGTTGATATAGACTATAGACGTAATGAAAATCTCTGCCATTGAAAGAGCTAAAACAAGACTTATGCACGATAGCCTGCCATTCTAAGAGCTAAAACAAGACTTATGCACGATAGCCTGCTATTCTAAGAGCTAAAACAAGACTTATGCACGATAGCCTGCCATTACCAGAGCTAAAACAAGACTTATCCACGATAGCCTGCCATTCTAAGAGCTAAAACAAGACTTATGCACGATAGCCTGCCATTCTAAGAGCTAAAACAAGACTTATGCACGATAGCCTGCTATTCTAAGAGCTAAAACAAGACTTATGCACGATAGCCTGCCATTACCAGAGCTAAAACAAGACTTATCCACGATAGCCTGCCATTCTAAGAGCTAAAACAAGTCTTATCCACGATAGCCTGCATTTTGATGTACACCCTAGAAAACCACTCATAAAAGATACACTTAATAAATGGAATATAAAAAAATAATAATTTTGAATTCAATTTTTTACACCTCATGTCTATTGAGACAATTGCAGCAGCATTCACAAGTTTCTGTAGTTATAGCATCATACTAGGGGATTGTGTGGATAGCAAGAAGCCCAGCCGCCTTTTTCCCTCAAACTATGTCGGGTATCCATCGGACCAGGCAATAGGTCCCAGCTTTCTCCAAGACTCGAACCCAAGACCCATCAGATTGCTAGCTGAACGCCCTGCCACTCGGCCCCTGTGCCCCCAACATTTAAAAATCCCAGTTGTGAGTCTCTGACCTGATGATGACACACTGGTCATGCTGATAACTCTTCATACTGCTGTAAGCATTGTCAGCTATGGCAAATATGTGGGGAGGTAACTCTCCTATCTTCTTGTCTCTGTACAGCTGAATCTGCTCTGTGGTGTAGATGTTCAGGATTTCATAAGGGTTGACTGCTACTAGGATGGAACCTGTGTAAGTCTGGGAGAAATAACGTCAACAATCAGTTACCATGACAACATAAGGGTTGACTGCTACTAGGATGGAACCTGTGTAAGTCTGGGAGAAATAACGTCAACCACAGTTACCATGACAATATAAGGGTTGTATTTACAAGTTCATTTAGTGTTTCCAACTCACATATATTTGATGGTTCCTATATCGCATACATAGATTCCTCAAGATGCCTGATTCATTGAGGTCCCCGAGACTGATCATGTCCTCAACACCATCCACAGACGTCATGTGCATGTGTCGGAGCACCTGTGAGCCATCCACCCAGTGCTCCTCGCCGTCGTCATCCACCAGCCGTTTCCGGATAGAGTCTGAGGTCACCACCTTGGCCCCGAGGGAGACGGTGAACTCCCCAGGCTTCTCTGGCTCTATCCATACGTGATCTCCCTGTGGATACAAGAAATGAGAGGTGGATAAAGTTATGGATATAAGAAATGAGAGGTGGATACAGTTGTTGATATAAGAAATGAGAGGTGGATTCAGTTGTTGATATAAGAAATGAGAGGTGGATACAGTTGTTGATATAAGAAATGAGAGGTGGATACAGTTGTTGATATAAGAATTGAGAGGTGAATACAGTTGTTGATATAAGAAATGAGAGGTGGATACAGTTTTTGATATAAGAAATGAGAGGTGGATACAGTTGTTGATATAAGAAATGAGAGGTGAATAAAGTTGTTGATATAAGAAATGAGAGGTGGATACAGTTGTTGATATAAGAAATGAGAGATGGATACAGTTGTTGATATAAGAAATGAGAGATGGATACAGTTGTGGATATAAGAAATGAGAGATGGATACAGTTGTGGATATAAGAAATGAGAGATGGATACAGTTGTTGATATAAGAAATGAGAGATGGATACAGTTGTTGATATAAGAAATGAGAGGTGGATACAGTTGTTAATATAAGAAATGAGAGGTGGATACAGTTGTTGATATAAGAAATGAGAGGTGGATACAGTTGTTGATATAAGAAATGAGAGATGGATACAGTTGTGGATATAATGAATGAGAGATGGATACAGTTGTGGATATAAGAAATGAGAGATGGATACAGTTGTTGATATAAGAAATGAGAGATGGATACAGTTGTTAATATAAGAAATGAGAGATGGATACAGTTGTGGATATAAGAAATGAGAGGTGGATACAGTTGTGGATATAAGAAGTTAGAGGTGGATACAGTTGTGGATATAAGAAATGAGAGGTGGATACAGGTGTGGATATATGAAATGTGAGGTGGATACAGTTGGGGGCAAGGATTGAAATACAGTATATCATTTTAAGATACTCCTGATTTCAGGTGGCTTAACAACTATGTCAAAATTGGACAGTTGGTGGTAAACAGAGCAGGACAAAGAGCCAGTTGGTAGAAATGGATGGTGAGGTTTAAAGGAGAAAGTGACATATGGTAGAAATGGATGGTGAGGTTTGAAGGAGAAAGTGCCATTTGGTAGAAATGAATGGTTAGGTTTAAAGGAGAAAGTGCGAGTTGGTAGAAATAGATGGTGAGGTTTAAAGGAGAAAGTGACATATGGTAGAAATGAATGGTAAGGATTAAAGGAGAAAGTGCGAGTTGGTAGAAATGGATGGTGAGGTTTAAAGGAGAAAGTGCCATATGGTAGAAATGAATGGTAAGGTTTAAAGGAGAAAGTGCGAGTTGGTAGAAATGGATGGTGAGGTTTAAAGGAGAAAGCGCGAGTTGGTAGAAATGGATGGTGAGGTTTAAAGGAGAAAGTGCCATATGGTAGAAATGAATGGTAAGGATTAAAGGAGAAAGTGCGAGTTGGTAGAAATGGATGGTGAGGTTTAAAGGAGAAAGTGCCATATGGTAGAAATGAATGGTAAGGTTTAAAGGAGAAAGTGCGAGTTGGTAGAAATGGATGGTGAGGTTTAAAGGAGAAAGCGCGAGTTGGTAGAAATGGATGGTGAGGTTTAAAGGAGAAAGTGCCATATGGTAGAAATGAATGGTAAGGTTTAAAGGAGAAAGTGCGAGTTGGTAGAAATGGATGGTGAGGTTTAAAGGAGAAAGTGCGAGTTGGTAGAAATGGATGGTGAGGTTTATAGGAGAAAGTGCGAGTTGGTAGAAATGGATGGTGAGGTTTAAAGGAGAAAGTGACATATGGTAGAAATGGATGGTGAGGTTTAGAGGATGAAGAAGTTGATGGAGATAGGGCAAGTTTTGGTTTGTAAGGGAAATTGTTAACAAAAATGAGAGGGAGGGAAGAAGGCCAATTTTAGTCTTCTGCTAGTCTTATCTATTAAGACGCTACTTCGATACAAAAAATTATTGCGTCCTACGTTCTGTTAAGAATGTATTGGCAAGTGATGCAGCGTTCAAGGGCCCCTTCTATGAGGGACCACTCTATTCCCAGCTGACTTTGTCTCCCTAACAAGTATCAGGTACTCATTCTGAGCTGGGTGGACTTGGGGAACCCTTGGCCCCAGGAACAAGTCCATGCCTTCACGGAGATTCAAACCTATGACCCTCGGTACACCAGCCGAGTGTGCATGCCACTCGACCACCGAGATGACACAAAATGCGAACCTGCACACCAGCTCTAATATTGACCATCAATGTTCCCTGTAATATTGACAGACAATGTTCCCTGTAATATTGACAGACAATGTTCCCTCTAATATTTACCATCAATGTTCCCTCTAATATTTACCATCAATGTTCCCTCTAATATTTACCATCAATGTTCACTCTAGTATTGACCATCAATGTTCCCTCTAATATCGGCCATCACTGTTCTCTCTAATATCGACCATCAATGTTCCTTCTACTATAGACCATCAATGTTCCCTCCAATATTGACCATCAATGTTCCCTCCAATATTGAACATCAATGTTCCCTCCAATATTGAACATCAAATTTCCCTCCAATATTGACCATCCATTTTCCCTCTCATATTGACCATCCATGTTCCTTCTAATATTGACCATCAATGTTCCCTCTCATATTGACCATCAATGTTCCCTCTAAGGTTCGTTTGTCCATGTGCAAAATAAAAAATGTGTGCAAAGTTGCACAGCATGCCTTTTTTTCTGCAGTATTTTACACCCCACAAACACATATGATATCGTATATTATATTATGCTTATCAAAATTTGTTGCAAAATAAATCAGAACCTCTGCACGGCTACACAGCTTAAAGGGAACATTGCTGACCATGTTAAAGAAAAAAACCCTCAGATAATTGAATGAATGGCTTAGCAGCTAGGACTGAAAGGATAACTTATTTAATTAGACCAAGGTACTGAGATTGATAGCTATAGTCAAGATAAATCCCTGTAGAGACTGTAGAGTATTTCCTCGTGCAGATTAGAACGTTAAGATATCACTAGACATGATAGGCATATAGACTGCACATAAGTGTATGATTTAGACTTTGATAGTTAGAACTTAAAGATATAGTCATGATAGGCATATAGACTAGACATAAGTGTATGATTTAGACTTTAATAGTTAGAACTTAAAGATATCACTATTCATGATAGGCATATAGACTGGACATAAGTGTATGATTTAGACTTTAATAGTTAGAACTTAAAGATATTACTAGACATGATAGGTACGGGACATAAGTGTATGATTTAGACTTAAATAGTTACAAATGATAGCTACATAGAGTTGGACTTGAAAGATTTACTATCTTGGACATGAACTACATAGTGAGTTAGATATGATAGGTTTAAAGTGTGATTATCATTCACTTGAGACTTTAGGGATGTTCCTTACTCAGACCCAATCCCTCACATTTTGTTAACAGAAAAATCTTTTGTAAAATGAATATTTAAAAGGTTTAAGGTAGGTAAATAAAAAAATGTATAGAGTGAAATACATTTAACATGAAAACCCTTAAGAAGAAATATTAGTTATTATGAAATGATAACATGTTCCTGAAAAACTAGTATGTATTTTCTAATACCCCTTAGCTTCTACTCCTTTTAGCACGAAAACTCTCTTCAGCCCCCTTAATTTTGTTTTAAACTATTTTCACTGTGTGTGTATATGTATGTATATGTATGTATTTGTATTATGCAACTTCTTATTTTTTCTTTTCCAATAGTGAACAACAACATCCTAAATAAATTAAGTAACATTTAAATGCAATGAATACAACAGAGAAATATTTCAAACACATTGTCCATAAACAAACACTGAACACCATGTAAATGTTTAGAAGTAATCATTGAAAAAGTTAGTACAACTAAAATTATATGCAAAACATAATACATGTACATTGTATTACTAAAAGTGATGGAATATATAGTAATAAGTTGCTCGACTATGGCCGCCAGACAAACATGAGTAACAACACCATTGCCCTAGCAAGGACATCTTACATGGCAACAATATTCTTAGACCTAGCCATAGCTTAATGATAAAATATTTTAAATTATTGCAACAGGTAAGAAGTATTGTTTGCTTATCAAAAGAATACACAGTCCTCTGACTCTGTTAAGTACATGATAACTATCTAAAAGGAACCCATTTAAAAATTAATGAGTTTTTCCTGTTTTCCTGAGGAATCATGCCCTAAAGATGATGTACATAATAATAATAATAATTTGATAATTTTTACAGAGAAGAGCTGGGCTCACAGTGCTTAACATAAAAATAGTAACACATATACTTATAGATGCATTCAATGTAAAATATTCAAATTCCAACTACAACATTCGGTGCACATAAGCTATGTTTACAATTTAAAGAAATGTTAGATTGTTGTTTAATTGTTTTTGAAAGTAAAGTTTTAAGAGATGTGTTTTGGTGCAGTCTTGGAGGCCTTAGTACTAGTAGTACTTCCAATGTGTAATGGTAGAGAATTCCATTGTTTGGCGGCACAAAAAGAGAAAGACCTTTGCTTGTCTTGGGAGCAGAGAGAATAAGTGTGTCTGCAGAAGAGCGTAGTGGGTGAGTAGACAGAGAGATGTTCGGGAAAATAGTAAGGGCATTAGTCAGAAAAGAAGTTGTGGCAGAGAACGGAAAATTAGTGATCAATGCGTGCTTGTACAGGGAGCCAGTGAAGGGAATTACATCAGGTGTCACTAACTTAGAGCACAAAACTGATGCTATACTAAACGAAACAATGGAAAATTAGATATTTTTTTTAAAAGGAAGATCACAAAAGTTTAATGAATGACCAAACAGCACATCTTAGATATTTAGGCATATTTCTAGCACACTGAGGAAATAGAAATCAAACTCTAAAAATCCTAGCGTGTCAACTGGTTATTGAACATCACAACACATGTATCCATAAGAAGGTTGGGGGGTCAAACAATAAAACAACAACTTGACGTAACTGATGGTTCACCTTTAATCTAAAGGCCAACATGGATGTCCTATGCCTGTTAACTCAGGCACTCACCAGGCACCCTTCAGTCCAAGGCTATTAGCCAAGGTATCACTGAATTAAGGGCGGTTACCTCTGACGCGTGTCGGTAAGCAATTTATGTCCCGTGGTTTCAATCTTTATCTCCTGTGTATTAAAACAATACGCCGGAACACAGCACGGCTTTTCTCTGCTGGTGACACCCTCAACAAAGGAGGTCAAAGTATAGTCATTAAATAAAAAAATTTATGAACCGTAAAAATTCCAAGTAAAACTTTCTGTAGGAGTAGTCTACAACCAAGCTAATGAAAGGACATTTGAGGGGCGGTGCGGGAGGGGGGGGTGAGGGCTTTGCCCAAGTCTACGACAACATACATGTGACAGAAGAGAAACGGGGGGGGGAGGTGAAAGTGTGACATTAGATGTGTGGGAGTGGATATTCACGGACAAGTGTGACTGGGGAAGTATAGAGTGAAAAATTAACACTGATGTGAAGGCATATATACAGGAGGTGGCACACTTGACACACACATGAGCTAGCAAACACACACGATATGAAATGAAACACATTCAGATGGCACACACCAATTAAGTGACACACAGAGACAGATTAGGTGACACACATCACACAGACACATATTAGGTGGTAAACACAGACATATCATTTGGCACAGACAGATCAGGTAAGGGGCCGTCCATAAAGTACGTCACGCTATTTTTGACCCCCCTCCCCCCCCCCTGTCACAAATCTCGGGACTCCCCCCCCCCTAAAGTACGTCACACTTTCGATTCGAAAAAAACATATTAAATAACACCTAATTAAAATACTTAATTTAATACTTAAAATACACTTCACCGAATTTATTGATTTGAAATGTGGTCTTAAATAAAAAGATTCATGTTTTCACTGCTATTTGTCTCGGGTCAAGAAGTTTTCGTTAAGAATTGGCTCGTGGGCAAGATTAGGCTCATGGGCGTTAGTTTGAGGCTGCTTGTAAAAAAAACTAGTGTGGATAAATTCACTGCAGATATCAACAAGTTGCTTCTAAAACTCCACTACATGGCGATGAGCGGGGCACTAAGACTTGAAGAAATGAAATGATCTCTTGAAATTGAGTTGTTAGCAACCTATAACCTCCACCACACCCCGCCACCCCTACATACAGAGTGGGTGATGCTGCAACTGTGTACTTGACAATCAACTGTCCCAAGAATCCCAAGCAGTAGACCATATTAGTAGATAACGACCCAAGCTCTCGGCTAACTTTTAGATGAACTTCAATTCATTCATGGACAAAAACGCTTAAATAACTGCAGTAATAAAAATGATGTTATCGTTTATTCGGATTACAATACATTCTTAACCCAACGAAGCGTTAACAGAGATTTCTCGAGAAAACCTCTCGGAAGAGTGAACTCGTATACTCCCGTTTGTCTGGGATGAGCTATGACGTATATGAGAAGCCTGGTAAACAATATACCCAAAGTAAGTTGATCGGGTCAAATTTCATCAGCTAAATTGAATTCACCTTGAATTTGCCCTAGCAAGACCACCACCCATTCCCGAACATTTCCATCCAAGATAAAATACATTGAAAAAAATACTTTTCAAATCTATTACTGGCACTTCAAGTATTTGCTGTCTGTCGCGATGCATTTCTGGACTAAGGTTCCATTCCGTCAACTCAAACATTCAATGGACCATTGGCCTAATGGTTGGCAATGAAGATACATGTGGACACACATTACGGTGCAAGTCACAGCCGTATTTTGTAATAACGGAATTACATCAATGAAAGTACAATAAGTACAAAGTCACGAACCTACCAACCCCCCACCCCCCCACACACACACTTTTAACAAACATAAAAATAAATAAATAAATAAATATTTAAAAAAATCAACTAAATGTTGAAAACGAAGTGCATGCAAACATAATGGTGCAAGTAACAACCGAAAAAAGACAATGAAAGTAAATTCTCACGTACTCCAACACCCACCAATCAAATCGCGAAGAAAATATAAATAAATAAATGAATCAGATGTTGAAAGAAAAGCGAATGCAGTGAAAAATGTTGCATCCCGCCATCTCGTCCCCCAGACATAACGACCACGAAACCATTCCTAGGAGGTGAGAGTTTAATGGGAGTGAGTTAACTACGTTATGTGAATCTAACAAACACACACACACACCTTACTGGTGCTGGTGGACGTCAAGAGGTCGAACAGCGTTGACCGGTACCCCGCCATTCCATCATCACATTAGGGGGAGTCATCCAGGCATGTCACCCCTCGGGTGCTTTACTCCACTGATAGTTAGGTGAACCAACTAGGCACGCTGACTTGATCGGAAAGTACCAATATTGGCTTGTATTGATGTACCAGTACTGACTAGTGCCGCTGAGTAGCAATACTGACAAGAAATGTGACTAGTACCGGTGAGTAGCAACATTAACTAGTGCCGGTGACTAGTACCGGTAAGTAGAAGACTAGTGCCGGTGACTAGTACCGGTAAGTACAAGTACTGACTAGTGCCGGTGACTAGTACCGGTAAGTAGAAGTACTGACTAGTGCCGGTGACTAGTACCGGTAAGTAGAAGAACTATCTGCAATAATATCCATCATGACACAGGGGACCCAGAAATAAACTTTGCCGTTGAATCGTGCCCAACCATGGTCCAGGTATTAGCAGCTCAAAATGATGTTACGTCCGTCCAGCTTTTAGCCAAGTGAAGGTGAACAGTGAAATAAATCCACAGAACCTTATTCAATGTCTTTACTCGGAGTACAAATGTATGAGCCGAGGATTTAATCGTTAAACCTTAGAAATCAGTAAATGACGACACATTTTTCCAAGTCTGTTTTCAGAGCAAGCTTCGACAAACCAAAAATGGCAATCACTTAGGTCTTGTCGTTCGTTTAGTTTCACTCCACAATTTGAGTTTAGACACTAGAATAAAGAGTTTGTGACTTTCAATAGTAGAGTTTCACAGATATAGGATCACATCAGTTGAATGTATAATACTTATGTGATTATTCTAAATTCAGAATTTAAAATTAATTAACTATCTATTCAATGCACTATTACTTTTACTATAGATACGTTGTCGTTTTCAGCCGTAATAAGACATTTAATTCCCGTTTTATTCCGTACACCCGTACAAGTGAAACGCACGGTTGATGTACACGTTAGAAGCCGGTTGATGTACACGTTAGAAGCCGGTTGATGTACACGTTAGAAGCCGGTTGATGTACACGTTAGAAGCCGGTTGATGTACACGTTAGAAGCCGGTTAATGTACACGTTAGAATCCGGTTGATGTACACGTTAGAAGCCGGTTGATGTACACGTTAGAAGCCGGTTGATGTACACGTTAGAAGCCGGTTGATGCACACGTTAGAAGCCGGTTGATGCACACGTTAGTAGCCGGTTGATGTACACGTTAGAAGCCGGTTGATGTACACGTTAGAAGCCGGTTGATGTACACGTTAGAAGCCAGTTGATGTACACGTTAGAAGCCGGTTGATGTACACGTTAGAAGCCGGTTGATGTACACGTTAGAAGCCGGTTGATGTACACGTTAGAAGCCGGTTGATGTACAGCTCTAAGACCTTAACATCAACTGCTCCTCTTGTTAGCATCAACTGCTCCTCTAGTTAACATCAACTGCTCCTCTAGTTAACATCAACTGCTCCTCTAGTTAGCATCAACTGCTCCTCTAGTTAGCATCAACTGCTCCTCTAGTTAACATCAACTGCTCCTCTAGTTAACATCAACTGCTCCTCTAGTTAGCATCAACTGCTCCTCTAGTTAGCATCAACTGCTCCTCTAGTTAGCATCAACTGCTCCTCTAGTTAACATCAACTGCTCCTCTAGTTAACATCAACTGCTCCTCTAGTTAGCATCAACTGCTCCTCTACTTAGCATCAACTGCTCCTCTAGTTAACATCAACAGCTCCTCTTGTTAGCATCAACTGCTCCTCTAGTGAACATCAACTGCTCCTCTAGTTAACATCAACTGCTCCTCTAGTTAACATCAACTGCTCCTCTAGTTAACATCAACTGCTCCTCTAGTTAACATCAACTGCTCCTCTAGTTGACATCAACTTCTCCTCTAGTTAACATCAACTGCTCCTCTAGTTAGCATCAACTGCTCCTCTAGTTAGCATCAACTGCTCCTCTAGTTAACATCAACAGCTCCTCTAGTTAGCATCAACTGCTACTCTAGTGAACATCAACTGCTCCTCTAGTTAGCATCAACTGCTCCTCTAGTTAACATCAACTGCTCCTCTAGTTAACATCAACTGCTCCTCTAGTTAGCATCAACTGCTCCTCTAGTTAACATCAACTGCTCCTCTAGTTAACATCAACTGCTCCTCTAGTTAGCATCAACTGCTCCTCTAGTTAGCATCAACTGCTCCTCTAGTTAACATCAACAGCTCCTCTAGTTAACATCAACTGCTCCTCTAGTGAACATCAACTGCTCCTCTAGTTAGCATCAACTGCTCCTCTAGTTAACATCAACTGCTCCTCTAGTTAACATCAACTGCTCCTCTAGTTAGCATCAACTGCTCCTCTAGTTAACATCAACTGCTCCTCTAGTTAACATCAACTGCTCCTCTAGTGAACATCAACTGCTCCTCTAGTTAACATCAACTGCTCCTCTAGTGAACATTAACTGCTCCTCTAGTTAACATCAACTGCTCCTCTAGTGAACATCAACTGCTCCTCTAGTTAGCATCAACTGCCCCTTTAGTTAACATCAACTGCTCCTCTAGTTAACATCAACTGCTCCTCTAGTGAACATCAACTGCTCCTCTAGTTAGCATTAACTGCTCCTCTAGTTAACATCAACTGCTCCTCTAGTGAACATCAACTGCTCCTCTAGTTAGCATCAACTGCTCCTCTAGTGAACATCAACTGCTCCTCTAGTTAACATCAACTGCTCCTCTAGTTAACATCAACTGCTCCTCTAGTTAACATCAACTGCTCCTCTAGTTAACATCAACTGCTCCTCTAGTTAGCATCAACTGCTCCTGTAGTTAACATCAACTGCTCCTCTAGTTAACATCAACTGCTCCTCTAGTTAGCATCAACTGCTCCTCTAGTTAACATCAACTGCTCCTCTAGTTAGCATCAACTGCTCCTCTAGTTAGCATCAACTGCTCCTCTAGTTAGCATCAACTGCTCCTCAAGTGAACATCAACTGCTCCTCTAGTTAACATCAACTGCTCCTCTAGTTAGCATCAACTTTTCCTCTAGTTAACATCAACTGCTCCTCTAGTTAGCATCAACTGCTCCTCTAGTTAGCATCAACTGCTCCTCTAGTTAGCATCAACTGCTCCTCTAGTGAACATCAACTGCTCCTCTAGTTAACATCAACTGCTCCTCTAGTGAACATCAACTGCTCCTCTAGTGAACATCAACTGCTCCTCTAGTTAGCATCAACTGCTCCTCTAGTTAACATCAACTGCTCCTCTAGTTAACATCAACTGCTCCTCTAGTTAGCATCAACTGCTCCTCTAGTTAACATCAACTGCTCCTCTAGTTGGCATCAACTGCTCCTCTAGTTAGCATCAACTGCTCCTCTAGTTAACATCAACTGCTCCTCTAGTTAACATCAACTGCTCCTCTAGTGAACATCAACTGCTCCTCTAGTGAACATCAACTGCTCCTCTAGTTAGCATCAACTGCTCCTCTAGTTAACATCAACTGCTCCTCTAGTTAACATCAACTGCTCCTCTAGTTAGCATCAACTGCTCCTCTAGTTAACATCAACTGCTCCTCTAGTTAACATCAACTGCTCCTCTAGTTAGCATCAACTGCTCCTCTAGTTAACATCAACTGCTCCTCTAGTTGGCATCAACTGCTCCTCTAGTTAGCATCAACTGCTCCTCTAGTTAGCATCAACTGCTCCTCTAGTTAACATCAACTGCTCCTCTAGTTAACATCAACTGCTCCTAGGGTCAACACCATCTGCGTCCTCTACCCCCAACGGCAACCCTGACATTACATTCTCCCAGCAAACGGTTCTCAACAGATCATCTGAGAGCCCAGGGACGTCGCTGTTTTTTGGATCTGTGGCCGTGAACCCCTCCCCTCCCCTCGGTCGCGAAATCGTGTAATTAATTTAATTTTTTAAAAGGTGAATTTCTGTGTTTGATTCAAAGAAACGTGGCTGTCATTTGTGGATAATAGAGTCAAAATACTTGATTGACGTTACTTAGAGATGATGGATGCTGACGAGTAAAGACATTTCGAAGCGAGAAATGAGTTGAAATAAAGAGTACAACTCAGGGATTCAACGAAAGAAAGAAAACTCCAGACATGAGAGACCTTTTGAACATCATTGCGCAACAAGTCTGGTGGACTCGCATGGACGGTAGGCATTTAAGAAGACAGCAAAATGTCAAGGTGTTAAATTACATTTTTATACAATCACTTTAAGCAGCGCGGCTGAGCGGCAGTGTAGCTATCTGCCTAACACCGCGCAGCAAATTTTTACAAATAAAATGTATGTATGTTTATGGGGTGAAAATTTTGCACAGCAAAAAAATGGATGCTGTACGACTCTGCACACGAGTTTATATTTCTTTTAAAACAACGAAACTTATAGGGAACATTGTTTTATACATTATTTTGTGTAATTATACTGCACATTTAAATTTAGAGTGTCGTGTTTTCTTCCAATTTTTTCGGATAACCCAAGATTCAGGGTTCATGCAAGCGGAAGCGGGTCATACTAAAGCTTACGAGTATTTCCAGGTCACATTGGAATCGTTATAAATTTCTATTTTTAAAAAGAAAACAATTATGATAAAATAGTAATAAGTGCTCAGATAATGCCAGCTATTCATAAATCATTGCCTATAGCATGTAATCATATTTGAAATGTTAAGAATACCTGTCCCTAATAGAACCGAAGATGGCAGGAGGAAGACCCGTGGCCGTGATTGATTTAGAATCCGGCTAAGACAATAATGGTCTTCCTGGGATTCCCCCGACCCCTGCCCAAACAAAAAACAAAATGTAGAAAGATTGAGATGTGGGAGAAGGGGGAGGGAGGGTGTGCGTGCTAAAGTTAACACGAGGCAGGGATGACGCAGGAGAAATTCTACACACAGCAGTGGAGTAATCTGAGCAAGTCCAACTTAAATTATTGTATTTCATCATTTCACTGGTTAATAACATTTCTTGAACTCTATGTAGTTTCACATGCTAGCATTTAAGATGATTTTATTCGCAAGCATATACGCCTATATCTTGTATTTCTGACCAAGTAATATTCAAGAAATTAAAGTTTGCGATATTTAATCGTATAAAACATCTTCAATACAGATATAGACTTTAAACAATGGGGGTTCGACTTCTCTAGGGTGAGATCCCTTGGCGACATGGAAATTAAGTAGAATCGAGTTACTATCACGAAGTCGGCATAATTATTTAACAATAACGACCGCAGCTCCTACTGATCCCCATATGGAGAATCAAGATTTATGTGAATATTACTTTCAATAAAGCTATACCAGGCTATGTGTGACCACGTTCAAAAATTTATTCTGTATAGGACTATGTCACTATGTATTACAGATATTTATGAGTTCATTCTAAATTAGCCACCAAGGTTATAGACTTCATTTTATATCAGCTTGGAAAGTAAGTGGCAGCATTTTGTTACAGCTTCTGATTGCTAGGCGCTGCTAGTGGATCATATTTTCGCATAACTAGACCAATTAATTCCCTCGTCATTTCCTCGTCTTACTCTATTAATATTAACATAGAACGACATCAGTTCTAGGCCTGTCAGCCCAGTCATGGCTCCATAGAACGACATCAGTTCTAGGCCTGTCAGCCTAGTCATGGCTCCATAGAACGACATCAGTTCTAGGCCTGTCAGCCCAGTCATGGCTCCATAGAACGACATCAATTCTAGGCCTGTCAGCCCAGTCATGGCTCCATAGAACGACATCAGTTCTAGGCCTGTCAGCCTAGTCATGGCTCCATAGAACGACATAAGTTCTAGGCCTGTCAGCCCAGTCATGGCTCCATAGAACGACATCAGTTCTAGGCCTGTCAGCCTAGTCATGGCTCCATAGAACGACATCAGTTCTAGGCCTGTCAGCCCAGTCATGGCTCCATAGAACGACATCAGTTCTAGGCCTGTCAGCCCAGTCATGGCTCCATAGAACGACATCAGTTCTAGGCCTGTCAGCCCAGTCATGGCTCCATAGATCGACATCAGTTCTAGGCCTGTCAGCCCAGTCATGGCTCCATAGAACGACATCAGTTCTAGGCCTGTCAGCCCAGTCATGGCTCCATAGAACGACATCAGTTCTAGGCCTGTCTGCCCAGTCATGGCTCCATAGAACGACATAAGTTCTAGGCCTGTCTGCCCAGTCATGGCTCCATAGAACGACATCAGTTCTAGGCCTGTCAGCCCAGTCATGGCTCCATAGAACGACATCAGTTCTAGGCCTGTCAGCCCAGTCATGGCTCCATAGAACGACATCAGTTCTAGGCCTGTCAGCCCAGTCATGGCTCCATAGAACGACATCAGTTCTAGGCCCGTCAACCCAGTCATGGCTCCATAGAACGACATCAGTTCTAGGCCTGTCAGCCCAGTCATGGCTCCATAGAACGACATAAGTTCTAGGCCTGTCAGCCCAGTCATGGCTCCATAGAACGACATCAGTTCTAGGCCTGTCAGCCCAGTCATGTGACTGAACGAGTCAGATGTGACTGAATGTACCAGGTGTGACTAAATGTACCAGGTGTGACTGACTGTACCAGGTGTGACTGCCTGAGTTAGGTGTGACTGAATGTACCAGGTGTGACTGAATGTACCAGTTGTGACTGAATGTACCAGGTGTGACTGAATGTACCAGGTGTGACTGAATGTACCAGGTGTGACTGACTGTACCAGGTGTGACTGCCTGAGTTAGGTGTGACTGAATGTACCAGGTGTGACTGAATGTACCAGTTGTGACTGAATGTACCAGGTGTGACTGAATGTACCAGGTGTGACTGAATGTACCAGGTGTGACTGAATGTACCAGGTCTGACTGAATGTACCAGGTGTGACTGAATGTACCAGGTGTGACTGAATGTACCAGGAGTGACTGAATGTACCAGGTGTGACTGAATGTACCAGGTGTGTCTGAATGTACCAGGTGTGACTGAATGTACCAGGTGTGACTGACTGTGCCAGGTGTTTTAGTAATTCTTAATGTGATATTATTATGTACACTGTAAATGCAATTATATCACGGTTTCTGTTGAATTTTGTTGGACCGAATTTGGTATTCATTATGTATTTTAATATGATCTATAATCCCAAATTGCCTAACATAAATTGTTGTCTTAACAGTAAACACTGTCTCTCATTAAAATGACTTGCACTTCAGCACAGAAATGATCAAGCCTATTTAGTATTACGTATGTATCTGTGGTTACTTCACTTGACAAAAGTAAAATAAAAGTTTTCGAAAACATTTTTAAAAAACCACAGCGTTTAAGGACAAACATAGATCTTTCTCATTGCCAGATTTTAGTTTCTGTTTTTAAATTTCTTGTTGGATACACTTAGTTCTGTCACCAATGATGAAACGTTTTTATTTAAAACAGTTTATAATAAGTTTTATCACGCACATACACACGATGAAAGAATAAATAAATTGAAGCAAAATTTAAAAAAATTAAACTTCGGAAAGAAAGCATAATCTCAATCACATTATTTTATTTAAAATATGTTGATCTAAATGTTCGCCCGTCCATTTAATCGATTCATGAAAGCAAACTTTAAATGAACAGCTCAAAAACATACGCTACTTATACTTATGTACAACATCTGTTTTTTTTAAAAAATATATACGCTCTTTCATAATTAGACTTTTGTGTTTTTAAATTTAGTATGAAAATTTGAACTGCTGATGTATGTTTGATTTCCTAAAATATTTTGAATCATGTGATATTTTATCATGTGACGTGTAGGGTCACATGAATTTTGGGATCACTTTTTACTAGGTTCACGTACATTATGGGTCCTCACCTATTGGCATCAATTTAATTTTTAAATCCCTTATATTAGCATCACCGCCATCTCTGTCTGTCTGTCTGTCTCTCTCACTCTCTCTGTCTTGGGTGGGCGGAAAAACAAAAGTTAAAAATGACACACTTCCCGAGCTGCTATCGAGCTGAAATTTTACACATAGACTCGTGTTACCTAACAATGCATCGTATCAAAATTTCAGATCGATCGAATGTACCATAACTAAATTAATGCATTTTTAGTTTATCTCTTTATAACATATGTAATTCAATTTCACAGTTTTTTTTTCTTCCACGTGCCAGTTGAGTTAACGCGTTGACACAACCCGTAAATGTCCACACCCCTCCCCCTTCCCCCGGTTTTAAAGCCAGGGGAGATAATTCCGTTTCAGTCTGTAAATGGTTGTCGCGTTTGAACATAATCAATACTTTAAGTTATGTCTTATATATAAGGGATTTATAGTCAAAAACTTTGTTTTTACGGGGTTGTTTAATTGATCATGTTATATCAGGACTTTAAAACAAACCAAGGGCTACCACTCGTGATTTAGGTGCGTCCCTTTTTTGGATACGATGGTAAAAATAATAATTTACAATAATAATTTTTCATAAATAACACTGACATACGGATATATAATTAATATTGAATTAATCATGACTCTGGATATAATAAGTTAAATAATTCACTTTTAAAACCATAAACAACTTGACTAATGCCTAGTACTTTATTGACAATTTTTTTTTGTTATCAGGGAAATAAATGCATATGAGCTGAAATAAGGGATCGCCGCTATCATAAAAACCTTCAAAGTGTAAATCAGCTTTTGTATATATTTGTTTTGTTTACATCATTGTTATTGTTACCATGACCACAGCATTAAATTTTGTAATGATTTTCTTTCACCGTGTTCATTTTCAACTGTTTGAAATCGTCTTAATGTATGCATGAAATGTTAAATATAATGAAAAACAAGAAGAATAAAACAGGGTGGATAATGGTTTCATTAAACTAATTAGAACCTTTTTAAATCCCTAATAGTAACTTTGAAATCTTGTCTGTCGTCATCTCTCTCTGCTTACGTCGGTCGGACGGAAAAAGAAAAGTAAAAAATGACCCACTTCCCGTGGTGCGATCGAGCTATAATTTGGCACATTGACCCGTCTCACCTAACAATGCATCGTATCAAAATTTCAGATCGATCGATCGTACCGTAATTAAATTAATGCATTTTTAGTTTATCTATATAAACTAGATGTAGAGGTCGCTATCGTTTACATTTTACGGGTCACTTGACTTCAGGCCAGCCATCGGTGTGAACACATCTCGTGCTTAAACCAGGTAAACCGGCGTGCTTTTGTTTACATTTGGCGTGTCACGGTGAGCTCGGCCCAACGATAGGTGAAAGGACCTTTCCCCTCTCCCACCCCCACCCTTTTTGGGTTAAAAGCAAAGGGGAGTAAAGATAGATTCAGTCTGTAGATATTTGTAAATACTTTAAGTTCTGTCTCATATATAAGGGATTTATAGTCAAAAACTTTGTTTTTACGGGTTTGTTTTTTACCACGTTTTTATTAACTCGCTTTCGTTGGGCATTGTTTGTTTGATTGTCCAAGATTTTTTCAAATCTGCCAACGTAAAATTGAACCACTTCTGATGGTCCTAGAGATCTGAAAATTTTACCACAGATAGATCTTGGATGACAATGCATTGTATCAAAATTTCAGATCGATCAAATGTACCATTTTTAAATTATTGAACTTTTAAGTTTATCTATAGTCTATATAAAAGCATCTGTACCGTCGGCTTTTGTTGACATCCGTGAGTTCGCCCCGTGACCACATCACAATGTTTTTAAAACTTTGGGCGGGCGCTTGTGAGGTGTTTGGTAAAATAAATAGAGGTAAAAAAATATTTTTTAAAAACCAGGTTGTTATAAGTGGACTAAAAAGAATAAAATAAATAGAAGTAAAAAAAAAGATTTTTAAAAATCACGTTTTTAGAAGCGGACTAAAAAGAAGAAAATAATTTAAAACTTATTAGTTCAAGTACTTCGATTTAATATGACTAAAAACGTGGGGTGGGTGTTTGGTATAAAAATTAAAGATTTATAATTTAGAAGGTAAAAGAGAGATCTATAAGTGAGAGAATGAGTGAACCGCATATGTTAAACCTCATAAGCGCCCGCCATAAAAAAAATTTGAAATTCTTTGATGGAAATTGCGTTTAAATACTCATTCGAGTTTTTATTACTTGTTTTGTGTGTGTGTGTGTGTTTGTTTTTTCTCTCCTTTTTATCTGTACGATATTATTTTCCATGATATAGAATGTCTTATTTAATGTAAATACAATTTGAATACTTGAGGAAGTTATTTGTTCTGACATTAGCCCAAACGTCTACTTGTGTATCAGTCAATTAATACAGCTTTAATTTATTGTTTGATTACACAATTTGTTTAATTTATTGTTTGATTACACAATTTGTTTAATTTATTGTTTGATTACACAATTTGTTTAATTTATTGTTTGATTACACAATTTGTTTAATTTATTATTTGATTACACAATTTGTTTAATTTATTGTTTGATTACACAATTTGTTTAATTTATTGTTTGATTACACAATTTGTTTAATTTATTGTTTGATTACACAATTTGTTTAATTTATTGTTTGATTACACAATTTGTTTAATTTATTGTTTGATTACACAATTTGTTTAATTTATTGTTTGATTACACAATTTGTTTAATTTATTGTTTGATTACACAATTTGTTTAATTTATTGTTTGATTACACAATTTGTTTAATTTATTGTTTGATTACACAATTTGTTTAATTTATTATATGATTACACAATTTGTTTAATTTATTGTTTGATTACACAATTTGTTTAATTTATTATTTGATTACACAATTTGTTTAATTTATTGTTTGATTACACAATTTGTTTAATTTATTGTTTGATTACACAATTTGTTTAATTTATTGTTTGATTACACAATTTGTTTAATTTATTGGTTGATTACACAATTTGTTTAATTTATTGTTTGATTACACAATTTGTTTAATTTATTGTTTGATTACACAATTTGTTTAATTTATTGTTTGATTACACAATTTGTTTAATTTATTATATGATTACACAATTTGTTTAATTTATTGTTTGATTACACAATTTTTTTAATTTATTGTTTGATTACACAATTTGTTTAATTTATTATTTGATTACACAATTTGCTTAATTTATTGTTTGATTACACAATTTGTTTAAGTTATTGTTTGATTACACAATTTGTTTAATTTATTGTTTGATTACACAATTTGTTTAATTTATTGTTTGATTACACAATTTGTTTAATTTATTGGTTGATTACACAATTTGTTGGTGTATCTTTTATTTTATAACGGATTGCAGCATCCAAACACACACGCTGTGCACGTTTAGGATATTTCACATTCAGGAAACATCCACATACAGAAAAAAGCCACATTAAAAATCATCCATATTCAGAAAACATTCACATTCAGACAACATTCACATTAAGGCAAAGTGGTTGAACATCCAGATTTAGGCAAGATCTACACTATGGAAATATTCACAGTCAGAAAATGTTTTGATTGTCAAAAATAGTATGTTTGGTAGAAATTGGTATGAATGTAGACTACATTCATACCAATTTCTACAAACATACTAAGTTTGACAATCAAAACATTTTCTACATCCATAGCTTTTTGTTTTACAAGCATACCATTTGTTGTTACTGATGTAGTCTTTGACGTATGTTGTTACTGATGTAGTCTTTGACGTATGTTGTTACTGATGTAGTCTTTGACGTATGTTGTTACCGATGTAGTCTTTGACGTATGTTGTTACTGATGTAGTCTTTGACGTATGTTGTTACCGATGTAGTCTTTGACGTATGTTGTTACTGATGTAGTCTTTGACGTATGTTGTTACCGATGTAGTCTTTGACGTATGTTGTTACTGATGTAGTCTTTGACGTATGTTGTTACCGATGTAGTCTTTGACGTATGTTGTTACTGATGTAGTCTTTGACGTATGTTGTTACCGATGTAGTCTTTGACGTATGTTGTTACTGATGTAGTCTTTGACGTATGTTGTTACCGATGTAGTCTTTGACGTATGTTGTTACTGATGTAGTCTTTGACGTATGTTGTTACTGATGTAGTCTTTGACGTATGTTGTTACCGATGTAGTCTTTGACGTATGTTGTTACTGATGTAGTGTTTGGCGTATGTTGTTTCTGATGTAGTCTTTGACCAATGAATCTGGTGAGTTTAAGAAGCCTGACAAGTGTCTAAAATTGAACCTGAAAAGGATTATGCGTAGATATTTTAATTCAGAAAGGACACAGAAGATTCATATTTCAGAGGAATTTATCGGATAAAATTATACAAGTCGAATATAATGGTTATAATGGTTATAACGGTGATAGTCCTAGCGGCACTGGCCATTCTATTATAATGATACATCTGACATAATGCGATAAAGTCGGATAAACACAATGTTACTTTAAGAAACTATCTGAAATTATAAATTTAATATAAATCAACTAGCTGACCCGCGGCGTAGCATACGCCGCTAATGATTTAGTGACGGGTGAAGACTTCCTGAAAGACACAGTTGTCAAAATGGGGTGGGTTTGGGCAAACGACTGTGAGTGAATGAAAAGAAGGAACTCTGGAGAGACCCGCGGCGTATCACCCGTAAAAAATGACGGAAGTGTTCAGCTGAAATCTATTTATTTTGAAAAAATGCACTTTTTAGGGCGCCTACAGAGAATTATATACATAGATTATTATTATAAAACACAGAGGCTTCTTCTTTACTGTTCAGTTCTGAGTGAAAAGATGTTGATTCATTTTTTACACAATTAAATCAAAATTAGGACCTTTGATGTCAAGGAAAGTAGGATGCTGTCTTCATGGTCCAATCGATTTCGCAGCTGTGTTTTTATGTTCACTAGAGTGGAAAATGCTTGCTCACAAAGGTACGCTGTTGCTAAACGCAACAGCATTTTTACGGCAACCTCGTTGGCAATGTTGAAAGCCGTTGCAGCATTTGACATCCAAAAATGTGTCAGATCTGTTTTGATTGAAAATTCAATACGTGCCTCGTTGTTGGATTGAATTTCAAGAAGTGGTACATCCGCAATGTCTCATCGAAAGGGATCTACAGTCCAACTAGCATTATGCGAATCAATAACTTGAAAGTAAACAGTGAACCGCTCTTTGAGCTCGGTAAGATGTCAGATAACTTTATTCTTGATGTGGTCAAAAATTATATTTCCACAATCTTCCAAGTACACGACATTGAAAAGAACGCTAACTTGCTTTATTCTGATTTTTTGTTTCCAATATGAAGCTTTAATCCAAACGATGCGATCTTTTCTCTTGCTGAGATTATACTGATATTTTTTTCCCAAAAAATTTTTTTTTCAATGCATATACATGCTCATAAATATCAGCTAAGTTTGCGATATGTGCAACCCAATAAAAGTTCGTAAACTTCTCTGCTAGTGTATACTTTTGACCAGCCTGAAATGTTTGAAGTTCCGCTTTCAGAGCCCACACTCTGTTCAGAAATTTGCCGTGTGAAAGCCACCGTACCTCGGTGTGATAAAGTAAGTCTATATATTCAGCCTCACCATCTTTACATATATCACGAAACAGTCGTGTTTGCAGTGCATGTCCTTTAATGGAATTTACAATCTGGATAACATCATGAAGTATGACGACCTTTAGTTCAGGTTCCAAATGTTTCACAAGCAGAGCTTGACGATGGATCGTAAAGTGGTTAACTTCAATTTTGGGATTCGTCTCTCTTGCGACAGCCGAAAAACCACGTGTACGACCCAACATAGCTGACTCCAGCAACAGTCTCAGCAATACAGTCTTCCCATTTAAAATTAATTTTTTCAAAGTATTCATTAACTTTATTGATACATCAATTCCTTGACATCGCTATTCGAGAACAGCCCAAAACAACATTTCCTCGTCAATTATTTCAAAACGTTTGAAGCGAACATATACCATAAGCATTACTAATGATAACTGTGGTCTCATCAAGCCGAATAGGAAAAGAAATTACTCGCATTTATAAAATGTGGTTTCTGGAAGAAACCGGTTCAATGTTGGGCTTATCTTCCAAGCGTACACATTACGATATTTTTGAATATATCTAGGGGATTTTTATGTTCCCAATGAGTCTACATTACCCCCAAGAATTCCATTTTTACCCCAAAAGGGGGTCATTTAGCCCTGTTCACCTACCCCTGCTTTAAAGTGATGTCCTGCTCTTTTAAGTGACGTCTTTCTCTTTAGAGGGGCGTCTAGCACTTAATTTTTTTATTCAAGGGAAATCATTCTAGAGTCACACCAAGAATGTGTCGATATAATGCGAACATTAGCATTCACAAAGCGGGAAAACCGCATTAACTATAATTCCAATTTACATTAAATTTAAAAGTCATTTCAAATCAATAATTCTGCAACTAAACAAAACAATTGCTATCTAAAAATTGCTGCTAAAATTACGGGAGTCGAACCAAAATTGATTTTCTTTAAAATTCCTTTCCGACATTATTCTAAATATTATTAGCTATTTTTGGCGATTATTTCAACACGATAGATGTTATGGTTGGCGAGAAATTGACAAAATATTGATATTTTGTCGGGTTGTTTTTTATTTTCCAGTTAATCCAGTAAACCTTTTCGGTAATTTTTTTGGTCCGTGCACATTCTTGGAACCTCCTTAACATATTTGCAAAGACCCGGACCCTTTATCTGGTATGGTTCAAGAGTAGTTGCTGTTTAAAGCTCGAAAAGACAGGCCGGACATTTCAATTATATAGACGCAATTTCTCCCAAGGGAAATTGCGTTAAAAACCTAATGACACAGGATATAAGAAAAGGAAGGAAGTATCAAAAGTGACAGTGAAAACCACAAACGGGAAAAAGATTCCACAGTTCTGTAAAATTGTGAATTCGGTTTAATCCATATGTAGTAGACGTACCAAATCGTTTTATAAATTTATTTACCATGACATAGAATTTATTATATAATGTAAATATAATTTTAATACTTGTTTAAGTAATTTTTACTGACGAAGGCATTCGTTAATTTTTTTTATTAGTCAATTTTTACAGCTTTAATTTAATGTTTTGATTACCCAATTTGTTTATGCATCGTGTAATAGTAATAACCCCTTTTCAGACCACGGCGGCCTATGGGGCAAGTGAAGTAGCGTTCACAAATTTCAATGAGCCACCACTAACGAGCAAGGGATTGTGTGTATCTTGTATTTTATTTAAAAGCTTTTCACAGTCCTATTCTATATGACATGTTATCTGTTATGCTTCGTTTCCGCAAAAATCTACTCCTGTTACATCTAAATAGTACTTATTGTTTTGTCTAAAAATTGTGCTATTGTATTTGTCGACCGTTGTAGTACAGAACAGTCGCTCATCGCCTTCAAGTGTGGAAACTTCCATTCCGTCGACATCCTACCATCGTAATGAACTTGACGCCAAAGTACAGTCGCTCGTCGCAGGCCACTGTTAAAACTCTTTACTCCGTTAGCATCCTGCCTTTATGTTGACTAGAGCGTCTTCGTGTTCCGCCGTCACCGGCCAATGTTAACAGAGAAGAATACATTGACCCGACCATCTAAAATAAATGAAGTCCATTGTTTATTCTTTGCCATCTACGTCTCAATTGTACCGGGCCGATGCCTAAGACCATCAAAGGACGCTCTTAACTCGCCATCGCACAGAGAACTCAAAACGGCAAATTAAACAAGAGCGAAAGAAATTGAGTTTTTTTTTCCATTTAAAGCCGAAGCTATCATCCGAAAAGTGCTTATCAATGAGTTATAAAAATAGAAATAACGCAAGAAAGACGTGGGAAAACAATTACTCCTTAAACCAAAAAATGAGACTTTAACGAGATCCAAGACATCAAAGTTGCCGGAAGTTGCGTTTAATGTTAACCCGTGCAGGGGCGTAAGAATAAGGCGGAGTGAGTGATCCACACTTGCCTATATTCCTCCTGATTAAAAGAAAGCATTTTGAAAAGTCAAGCATTTTTTTTTCTGTGGAAGGAGTCGGTAAATTTCTTGTAACACCCCAGATCTAAAAAAAATTAGCTAGGTCACGGCACTTTGATAAATGTAAAAAGATTTATTTCAAAGACTTAAGCTCGGTCAGACGAAAAATGTTACGTCATGGGACTTGATCGAATCGATAAAATTCATTTTCAAGAAAATTCCGACATCGCCTTTATACCATAAAATCAATTGTTGAATCAGCATCCGTGGTGACGTAAATATCTTGAAATAAAACCCGAGCACAATCTAATCACCAGCAGCAATTTTTATCCAGTGAAAAAGTTTGAACTTATTATTATTTTTTTTTAAATAATGTGATTCCCTTTGAAATTGATTTAACTTATTCAAACTAATGAACCAATAATCCTGGAGGAATTATTATCATCATTGTCACCGGAGAAAGGACGGATGAAGACAGGGAAATTATTTGTGTTAGGAGATGGGATTCTCATATCACAGTGTTACTTCATCAACAAAAAACAAAAACGTCTGTCACAACCAGCAACTGTCACACCCATCGACTGTCATATTCCGACGACTGTCACAAAAACGACAGTAACAAACACCGACTGTCACAGCCAAACCAACGTCTTGACTGGTCCTCACTTGAACGAATGCCAACACGATGAGAACCTCTCGTGGGGGTACGGGCATTGACGCGTGGTATAATGACGTGTCACTCCGGCCAGATGAAACTCTTGGACAATGGACTCGCCAGCACCGGCGCAATGTAGTCTCACGTGATTCAACTCAACATCATCATATCTCCCTACTAAACAAACCGCGGCCGTCCCCATCCTCCATTCTCCCTACCAGCTCATTTTTTCCGTTTTTCTCTATCTACAAACTACCAGAAAAGTACGTGTTGTTCTTTACTTCGGCTGCTGTTTTTCCGAACTCACGCCAGTAGAGTGCTATGATATTCCACGAGATTTCACTCGTATGTCGTGTTTTATTTCTTGATGATTTACTTCAGTTGCAGACTTCATCGGGGTAGGCAAACTACGTTCATTCGTTTATTCTTTTTCTATTAGTAAACATAGTTGTCTGGATTTAAACCATTAGACAAAAAATAATCAACATTAAAAAAACTTTTTTTAAAACTAGTCTTATATTAAAAATGCACTAATTTTCTACTTTTCAGTCTACGCATTTTACAGTAGGTGCAAAGCCAGCTTACCTTTTGACTATAAATCGCTTATATATGAGACATAACTAAAAGTAGTGATTATGTTTAAACACGACTTTTATAGACTGAAACACAATTATCTCCCCTAGTTTTAAAACTGGGCGCAGGGACGGTTGGGGGTGTAAACAGTGACGGTCGGCGTCAATGCGTGAACTGTGCACGTGAAAAAAATATCAACAAATAGTGGGACGGTTCGGATTAAACTTACAAAGCAAGTTGATATAAGACTAGTAATAACGCGTAATGATATTTATTTATAACATTTGCTTGAACAAATATCACACTTAAAGTCTGAGTTAGATTGACGATTAAATTAAAGTTTATATTAATTATAAATTAACTAGCGTATCAACCGTCAAAAATGACGGAAGTTTTCAAAATAAATACACATCAGATTAAAAAATAACGCAATACAGAACTTTCATTTATTTTATTTATTTTTATTTGATTCATTTATTATCATATTGAACAATTTTAAGCGGAACGCTAGAAAAGAGTTATATTTGGTGCAGTAATTTTTGGTGCGCACTATAAAACCTAACAGCATTACATCCAAGAAGCATTACATCCATTACGGGAATTATGTATGTTGATAATTGAATATGTTTTTCAAAGAGAAAAAAAAATTGGGATACATTTTCAAGAAATGAAACTGAGCATGTGAAACCTAACGTCAAATTTATCTGGCTCCCTCAAAAACTCACAACTAAATATAAATAAATATAAATAAATATAAATAAATTGGGGCTGCGGAAATTAACGATTAATTTCTCGATTAATCGTAAAAAATTTTAAGGATTAAATTTTTTTAACGATTAATCGACCCACCACTTATAAATGTACTTGAAGTCAAAAAGTAAAATATTTCGGCTGATAAATATAAACTAATTTCCGGACGATTAGACGAACATTTTGGTTTTAAACTATTGTATTGACTGACCAATTTTCAAAATGTAGATAAAGGTTATTGTGGCCAATGAGAGAAATCGTTTGCCTACCATGCAATGTTCCCTATAAGTCTACGCTTCGTTGGTCCGTGTGCAAAGTTTTTAAAAAAAAACTCGTGTGCAAGTTGCACAACGCCCATTTTTGGTGCAATATTTTAAAAAATTTGCTGCGCGGTGATTCAAAGCTCCTGCGTGGCTTCGGTCAAATATCTGCGCAGCCGCGCTGCTTAAAGGGAACATTGCTACCGTGGTTCTAACACTTCACTTTCATATCACCTCCAAACCAAACATCCACTACAGTATCAGAAACTTCAATTGAGACAATCTAAAGCTATGTGAACGATCGTTGGTCTCGGCTGGTTATATTGTCAATAAGACCCGCTCATCATATGAACCAAATAATGTCAATATACTTGTCTGTTTGCGTTGTTGGTTAAAAGTTATGACATATAAAGAAGACATTCCAGTGTTATTTAGATTTTCGACAAGTATTTTAATAAATGTTACTTATGACACCATAAATGTCAATTTTTGGCTTTAATCGAAATTAACGATTAATTAATCGTTAATTTTTCAAAAGTTACCAATTAAATTTAAATTAATCGTTAACAGCTCTAAAATAAATGTAAATAAATATAAATAAATATAAATAAATATTTAAAAAATATAAATAAATATAAATAAATAAATGTGTATATATTAATGGAAAAATATCTTAAAACCTTGTGGCCATGAATTATTACATTGCTGCAAATCGTATTCACGTGTCCTCAACTTGCTGACGTCTGCTGATATCATCACAGAGCCTCATCATTCCCAGCACCGATAACGTGAGACTCGAGTATATGTATCTATGTATATATGTATTATATGTATATGTATCTATGTATATATGTTTTATATGTATATGTATCTATGTATATATGTATTATATGTATATGTATCTATGTATATATGTATTATATGTATATGGATCTATGTATATATGTATTATGTGTATATGTATCTATATATATGTATTATATGTATATGTATCTATGTATATATGTATTATATGTATATGTATCTATGTATTAGGATTAAATTTTAACACTGCAGTTTTGAAGTTGCACAGTAACCAACCATTTATTTCGTCTGTAAACATGCGCCTTCCTCAAAAATAAATACATAAATAAAAGTTGTAAAAATGTAATAATTACGCAAAAAAAGGACACCGAAGTCTTCAAGGGAACCAAGACGTAAGCCGCTTAAGCCATGTCCCAAAGATTTTGCTGATTAAAGCGAGGGAAGATTGCTAAGATTGTAAAAGGTTCCAAGCTTCCACAACAACAAAAAGAGACTTAAAAAAAAATAAAGGATAATTTTATTTGAAATTAAATGTGGTTTATCCGTTGAATTGTACGTAGTTTTGTGTGTTGATTGCGGCTTTCTTCTTCTTCTTCTTCTTCTTCTTCTTCTTCTTCTTCTTCTTCTTCTTCTTCTTCTTCTTCTTCTTCTTCTTCTTCTTCGTTCTCAATTTGAGTTTTGCATGCCGACGAGTTTTGTGCCAATTGGCCCGTGGTCTCCGACTTAGCCTGCTGTTTTTTCTGGATGTGCTTCCATGGCCTTTGGTCAGCCAAGACCATCTGCAAGGCAGCAGTTAATTTTGGCAAGTGATGAAGCATTCACAGGCCACGGCTATAACGGTTCCACGTATTACCCAGCCGCCTTTTATTACCCTAACTGGTGTTAGGTACCCACTCGAAGCTGGGTGGACTCGGGGACGCCTTAGGCCCCGGGAACAAATCCTTGGCTTCCCATGGATTCGAACCCGTGACCATCGGTACCCCAGTCGAGCACGCTGCCACTCGACGACCATATCCCCGATTGCGGTTTTCAATGATAAAATATTTCTGTTTGTGTTTAGACATTGAATAGTTTGGACGTTCAGCGTTTGAGTAGAAAGACTTTCAGTGATCATCAAGTGATTTTTTAAAATGTGTTTTCTGAGCATTTTCTGGAAGATAAAAGGTAAGTCACAACTAAGTTGTCATTCCTTGGCGTTAAAGCCACCAAACAAAACCACATTTGATCTATTCAACATAACATTGAAGGATATTTTCCCCCAAAATATTTTTTTCTCGCTATAGTGGGTCAGACGCTCCAACTTACAAAATGGTGTCAAGAGACCTGACTTTAAGACTCCGAGAAATTCTCCCAGCAATTTACACTCCACTATCAGGTCTATGGTCAAATGTCAGTTTAAGGTCTGTAAACGAATGCAAAGCATAGGCCTGTCGACCAATGCCTACTTCGGGTTTGTAGTGGCGATGCGCATATGCACAAGTTGTTATTGTTATGTACTCAGTGTCTGCAAATGAAAAATATTGTATTTTTAATGTCTCATATGTTCCATGTTTTTCCCATCTAACTTTTTTCTTTCCAAGATGTCCATCTCGTTGGACCAAGACAATCTTTTCATATCTGACAACATCATCATCACCTTCTACATCATCATCATCCTGGCGTGCTTCCTCAGCAACTTTGCGGTCATCTGCATCGTCATCATAAGACCAGGTGAGTCGGTGTCCAGTGGACCATATCACGGCAAAATCATACACTTAAGTAAATAATACAAGTAGCGCTGAATCAAGCCAGTATAAGAGGGGTGTACAAATCCGGCCCTAGGGCCAGATACGGCCTGCGTTTAAATTTTAACTGGCCCGCTGCCTTATCTTTAAAAATTAATCAACAGAGTTTTTCCCCCGTAATGGCAGCATTATATTTATAAGATTAGAAGAAATCAGTGTGCTGTTTTGAGCACAGAAACGATGTCATCAAATGCTGGAACAAATGGAGGACATCTTATTGTATACCATCGTGGATATTGATTACAATAAGCTGATGAAGTTATGTGCGGTATTTATGTGTATGAAACTCGATTACATCTTACCGTTACACATCCTCCACTACAACATTTTCGGCTCTAGTTATATTTCAACAATTGTGTATTTATTATTATGCTATGGTATTTATGTTTAGGTATGAAGTATAAAATAAGCATCTTTATTATATAAATTTTCCATAACATGTATTTGTCCAATTTTATTCATTTTTGATGATGGCATGAGATATTAATAAAGTCTTGAAATTTGCTACGGCATCGTCCACATTCCCCTCTCTACGCACACAAACACTTTTTCAAATTACAAATAAAAAGCAGTCATATAATTAAAAAGCCCACAGCCATGACTCAGTTTCAATATTAAGTCATTTTAGTTGAGTCATCTTAGTCCAGCCTCACTGTAGTTTTGCTTCATGGAATATGGCCCTCTTTGTCAAAAGTTTGGAACCCTTGCACTGTATCTATGGTTACACGAGTCTGGCACGAGTCGCTTTTATTCGCATTGAATTTTTTGGCTTTCATTGAAGGAAATCGCTTTTAAAAGACGGGTCTCATATTTCCCCCCCCCCGCCTCTACCCAATCGCCCACCCCCCTCAAACTATTTCAGCTCTTCACACGTCAACGAGCTACTTCTTCCTGTCACTCTCCATCGCTGACCTCCTGGTGGGCGTGGTGGTCGTGTCCTTGACCTTGGTGCACAAGCTCAACATCGACTACGGAGCCAGTGAGTGATTCAAATAATAAAATTGACGCTTGACTGTCTGTGAATTGTAAGACCAACGACTAGACAGCGCGGCAATGTCTGTTTCTACAAACAGTGTGGCAGAACTTCAGACTTTTTGAACATTGGTTTATGTTTATGTTTTCAGTAACACTCATCTATAGTTATTTATTTTTTTATATTTATTTATTTACAAGTATGTATATCATTATGACTTGAGGTCCAAGCACACATCTAGGTTAGAAAGTTGAAGAACTTTTAAAAGGGTATAATTAATACTATCATGAACTATATGAAGGAAAATGAAATATATTTGGGTAGGTGACAGAACAAAGATACTCTTAAATTAACGTTTAAAAAGTCACAAGGAACAATTATTAACTATTTTTTAAAAAATTATAAGTAATTAAAAATTGATGTTATAACTTATAGTTTTATAAGGTTAATTTATTTTCTTTTTTAAAATGTAATCGCTTATCTCCCGTTACGAACACTTGAAAATTCTTTTAAATTTCGGATCGATGAAAATTTAATTTAATTTACCTGACACGTTCGTAAAAATCTGGCGTTTTGTAAGATGAAAATTGGACTACAAAGTAACGTATCATCACGGCGTTTCCTACAACCTTGAATTACACGGCACGGGAATAGCCTGCGTTAGGCGAAACATATGCAAATGAGATATCATTAGCTGCGACACCTTAATCCAAGACACCATTTAACAAGACACCATTTAGACGAGTCACGATTAGTAGACAAGACACAATTACATTGGCAGCAATAGGCATAATGCCATAAACGAGGTGCCATTAGCCGAGATACCAACAGACAAGACCATATTCAACAAGACGACATCGGCTGAGATACCAACAGAGAAGACCATATTCAACAAGACGACATCGGCTGAGATACCAACAGAGAAGACCATATTCAACAAGACGACATCGGCTGAGATACAAAGAGAGAAGACCATATTCAACAAGACGACATCGGCTGAAATACCAACAGAGAAGACCATATTCAACAAGACGACATCGGCTGAGATACCAACAGAGAAGACCATATTCAACAAGACGACATCGGCTGAGATACCAACAAGAGAAGACCATATTCAACAAGACGCCATCGGCTGAGATACCAACAGAGAAGAACATATTCAACAAGACGACATCGGCTGAGATACCAACAGAGAAGACCATATTCAACAAGATGCCATCGGCCGAGATACCAACAGACAAGACCATATTCAACATGACGCCTTTAGCCGAGGTACCAACAGACAAGACCATATTCAACAAGATGCCATCGGCCGAGATACCAACAGACAAGACCATATTCAACAAGACGCCATTAGCCGAGACATCAAAGGCAGAGACAGCATTAGACGAGACACCATTTGACGAAATCGTTGTTCGTCCGCGGTGATCAAGCCCCAGGAAAAACGTTTTTTTTTCTCCATTTTTTTTAAATTTATCAATACTTATTTTTAGTTAGTTGTAATTATAAATATTATTTGAAAATATAATGTAATATAAAATATTTATAAAACATAAATATACTAGGTTGTCCTGCGACGCCGTGGCGCCTGCGGCGCCCACATTTTTAGGGCACATAAGGCGCCAACTTTTTTCGAAAGCCCAACTAACTTTTCCTTGTATGATAAACACGTAATATTAAACTTCCTGAAATGTACACAAAGCATTTTATAATAGGGGTTTGTTATGGTCTCGGTTGTTAAGGTGGATTGGTCCTTGCTCTCCGCTGCATACACACTCAATAGATGACTCAAGATTGGGTACATGTCAACGTTTATTATACTGTACACACTTTAAACTCTGGCTGTCATGTCTGGACAGCAAATATATCTAAATACACTGGCTGTATACTCAAGCATGCCCTCGGTCCGACTGGACCATCCTGGGCCCCTGCTCAAGTCCTCTTCACACACAGTGTCTAAGTCCCCTCGGTCCGACCTGACCGCTTCTGGGCGACATTAAACCTCAACTGTGTGTTACGCTGTAACTCCCCGGTCTACCCCGACCGGTCTCTCTGCACAACAACGTACAACTACGTCTCTAGCGAGTCTCGACTCAACTCCTCTCTTATAAACCCCCCAAACTGGTCTCAACTGACCCTGGCGTGTCCTCTGGTCATGTCCCTGACATGTCCCGTGTGACCAGGAGTACACTCACAACATTATATTCATGAAGAGTAGTCACGAGTCACCAAGCATTCACTCACAGTGATTCTCATACCCCTGACAGGGTTGTAGGGCGCCTACGGCACCAACTTTTTTTAAAAAAACTGCACATCCCGCCTGTCCTGTCCGTGACGCTACTAATTTTAGAAAGCAGTGCACCAAATTACTGCACCAAAAAAAAGTAACTCTGAGTGAGTCAGTCAGCACTGTTTACAACACAAGTGCTGACGTCAAAGGTTCGTGCATTGTTTGGTTAATGTTAATCTGGAAACCAAAATGGTTATGATTTTTAAGTCTATATTTTCAATTTTAAAAAAAAGCAGAGTGATTTCCCTTAGCGTTACTTTACGGAATGAGTCATAATTTAGGGTGTTTATATTGTAACTAGCTTGTGCTGGGGCTCCGTGGCGCTTACGGCGCCCAATTTTTTTTTAAAAGCCTAACTAGCTCGTCCTTGTTTGATGAAAACGAAATATTAAACTTTCTGAAATGTACACAAAGTATTTTATAATAGAGGTTGTAGGGTGCCTAAGGCGCCCACTTTTTTTTTGTCAAAAGCCCGAGTAACTAATCCTTGTTTGATAAATACGAAATATTAAACTTCTGGAATGTACACAAAGTATTTTATAATTAACCATAATCAAATCCTCTTTTTACGTTGTTCCCTTTCCAAAATTAAAATATTTTCTAAAACAATGATGTCATATATATTTTTTACTGCGAGACTTTAATTTAAAATTATTTTGCGCACCACCGGTTTATTTTGCGCACCATCCGGTGCAAAACTTTATTAAAATATAAAATCAATCAATGACGTCATATAATATTTTTTTACAGCGCAAATCACCACACGATTTTTTTAAACTGCTATAGACTGTTGTACATCGTTCCTCAACGTTCCACATCTATCCAGTGAGCCAGCCAGTGACTTGGACTATTATTTTATTTATATCTAATATAAAAAAAGCGTGTAATTATATTAGTTGTAATTTTTAATTAGTTATAATCAGGGCGTCTGGACCCGAACGGGTTTGAGAACCTTCAAACCAAGCGTATGATAGACCGCGTATAGTACCCCTGTCATGCTAATACTAACACTTTGGCTTTGATGGAACAGTGCATTCGAAAACTTTTCAAAGCGAGGGCCGCATCTGTTGGTCAAAGAACGTGCAAGAATGCCATCTAAAATATACCAGACTCACTTCTAGCATAAATGTGTCGATTTAGACATTCATTTGGAGATTTTTTTTTCCTTGAATAAATGCATGCTTTTGCGTGCCACATGTGGTCAACCGGCTGCAGTTTTCCCCACACATTTTAATAACATACAAGACATGCGCATAGACGCGTAATTACGTGTCATTGATTTCTGTTGGAAATTTAAAACTTTTTTTTCGTTACTTTTCCATTTTATATGTTTATTGCTATTTTTAATGTAATCTGTTTTCAGTTAATACCGATTCCAAATTAAGAGACGAGAAATCTTTTTAAAAAACATTATTTCTATTACTATGATTTTTAAAAAAAAATTAAACGACAGTTGTTTGCCGCCTTGCCTGTTGGGTTGTTTCATTTGAATAGCAATGTGAATATTTGTTGTTTTTTTTTCTTAGTTGTATGGCTCCCGTCAACCTATTTCTTCTGATTCCCCATTAATGGACGTTCTTAAATTTTGTGTTTGACAGGTGCCAGTCGGGTTGCTTGTGTTGTGCCGCCGTTTATAGAGCTGGCATGTGTGACAGCCAGTGTGTACTCACTCCTGTGTGTCAGCATTGACAGGTAGGCAAACAACTTTAGTGGATACATACATGTGTGACAGCCAGTGTGTACTCACTCCTGTGTGTGAGTGTTGACAGCTAGGAAAACACCTTTGGTGGATACATGTTTGACAGCCAGTGTGTACTCGCTCCTGTGTGTGAGTGTTAACAGCTAGGCAAACACCGCCGGCCTTTGGTGGATACATGTTTGACAGCCAGTGTGTACTCGCTCCTGTGTGTGAGCATTGACAGGTACCGCACCTTTCTATTAAACCAGTGTAGCACATTTATCAAGCAACTTTTACAAAAGTAACTCTTTTGAGTAGAAATGCCATTCATCTAACAGATGTATACACCAACGACCAGACACAGTGGCGTAACAACGGGTTGGCACCTGTGCAGTTGCAAAGGGCGCCAGCTCAAAAGGGCGCCACTAAATCTCTAATTTTTAAATTTTTATTTAAATAAATACAGTCGGACCTCTCTAAGTCGAACTCAAAAGGACCCGGAAAAAAATTCTACTTATGGAGCTTTTGAGTTAGTGAAAATGGCGTAATAGGCGTCGAATAATCAATGACAATTTAGATATTGAGAGGTTGCGACAGTCATAGCGGCTAGTAGGCTTCACAGGAAAGAGAAGAGGTGTCTATATTTCATATGAAAGGAAGCCAACTTGCTTTGACATGCCGACACAAGCCCGTAAGAGGAGACACCTTCCCTGCCCTCCCCCCCCCCACTTTACTCCCTCAACAGTGTGATGGGGGACTAAGATTTTTCTTTTTAAAAAGAGTCACAGCATGCAGAAAAGGGACGCGAATTAGTTAGCACTCCATTTTCGTGTCTTTGTCATTTTTTGTACTTGCAAGGGTCGCTTAATCCCTCGTGGAAAGATTTTACGTCCATTTACGTGGTTCTACGGAACACGTGTTCTGAAATGTCACTCCAGAATAATAACCCAAACGCCTTGAAAAATTCGACTAAGAGAGGTTGAAAGCCAAAAATCTTAGAGTTAAGGAGATCTAAAGTACATTAGTCTTATGGAGTTTGGCCGGTACCTAACAATTAATTGATATACGGAGGTTGTCCCCTTAGAAAAGTTCGACTTAGCGAGGTCCAACTGTATTTCACTTTTATCCTTGATAAAAAAAGTGAATAATTAATGATATTTAAATATATTTCATTTAAACCATTATAATATTTTTTATTATGTTTGTGGCCTTGCAGGACTTCTTATCATACAAATGTCAATATGATTTTACAGTCTTTCTTTTAAAAAGAAAAATCTTATTATCCTCATCCCACTGTCGAGTGAGTAAAGTGGGGGAGGGGGGAAGGTGTCTACTCTCACGGGCTTGTGTTGGTATGTCAAAGCAAGTTGACTCCTTTCATATGAAACATCACCGCTCCTCTTTCCTGCCAAACCTTCTAGCCGCTATGTCTGTTCCCCCCTCCCCCTCTCTCAATATCAGCATTGTCCTTGATTAATCTGCGCCCATTACGCCAGTTTACCTAACTAAAAAACTCCGTAAGTTGAATTCTTTTTTTAGTTCGACTTAGAAAGGTCCGACTGTATTAGAAACACGCCAATACGCCAGCTAACGGAAGTGCTGAGCTGTAGTCGGTGGAGTGTTACTTAAATTTACTTTTAATTGTCAGTTTCTATCGTTATGTATGAGATAATGAGTATGACACATTGACACTATTGTTTTTATTTATTATATACGTTACTTCAAGTTTTGCTGTATTCTTTATTAACGCAACAATATCCCGTTTTATCCACCAATTTATTTGGTATTATTTAGTAAATAATAAACTGCAAATTAGTATCGTTCTTGTCTTATGCCTTTTTATATTCACGTTGTATGACTGTCACTGTCAGACTACGTAATTATTGTCATATATAAAATAAGAGAAATTCAATTATTTTTTCTAACAAATGAAAAAATGGCAAAGCTGAAACTTGTCAATTTATCTAGGCGCCAAAAGTAAATTAGCCGAGGGCGCCAAAAACCTAGTTACGCCTCTGTCCAGACAAGCACCATAACATACATTTTCAACAAAACGATTAAAACTCATTGAAGCCATTGTATCACAAGGTTGTTATTTTGATCTAAGAATTTTATAACAACTACCTCTCAAAATTGTTATAGGTGTAGTAACAATAAATAACTGTATTATTTTTTCAAATCACAATATTAATTACTTAAGAAAATTACATTGTCAAAACTTAGTGTAAAATTGGTCATTTTATTATTTTTTTTAGAAATATAAATAGTCAAACATATATTAAATTTGAGGGAGTAGGATAATTTTCAAATAGGATGTATTTTAAATTCATCCCACACATATAAAGAGAATGTTTCATGTTGGAAAAAATATATATAATCTGCGGCTAGCTACCTTACCCAAACGGCACTTGGCCCTCCCTCTCAGGTACAGGTCGATTGTCCAGGCCAGGAAGCCTCCCTCTGACTTGTCCATCTTCCTGTCCTTCATGTTGGTCTGGGTCTGGTCATTCCTCTACGCCGCCAGGATCTTCTTGCAAGACTACGTCACTGACAACAACCGGTCCATTAAATCCAATGTGACGAGCGCCACCGAAACACTCTACCCCGCCACACCAGACGGCGACAACAGCACGGTCCGAGATGACTGTGACATCACCGACACGTCCTTCTGTAGCATCCTTGTCGAGGAGGATGACGCGGATCTACCGTTCAGGTCAGTTTGAATACTTAATCAGTGGCTTTGTCAAATTGCACATGCGACCATTTAGATGCGCAAGGCCGTACCCAGACTTCTTAAGGGGGGTTCGCAAACTTGTCGCGAAGGCATTTCATGTTCAGATGCCTACAATATATGGTGCTATGACTTCAAATTTAGATAAGAATGCTTAATTAATAATTCTGTACCTATGAATTATTGAAGGGGTTGATTAAACTTCTTGTCTGTTTTGCCTTGTTTTGCAACACAAAAAAAAATATTTAGGTATGCACAGTGACCAAAAAAGTAGGTTTTCATGCAATAAATAATTAACGCTGTAATTAACAGTTAGTTTGAGCTTGGAGTTAGTTCAACATTAAAAATATTAAATTTTATACAAATCAAAATTAAATTTACAAATATGGCTGGTCGAATTAATAAATCTGATGTGTACATTTATATGAAATTGTTTTGACTTTAATTATTTTTTTTTAATCTATGGACATTTCGTATCTATTGTTTGTTTCCTATTTCTACCAAGTGTAAGGTCAACTCAGTTAATTTATTTTTGTTTATTAATGCTATTATGTTGCTTAATAAATAAAGTTTAAAAAAAAATAAACATGCAGCATATCTGTGACTGTTTATCTGTGACTTTCTTCACAAGCCCCAATGATAAAATAATCATTGTCTTCCTTACAACCAACACCAATTAATATCTCAACCCTCATATTACTCAGAATTCATTGACAAGATTTATGTGTATCTGCGGTGTGGCAGCAACTGAGCGTCAAGTTGAGCACAGTGCTTTCCTTGCAAGCAATAATGATATATATATTACTAGTTTGTGCTGCGGCGCCCCTCCTTTTTTAAGGGCACCTACGGCGCCCACCTTTTTCAAAAGCCCCCTAACTTGTCCTTGTATGATAAATACGTAATATTTAAATTTCTTAAATATAGTATTCATAGTATTTTATAAAAAATTTAAAAGAATTTTTTTTGTGGTTTAATTTTTATGTCAAAAGCCCAAGTAACTTATCCTTGTATGATAAATACGAAATATTCCTGAAATGTTCACAAAGTATGTATATAATATATTTTGTGCTGCGGCGCCCACTTTTAATTAGGGCGCCTACGGCGCCCAATTTTTTCAAAAGCCCAACAAACTTGTCCTTGTATGATAGATACGTAATTTTAAACTACCTTAAATTTACACAAAGTAATTTAAAATAGAGGTTGTATTTTTTACAGTGCTAACCACCACACAATTTTAAAACTAATTTTAGAAAGCAGCGGACCAAATTACTGCACCAAAAAATAACTGTTTGAGTCAATCAGCACTGCTTACAACACACAATTTTAAAAAAGCAGAGTGATGTCCCTCAGCGTTAAACATCAGTGATAATTGAGCGTAAATATATATATATTATGCAAATTAATAGCTCACTCATCGCACAAATCAGATTTCATTTACACAACGGTGTGGCCGCAAGGGCGTGAGCGTATAGGAGTATGCCCGAGTCCCACGTCCGCATTGATAGATTTATAAGCCTCTGACCACATCGGCGTAGGCTTACTGTAACATGCTAATTGTAAATTATGGTGCGTCTTATTTACCGTGAACACACTGCAACAGTTATAAGAATATATTTCTATGAAGTCAGCGGTAAAACGATAATCGGTTTAAAATCGGATTTACATAACCGATAATCAGTTTGGCAAAAGCAATAAAAAAACCAATAAATTTAAAAAAAACACAAATTAACACAAATATTTCAGATCATCTTCGATGTAAATCCTTCTTGGGGTTTTTATTAACAAATATCTGTAAAACACTGTCCTCGTTGATATTGAAAGCGTAGTGATGCATCAATGCAAGCTCGGTAAGTCTTTCCTGTCCCATTGAACATCTCATGTAATTGTGCAAATGTCGGAGTGCACTGAAACTTCGCTCACACGCGCAGGTAGTCATAGGAATCACACACGCGATTTTCAGTAAGCAATAAATATTCGGATACATCGATTCATTGCAATGTTTTATAGCTTCCGTAAAATGTTTTGGTAGTTTTGACTCTTCCCATTGGCTGAACCTCAATTTCCACCCGCTGAACTCTTCGGGCAGCACCTCTGGTGAAGGCAGATCGTGCTCATATAAACCCATAGCGCCTTTCAGATCTTCATACGTACAATTTCTAATAGCACTTGGCACAAGAGCTAACAGCTGTTAGGATGTCCTGGTTAAGTCAGAGAGCCGTATATCTAGTTCAGCAATGATGTGCTCCAGAAATGGTTTAATTAAGTTTCGCAGATAGTGTTACATTGGCATTTCTGCGCTCACATTGCTTCGGCATATTTGCCGCTTAACTATTCTGGGAATTGAAGCTTCAACTCCTACAGACTGTGCCATGATAATGATATGATCATAAGTGTTTTGAAAATAAGAATCTACATTTGTTCTAATCTCTCTAAACTCTTGCTTGACGTTTTCGATAAGTGACATAGCCTGAATGATGTCAATCGCCTCTTTCTGAAGTTGGACTGTTATTCGTTCCAGCCTAGATAACAGTTTGTACGTTACAACAAAAGTCACAATAAATGTGAAGTTACACAAGGAATGAAGAAGTGACGTTGCTCGAGACTTACTGACCGTGTCCCAATCACCATTTGTAGTCAAACTTGGATCCAATCTTTGGTCGTTGTGTTTTCCATGTGGCAGTGAAATTATCTCAAGAGTCTGAACAACGTAAACATACGATTGATAGACGTGTTTGTAAGCTTCGAGGCGCTAAGCCATTTTGTTTTGCACAAATCTAGAAGTGCCTCCCGTTTAGTACTGTCAAATGAAAGACTTGTTTCTATGACGTTTTTGAACAAAGCTTCGTGCTTTGGGCTGTTGTTAAAAAAGTGCAGGTTTCTTTTAATTTGTCAATCATATTACGCAAATCGGAAAGTCCACACGAATGAGCGATCACTAGGTTTAAAGCGTGGTTGCTGCAGTGTGTTTATACCGCCAAAGGGGACTCCCGCAGAATACGCGCTTGAACTCCTGAGACTACGCCCGACATAAATGCAGTGCCATCATAACACTGGCCCCTGATATTCTGCAGTGGGATCCCCAAATCTATCAATAATGTCAAGATCTTTGAAGCCATCCCCTCTCCCGTGGTTCGAAAAAGTGGAACAAAAGAGATGAATTCCTCTCTGACATTGTTTTCGCTGTCAACAAATCTGATACAAAACGACATTTATTCTTTCTTGTGAGTGGTCACCTCGGTGGCCAAAACAGAGTCGAATTTTGCTTCTTTTATTTCTTTAACAATGTTTGATTGAATGATCTCGTTGCCAATTATGGAAATGAGTTCATTTTGTATACGTGGTGACAAATACGTCGCACTTACCAAAACTCCATGATGACAAATGAACTATCAAAGAGAGCTCTTCACTGCATCATCGATCTAACCTCACTTTTGTCTTTTTACAAGTTTCAAAATCGTTTTGTATTGTTACAGGATCAAAAAATAAATTATGAGTTCGCCAAATAAAATAGTGCGTGACGCAAGTTTTCATGTATTTCATCAGATTTTGATCAAAATTTGTACGCGTGATCACTCCATTTAAATGATTAAGAAATGAGGTTCTGTCAGGGAGAACCCATAAAAAGAATATTATTAAATATCAATTCCTGGATAAAAGATTGCAGAAAAAAAGGTTGAAAAAAGGAGTACATTCAATTAAACGGCGAAATTCGATAACGAGTGACTATAAAAATATCAATATGGGCAGGCCGTCCAATCCTGTATGTCAATTGCGCCACTACCAAGGTCGCGTCGCAGTGGTATGAACGTAATTTTAAATAAAATAACAAGGCTAATAGTTTCACTAATTTCCTCTATATAAAGTATAGTCGTATGAATATATAATTTCATTTTCCCGGAATTAAGTCTCGCTCTGCCACAACAACAATGTAAATAGTTGAGCGCACCGTTCTCTTTGCTTTAGCCTGAGCCTGGCTAAACCACTTGGCCTTGTCTGACCGGATCTTTCAATGCATTTATTTTCGTTTATTGATTTTCGGAAGTCGTCTTGCAAAAAAATTAATTAATCTATTTGTTACGAAAATGGTACAAATTCGCAGAAAGGGGTTCGTTCGAACGTACGACACCTTGCGTACGGCCATGATGGGGTACGGGGTATAGAAGAGAATACGAACCAACTATGCACTGTACAGTGTGTACCAGGATCTCACGATAGTAGCAGAAATTTTATTGTAAAAAACCCATAAAAACAAAGTTTTTGACTATAAATCCCTTATGTATGAGACATAACTAAAAGTATTGATTATGTTCAAACGCGACAAACATTTACAGACCGAAACCGAATTATCTCCCCTGGCTTTAAACCCGGGGGAAGGGGGAGGGGGTGTGGACATCGACGGGTGGCGTCAACTCAACTGGCACGTGGAAGAAAAACAATAACAAACTGTGAAATTGAATTACATATGTTATATAGAGATAAACTAAAAATGCATTAATTTAATTACGGTACGATCGATCGATCTGCAATTTTGATGTGTCTATGTGTACAATTTCAGCTCGAATGCATCACGAAAAGTGTGTCTATGTTTACTTTTGTTTTTCCGCCCGCCCACAAACGGCAAGAGGGAGATGATGAGATGACGACAGAGAGACAAGATTTCGAAGTTAATATAAGGGATTTTAAAAAGGCAGATTACGCTTGGTGGACACAATAATTCGCTGTTGTGGAAATTACTTAAATGAAGATGTTGTTTAAATTAGATTTCGTGCAGTAGGATAAATGTAGAGAACAAAACATACAAATGATAGTATGCGAGATTGAGATTTACGATTGCTAACACAATGCAAGTGGATTTTTCGGGTGCTACAGTGGTAGTATAGCGGCTGGGTAGCGAAGTCAGTAGTGCGCTCGCCTCACAAAGCTGAGGGTCGTGGGATCGAGCCCACGCAAAGCCACAATATAAATGATACGCTAAGAAAGTTCTCCGCTGAAAGGGAAGGGAAGGGAATTGGGGCACCCACCAGGTATATACAAGCCCCGAGTAAGCTCTAATGGAAACTTTAGGGATCCCCTACGACCTTCGGCTTATGGGACTTACTACTACTACAGTGGCAGTGGTTCAGCTCAAGTCAGGCTTTAATATCTTGCTATAAGAATTATTTTCACAGGTGCAACGTGTGAGGAGCATGTAAGGTATTGTTGGCAAAGTGAGATGCGGCTATGGCACAGGTGAGGTCTATGTGCCAAGGGCAGAGGTCTCAAGCTCTTATTGTCCACGTTCCACATGGGGTTAAAGTGTGGGTGAGGCGGGACGAATCAAGTATTCCGTTTGATGATGCCACTTCCTTCGTATGAAATGTACATTTTTCCATAATCAAAAAAGAAAAAAAACTTATTAATTTTGGATATTGATATTAGAATGCGAAACAGCAGCGGGTCAAGTTACCACAAAACTTTTCTGTCACGTAGCATGACTCAAAAATGGCCTCGCTTGCCGCAAGCACATTTGATACGCCAAGGTAAGTCTGAGCTTGCAGATATGGTTCTACCACTAATAACTTGAGCAGTACAGTTAAGAAAACGGTGATGCTATGAAATTGGTCTGCTCAATGTATAAAATATATTTTACATAGCAAGAAAAAGAAAGGCCTTGAATTCCACTAAACCATCACGCTATTAAATGTTTTTTTCCCATTTCGCATGACTTTCTTTCACCTAGACTGACTGACATCTTGGTCTTGTTCCTCTTCCCCGTGGCGGCCATGACCTACATCTTTGTGCGGATCCGGCAGCGCCTCTGGGGCTCCAGCATCGGCGTCACCACCAACGTCCGGAAGAAGCGGTCCGTCATCCGCTTTCTGGCATTCGACATCTTCGTCTTCGTCCTGTGCTGGCTGCCGTTCTACATGGTGGACATCGTGTCGGACTCGGTCAAGCTGGTTGTAGGTCAGTAGTAGCAATCCTTGACATTGTCCTCTGGTCAATCCGAGCAACTGATATCTCAAGTGGTTTTCATCAATTTCAATATTTTCTATAGGTTAAGAGTAATCGCGGTACCAGGTGCAAGTTGCCTCGTAACACTCATTACCCAGACGAAGACTGAGTACTGTCCCACACGGAGCTGCTTGCATATATTTGTCCCAAGAAGGATATCGGCTGCCGAATATGTACAACGCCGAGGACACGATTGAGAACCTTTTGACCGAGTGTCCGGCGCTGGTCGGGTATTTGGACGGGTCGGTTCCGAAAAACTGTGGAGAGATGTGATGAGGCTTAAGATTAGGTCGACCCCTAAAGAGAGTGTCACATATAGTTAATTACACTATTTTATCAAGGGCCATGACCAAAGTTTATCAAGCCAGAGTAGATGCCCCGATGCTCCGCCCATTGAGATTGATTCCGTTATAAATTTACTTTACTGTAAACTCAAGTACAGCAAATTTAGAAAGGCTGCTTATAAGAAACTTGATGTTTAAATTTAATTCACTCCGGTGAATTTCTTTCTGGTGATCAAATCAATGTTTACTACAGAGAATGGTATTGGGACAGAAGTGATATGAACAAACACATTTCTGCTATTTTATTTCTTCAAATAAATATTTGTACCTGAGTGAATGTATCCAATAGTTATCTAACATACAATCAATGTTCCCTTTAAGTTGCGTGGCTCCGCGCCCGCCCAGGTATCTGACCGACGCCGCGCAGTAGTTTAGAATTACCGGGCAGCAAATTTTGTAAAAATGATTATGTGCAACTTTGCCATCCACTTGTTTTTTAAAAACAAATCTCTGTAATGAAAAATACACCACTCTTTCACCGAAAATGCATAAGTCTGTTACAAAAAATACATCACTCTGTTACCAAAAATACACCCACTCTGTTACCAAAAATACACCCACTCTGTTACCAAAAATACACCACTCCTTAATTTCCAATAATTACAGGTAATACATCGCCGTTGATGTTTATCCCCCCCCACACACACACACAACTCAAAATCCCAACTCATCTGCCTCTCTCAGGTTATGGAGAAGGTTATCGAATCGATGAGAACCAGACGTACATCCTCCTCCGCTTTGTTTTCATCATCCTGGCTCTCAGCAACAGCTTCCTGAACCCTCTCATCTACGCCTTCTTCAACAAGAACTTCTTGAACGAGGTCAGTGCCATCATAACCTGCCAACTCTCTCCTTGTTATGTTGGGATTAGAGTAAATCCATGATTACGGACAACTCTCTCCTTGTGTTTGAGATTAAAGTAAATCCATTATAGCAGACAACTCTCTCCTTGTGTTTGAGATTAAAGTAAATCCATTATAGCAGACGACTCTCTCCTTGTTATGTAGGGATTAGAGTAAATCCATGATTACGGACAAATCTCTCCTTGTGTTGGAGATTAAAGTCAATCCATCATTACACGTCTATATTGCGATGGCACTACGGTATTAACTTTTCAGGCATATAATATTTCTTATTAGTATAAATTAATGGGGGATGCGGTGGTCGAGTGTCGGCTCGCTCGACTGGCGTGCCGATGGTCGCGGGTTCGAATCCATGTGAAGGCAAGGATTTGTTCCCGGGGCCCAGGGCATCCCTGAGTCACCAAGCTCCGAATGGGTAACTAACACTAGTTAGGCGGCTGGGTAATGCGCGGCCTGTGAACGCTGCGTCACTTGCCAACAGATCATCTGTCATGGTCTGTGGACCATAGAAGCAGCGTCTGTATATATAAGATAAGATAAGAATATATCTGATAAAATTCGGAACTTGCGTAAAGTAAACAGCCCAACTGATCCATGCACAGATATTGTTGCACGAGGGCCCTTATATATCGTATATACGTTCTATATAGATATTGACCAACGAACCTTAAAGGGAAACCTGGCGGGGGGGTGGGTGGGGGTAGAACATAGGTAAATTAAAATGCGTACTCCTTTATTATTACACAGCTGCACTATTTATAAAACTATGTCTATTCGTTTGGAAGTTGTGTCAAAGCCTTTTAAAATTTATGGTAACCAACTCAAATTACTCAAAGCTATACTGTACTACTAATTCTACGTATTCCAATGAAAAAAAATTGTGTTGAATCATTTCTACCACCTGATCCTTATACACAGGTGCGGCTGATGCTCTCAAAGAGCCGGTGTGGTGCCTGCGCCCTCAACAAAGTGGCGCCCGTCACCCCCGATGATGCCCCGTGTCCAAGGTGCGACCCGAAAAACCGGTCATCGTCCCGACGTGACGTCATCGAGGGCATTCTGGAATAAATACAAACAGTTTCACTTCCTCTGATGGTTTCCGCCAATTAACACATATTATTTTTACTGCCATTGTTCAAATTAATGTAGTCAATGTTTTTGCCAAATGGGCAGTGTAAAATTTTTCGTATTTTATTAGCCTCTAGGACTTAAATAATTAAACAGATTATGAGGCTATGATGTAAGGCTAAGTTATATCAGTCAATACCCAGGCGCAGTTGTGCGGATAGCCTGATCTTCAAAGGGTAGCTTCCAGTCAAAATTGCACACACGAGATAACGGGGTACTAGTATTGAGACGACTTACAGTATCAAAGGTGAATGAATTTACCAAGGATGACTGATTGTATCATAAAGGGTGACTGAATTTACGAAAGATGACTGAATTTACCAAGTGTGACTTAATTTACAGAGGATAACTGATATTATCATCAAGGGTGACTGAATCTACCAAGGATGACTGCTTGCACCAATGGTGACTGTTGTACCAAGATATTCTGCTTTATTTCGAGTGGCATAGTCTGAGACAGAGAGTACTAGCTATTGACGGTATTGACATGTTTGTGAAAAGGGTGGGATGGTTGGATAAATTAAATGTGATTATCTATATTGAAGGTGTACGTACGAAGGGTTTTAAGAACTGAGGGTGCGGGACTTGCTGCCTGTACCTGAAGGCTTAACAGACTTATGTTACGAGTTAAATCTGTCATTGAGTAATTGTGTACTGTTAGACACGACTTGCTCTTGCCCTTGATAAGTCTGTTGAAAACACTAGACTCACGTCACGTTATCTCATCTCAAAGAAAACCAATTAAGTGTATTAACATTTCATGAGATATGTTGTTATTTGTTTCTTAATGTCTTCGTCCATTCCACCAATCGATGTTTTATTTACAAGATGTATATCTGAAATTCAAATAATCAGCAGATTTACAGAAACAACAAGCGAAGTTCAATCAGAACTCAATGCAACTGAAATGGTCAAATATTTGTTGCTTTTTAAAAAATAATCTTTCAAAATTTCTGTGTCAAGTAAGTTTAAAACTGTGTCCTGCTGAAATGTTCTCTTGTTGCAAAGTCTTCATTTGTACATGATCACAATTTATTCACATTTTTTTCAAGCCCTGATGTCATGATTTTAAGACTAGATTATCTTTTATCACAAATGGTATTCAGATCATATATTTTTATCACATGTTAATCAGATTAGTTAAGATTTTATCACATGATTTTCAGATCAGATATTGTTTAACTACATGACACCATGTTCATTTCTATTAAGAAGGTCTTACATAGAAAGTTTTTGTCAAATTGTTAACAGCTAAGAAATGTTGTCATGAAAAAAATTAAATAAGACAAACAATAAGACAGCTTTTCACGTTATAAATGAAGACGTTTTTTATGGTGCAGTCGAAGGCAACCACAAGGTTGCAACGATTGTGATTGAAGAAACACCCTTGTCTAAGACCCATTGAAACTAGTTTTTTATTTGCTGTTCCGATAGTTTCTTTTGTTAATCGTCTCGAACAACAACACAAAAGACAACAGCACCATTACCAAAGACAACAACAACAACACAAAAGACAACAGCAACATTACCAAAGACAACAACAACAACACAAAAGACAACAGCAACATTACCAAAGACAACAACAACAACACAAAAGACAAAAGCAACATTACCAAAGACAACAACAACAACACAAAAGACAAAAGCAACATTACCAAAGACAACAACAACAACACAAAAGACAACAGCAACATTACCAAAGACAACAACAACAACACAAAAGACAACAGCAACATTACCAAAGACAACAACAACAACACAAAAGACAACAGCAACATTACCAAAGATAACAACAACAACACAAAAGACAACAGCAACATTACCAAAGACAACAACAACAACACAAAAGACAACAGCAACATTACCAAAGACAACAACAACAACACAAAAGACAAAAGCAACATTACCAAAGACAACAACAACAACACAAAAGACAACAGCAACATTACCAAAGACAACAACAACAACACAAAAGACAACAGCAACATTACCAAAGACAACAACAACAACACAAAAGACAACAGCAACATTACCAAAGATAACAACAACAACACAAAAGACAACAGCAACATTACCAAAGACAACAACAACAACACAAAAGACAACAGCAACATTACCAAAGACAACAACAACAACACAAAAGACAAAAGCAACATTACCAAAGACAACAACAACAACACAAAAGACAACAGCAACATTACCAAAGACAACAACAACAACACAAAAGACAAGAGCAACATTACCAAAGACAACAACAACAACACAAAAGACAACAGCAACATTACCAAAGACAACAACAACAACACAAAAGACAACAGCAACATTACCAAAGACAACAACAACAACACAAAAGACAACAGCAACATTACCAAAGACAACAACAACAACACAAAAGACAACAGCAACATTACCAAAGACAACAACAACAACACAAAAGACAACAGCAACATTACCAAAGACAACAACAACAACACAAAAGACAAAAGCAACATTACCAAAGACAACAACAACAACACAAAAGACAACAGCAACATTACCAAAGACAACAACAACAACACAAAAGACAAAAGCAACATTACCAAAGACAACAACAACAACACAAAAGACAACAGCAACATTACCAAAGACAACAACAACAACACAAAAGACAAAAGCAACATTACCAAAGACAACAACAACAACACAAAAGACAACAGCAACATTACCAAAGACGACAACAACAACACAAAAGACAACAGCAACATTACCAAAGACAACAACAGCAACACTAAAGACAACAGCAACAGTACCAAAGACAACAACAACAACACAAAAGACAACAGCAACATTACCAAAGACAACAACAACAACACAAAAGACAAAAGCAACATTACCAAAGACAACAACAACAACACAAAAGACAACAGCAACATTACCAAAGACAACAACAACAACACAAAAGACAACAGCAACATTACCAAAGACAACAACAGCAACACTAAAGACAAAAGCAACATTACCAAAGACAACAACAACAACACTAAAGTCAACAGCAACATTACCAAAGACAACAACAACAACACAAAAGACAACAGCAACATTACCAAAGACAACAACAATGACACAAAAGACAACAGCAACATTACCAAAGACAACAGCAACAGCACTAAAGACAACAGCAACATTACCAAAGACAACAACAACACTAAAGACAACAGCAACATTACCAAAGACAACAACAACAACACAAAAGACAACAGCAACATTACCAAAGACAACAACAACAACACAAAAGACAACAGCAACATTACCAAAGACAACAACAACAACACAAAAGACAACAGCAACATTACCAAAGACAACAACAACAACACTAAAGACAACAGCAACATTACCAAAGACAACAGCAACAACACAAAAGACAACAGCAACATTACCAAAGACAACAGCAACACTAAAGAAATCAACAACAATAATACCACCATAGAGAACAACAAATAAAATTATTTTAAAAAACTCAAATTTTGGACATTTTACCGTATTCATTAGAGGATTGAGGTCTCGTGTACTTGCTGTCTCGAGATTCTCATAAGCTTTTATGTAAGCCTATCTAATCGGATTACTACAAAAAACTTTAAAAACACATAAGCTCCAAAAGTGCACAGTTAACAGTGTTGATCAGCTGGAGCTCAAATATATAGCAAGAAAATTTAATAAAATAAATATGACGATCTACTTATAGACATTTTTGTGACAACTAACCAGGTAGTACTAGTACTAGCACTTCTACCCTGACATTTCAGGGTAAATATATACGTATAGCTCTATATACTGACATTTTTAAACCAGATGTATCTGTTTTTCAACAATGCGCCTCTATAGTTCTGTATCGTCAGCAGCCCCGGTTTCTTTCACAGAGGTTCTTATTCTCAGTTCAGTGCTTTAATTAAGGATACTAGTGCTATCGATTTTTTTTAAAATTAGTTTTAAATTTTTTTTAATTTATTGATATTTTTTTGTGTGTGTAAATTATAGAAACTTCATGGGAAATTTGAATTTATCATGACTTGAAAAATATACTGAACCAAAGGGCTGACAAACAAAATAAATTCAAAGTTAAGAGATAAAGAAGCCTTTTTTTGTACAGTAGACATATCAAAAATTTATTGTATCAAAATATCAATGTGTAGAGTAAATTATATAAGTGTACATAAAAGTGTTTCATTAAAACAAGTGTATGTGTCACATATACACACATACAACAGTCCAAACCTATAGGGACACTGTCACTGGACAACAGTCCAAACCTATAGGGACACTGTCACTGGACAACAGTCCAAACCTATAGGGACACTGTCACTGGAAGTAACAGTTGACAATCAAACCAGACACAGCCCCAGATATGGCCGGGGACGTCTTGAAGTCCAGCCCGGGCTTAGGAAGTTAGATTAGACAAGCCACCCTCTACAGCTATGTTCGGTAATATCTAACATTCCACCTTATCATAGTAGGTTATACGAGACTATCTAACCATATACAGCAAACGGTTTTTATTTTGGTAACAACAGAACTCTGGCAAACCCAATGATTGAGAGTGAAAACATTTGAATTCTCTTCCCCATAAAAAGATAAATGTTTTTTTTTCACATTCGCTTGTTCCCGACAGATATGTTGCAATATATATATACGAGCAACCAAGCCCGTCCAAGGACGTTCCGCCACCGTTCGGTGGCATGTTGTAACTCCCCTTCAACAGCCGTCTCGACCGGCATACATGTGCATCACGTCAAAAATACTATTCATTATAGTTAAAATAAATAACTCGTAAAAACAGAGCTTTTGACTATAAATCCCAACGCGCATAACTCAAAAATAAGTCTTGGAAGAAATACTGCACCAAAAATAACTCGTTTTGAACATCCGCGTAAACTTGATATGATTGGCTGTAGGAGTCATGTGTGTTTGAGAGACCAATCGCTATAGATGACGGGACAGAACTTAACTTTTATTATATAGGAAGGATATATTTATATATATATATAACTTTTGTGAAATGATTATATCCCCCCTCCACAGTTTATCTTTACACAAGAGGGCGCTTTCTTCTCACTGCAAATTATGGCCGCATGACGTCATTCTTTCTTTTTATTGTTCAAGACGTATTCTCCATCCAACTTTCTTTTTGAATCAATGACGTCTTTGTTTGGTTCCCGCATCGAAATTTGCTGGTGTTTCTGCGTGTTGTTGTTTTTCGACCAGCACAACAGCTGACCTCACGTGGACAGTGGCGGCAACGACGCGGAAATTAGTTTCTTCTTGGCCCCCAACAGTACACCGGAGCCGGGCCTCAGCCTGGCCCGACGGATCTCAAACGATGGCTTGTCGCCGGTATCTTTCTGGACCGGGGGGGTGGCCTCCCACTTGTGACTTGGATTGTGGAGAGGGTGGATAAAAAAAAACGTGTAATTGATTTCTTTTTTAAGTGGTAGAAAAAATTGTACAAACATCCACATGGATTAAGAGTGCAAAATACTTCTGTAGTTAACACACAATGTACAAAAATGGATTGTGTGATTTGAAAATAAAGTAAGTAAAGCTTTATTAATAAAGAAATATACATAAGTAAACCTTTGACGATTGTATTAACACAAAATTAGTTTTTTAAATTTAAATTATATATTATATACTATGCAATGAAAAAATGTCCATGGTATAGTGTGTAATATATGATATAACTTTAAATTATATACTTGTGTTTATTTATTTGTACTGATGAATTTGCCGAAAAATTTACACATGTGATTGTCAACTATAAAGCTTTAATTATTTGTTTTAATCACGCAATTCGTTTGTGTATGTAGAATTTTATTTGAAAGCTTTATCACAGTCCAATTCTGCATGACAGACTATTCTGTGCCTAACACTTTACTCACACGGCCCGGCGTTTATAGGCGGCCAGCTCCTCTTTCAAGGTCTTCACCTCCGCTACCAGTTTGGCGTTCTTCTCGTTGCTAAGCCCAATGTCGTGTTTTGACATGTTCACTTCCGCCAACAAAGCCTTGGACAAAAGGCAAATTTAATGTTCAGATTATTAGTGTTTTTAATGAGATTTTTTAAATGTAAATACACACGGAATGATTGCGTCATATTTTCCGAATATAAATCAATACGGCGAAGAGACATACTTGACCGATACCATAATTTCTAGTAGGGTTGCGGAAATTAATGATTAATTTCTCGATTTATCGTTAAAAATTGTATCGATTAAATATCGATTAAAATAATTTTAATCGATAAAAATTTGATTAAAATTTGATACAATTTTTTTCAATTTATTAAAAAGTAATTAAATATTAATAATCAATATATATAATTTGCAATGTACGTCACGTCATGTCTGTCTGTCTGTCCGTGACGCTATGCGAGGTAACTCCCGATAAAAAAAATATTGCTTTCGAGATTAACAAAATGTGTTTCTCGACATAAAATATTGTGACGTGACGTCATTATTGGAGCTTTTATTAATGTATGAAGAGACCGAAGTAAAAAGAGCCATATTTTATTTGATGTGATTAATTCTTTTATTTTTTTTGTTTTTTTTTATTAAATGGCCGTTTTTGTGTATGTGTCCATGTCAATATTACGTACGTAGTTATAAATTTAATTTTCTATATAAATATTTAACATTCGTTTTTCGGTTTATGAAATTTACAATTGGTTGTTGTTTGGTTGTCAAGTTTCGATGCGTTTTGAACTACAAAGCCGTTATTTATTACTGCAAAACTTATGCTTCAGTTTAGCGTTTGTTTTTCTTTTATACACTTTGAGATTCCATATTTGTATGTTAAAAAAATAACATATTTAAAAATCGGACTCCTCCCCACAATAGTTTTTAAAAAATGTTATTTACATGTAATATTTTAATGCGTCTTATACTAATTTGGAATTAAAAAAATCTTTGCTTTTAATATAGAACTAGAAGGGGTGCTGACTTGACAATAATGAAAATGTTTATTAGAATTCCTAAAACGTGTATATTAAATTTTAATTACGACTAGCAGACCCGTCGTGCGTTGCAACGATCTCAGTAAAAAGGAATACATATAAATTTTTAAAAAAGGAATTACATTAAGGGTTACCGGGCCTATCAGTTTAACATATGAATTTAAAAATATGTTCATTTCAATCAATTTCATAACAAATATATAAATATATTTAGCTATATTTATCAATATCGTGTAAAATTGAATGGGGAATACAATATTAAAAGTTAGTAAAAAAACACATTTAGAACCCCCAGTCCCGAGGAAATGGAAATCAGCAGTTCAGTGCCCTATAGTAATTTAATTTAGGCTCTTAAGTTTTTATATACCGAGTTTGGTCAAAATCCAGTTATTTTGTCATTATCTAACACTTAAACTAATTTTATATAGCTAATATAATGAAAAAATACATTAAGGGGTCCCCGGGCCCATTCAGTTCAAGATGTACATTTTGAAAACCCGTTCATTTAAATTCAGTTTCCTCATGGATATATTTCTCAAGATCGTTAAAAACTGAGTGGGAAATAATATCTTAGAGTATACAAAAAAAAAGACATTTGGGGCCCCCGGCCCTGAACAATTGGACATTAGAAGTGCAGTATAATTTGTTATTTTAATATGGGCTACTAAGTTTTTATATACAAAGTTTGGTTAAGATCCAATCATTTACTCAGTAGCTAACGCATAAACTAATTTTATATAGCTCATAAAAGCAATATGAAAAAAGACATTTTGGGCCCCCAGCCCCGAATAAATGGACATTAGGAAATTAGTGCCCTATAGTATTTTAATATAGGCTATCAAGTTTTTATGTACCAATTTTGGTCAAGATCCATTCATTTTCCAAGCAGCTAAGCCTTAAACTAATTTTTATATAGCTCATATAAGAAAAAATCCCCATTATGGGCCCCCGGCGCCCCATGAGTGTTAAATTTAAAAAAAAGAGTAGCCTATTTCCATCCCGGGAGCGTATTCAAAAGACTCCAAACTTTTCATGGCGATCGGATGAATGGTTTAGTCAGCTATAACAGACATGCATACATACTTTGATTTTTTATATATATAGATTAACTGTTGACACTTTAATATTTTCTTTTATCCAGCGATTACTTCAAAGGTTTCATGCATAATAAATAGTTCGTTGTTATTCATATTTGTAAATAGTTACAATTTTTTATTTACATGTTTTTGATAATGTAAAGGTAATAATGTATGGACCAATGGGCGCATAAACTGACAAGTCATAATAGATCTTGAAAAGGTGCTGACTTGATAATAAAAACGTTTATGTGAATTACTAACATGTTTATATTAAACTAGACGCCCCGTGACGTAGCATACGCCGCAGACTTGCTCATGGAGAGTGCAAAGAAAGTGGAGAAAGAACGGACACAAACTACAGCACGAAGAAATCAAAACAACGCGAGGGAACGTCGGTTTGGGGGGGGGACTGCCAACTCATTGTTGGTTTCGAGACAGATACAGGCGAAATTCGGTATACCCCTAACTTCTATTAAGTTATCTATAAAACGATAATCGATTTAAAATCGGAGTTACATAATCGATAATCGGTTTAAAAAAAAACACAAAAAAACAGCAACAACATGCAATTAACAACACTAAATATGACTAACCCTCGCTAGGGTCGGCCAAACACAGTTTATATTTAAGGGATGGTAGTATAAAATGTGAGGCGGGTAACAGCAACCTCAGTGTGCATGTCTTCACATCTACTTGTTATTTTTTATTTACTTAGTGCTGCTTTCAGAGGCGTAACTAGGTTTTTTGCGCCCTTGGCAAATTTATTTTCGGCGCCCTTGATAAATTGACAAGTTTCAGCTTTGCGATTTTTTCATTTGTTAGAACAAATAATTGAATTTCTCTTATTTTATTTCTGATTTATGACAATTATTACGTAGTCTGACAGTGACAGCCATACAACGTGAATATAAAAATGAATAAGACAGGAACAATACTAATTTGCAGTTTGTTATTTACTAAATCATACCAAATAAATTGGTGGATAAAACGGGATATTGTTGCGTTAATAAAGAATACAGCAAAACTTGAAATTAACAAGTATTATAAGTAAAAACATTAGTGTCAATGTGTCATACTCATTATCTCATACATAACGATAGAAACTCACAATTAAAAGTAAATGTAAATAACACGCCACCGACTGCAGCTCAGCACTTCCGTTAGCTGTAGTATTGACCTGTTGTTAATACAGTCAGACCTCTCTAAGTCGAACTCAAGGGGGAAAAAATTTCCACTTACGGAGTTTTCTATTTAGGGAAACTGGCGTAATAGGCGCATATTAATCAAGGACAATGTTGATATTGAGAGGGGGGAAGAAACAGCCATAGCGGCATAGAAGGCTTGACAGGATCACAGGAAAGAGGGGCGGTGATGTTTCATATGAAAGTAGCCACTTGCTTTGACATACCGACACCTTCCCTCCTCTCCTCCACTTTACTCCCTCGACAGTGGGATGAGGATACTAAGATTTTTCTTTTTAAAACAAAGACTGTAAAATCATATTGACATTTGTATGATAAGAAGTCCCGCAAAGGCCACAAACATAATAAAAATATTATAATGGTTTAAATGAAATATATTTAAATATAATTAATTATTCACTTTTTTTTATCAAGGATAAAAGTGAAATACAGTTGGACCTCGCTAAGTCGAACTTTTCTAAGGGGACAACCTCCGTATATCAATTAATTTTTAGGTACCAGCCAATCTCCATAAGACGAATGTACTTTATATCTCCTTAACTCTAAGATTTTTGGCTTTCAACCTCTCTTAGTCGAATTTTTCAAGGCGTTTGGGTTATTATTCTGGAGTGACATTTCAGAACACGTATTCCATAAAGCCACGTAAATGGACGTAAAATCTTATCTCAGTGCATTCCACGAGGGATTAAGCGACCCTTGCAAGTACAAAAAAATGACAAAGACAAGAAAAAGGAGTGGTAAGTGGTAACTAATTTGCGGCCCATTGCTGCATGCTGTGACTCTTTTTAATATTTTTTTGACCTCTCAATATCTACATTGTCCTTGATTAATCGGCGCCTATTACGCCATTTTCCCTAACTCAAAAACTCAGTAAGTCAATTTTTTTATCGGGTCCTTTTGAGTTCGACTTAGAGAGGTCCGACTGTATTTATTTAAATACAAATTTAAAAATTAGTGATTTAGTGGCGCCCTTTTGAGCCGGCGCCCTTGGCAACTACCCCGATGCCAACCCGTTGCTACGCCACTGGCTGCTTTTTGTGTCTGTACTCTCACAAAAAACGTTCTTTGCACTGTCTATGATGAGCAAGTCTGTGGCGTATGCTACGTCGCGGGTCTCTCCAGTGTTCCTTCTTTTCATTCACTCACAGTCGTTTGCCAAAACCCACCCCATTTTGACAACTGTGTTTTTCAGGAAGTCTTCATCCGTCACTAAATCATTAGCGGCGTATGCTACGCCGCGGGTCAGCTAGTGTTGGCAATAAAGGGGTAAAAGAACGGGCACAAACAGAAATTTTTCAAAATTTAAATAAAAATGTTTTCGCTGGGGCTTGAACCCAGGACCTTCCCCGTATGAGGCGGACGTGATAACCAGTACCCCACGAATCTCATATTTCTGTGAAGGCACAATGCAAGTGAGCGGCAAGTGAACGCAAGAGCTTTTTTACCACCCACTCCCACGCCCCTTTTTTTCTTTTCATCCCACCACGCTTGCCAACAGCGATTAGTTGACCCGAGCGAGGGTCATTCGTCATGCTCGGTTGCACATACTTGCAGCTTGCTTGCCTCGCATGGTGCGACCACTAATGGTTGGGCGACGAAGAGAATTATATATATAGATTGTAAATATGATTAACATTTGATAATTTAATCTTTTCTGTTATCCTGTGACAAACTTTGCTTACTACGTTTCATGCAAAATGAATAGTTCTTTGTTATTAACATATGTAAAAATTACATTTTATTTTTTACATGTTTTGGTAATGTTTTGGTAATAATGTATGGACAAATGGGCGAACAAACTGACAAGTCATAATCATCAATGAAGCTTAAACTGCTTCAAATCACAGATGTGCTTGATGTGGATAAAATTACAGTTACATAATTTATTTTTAACGCACTGTGCTGTATTATTGGTGCACTCATATTTGGTGCGAACTATTCAATGCCGCAAGTTAACGTCCGGCTGTCTCCTCAGCATTATTTGTTAATACTTCGAACTTCAAGCTTCTTTGCTCTAGTATCACCTTATGCTGTGTCTTTATACTATGCATTTACAATTATCCTGATTATATCATTATTATTCATGCAAGCTTATATAACGCGAAGCCTAAGGTGGTGGTTTTCTCATAACACATATATTCGTATATATAATCAAAATATATACTCTGATATGTCCGTTCGTAACGCTAGATTTTAGAAAGCGCCCTGTTAAAAAAATAGCCTTGAAAAAATTACTGGAAAAAAAGAAGAAAAAAATGCTATTTTCAAAGTCCGCATAAAATTGTTCAATATGGAAAAGATATTTAATTTTTCACTCCTGGTCTCTACATTTTCTGATTATTTACTATGTGGCTTTCTGGCAAAAGGCCTCAAAAGGGACAATTACAAAAACTGAAATATATCCATTTTGAAAACTGCCGTCGTTTTTGACAGGTAATACACTAGTTAATAGTTATTATTTATATATTTTTTAACGTACAAACTTCTCCCGCGTATCATAATTTATTAATTTATGTAGAAGTGCAGATGTAAACTAAAAATCATGACTAATGACAGCTTCAGCATAGTTAAATTTAAGAATATAAACGGAAAGTTGAGCAAACATTTTGTTTCTTAAGCTAACTGCGGATGGCAAAATAGAAGGTGGTGAAAAAGTTTACTGTGTTCACTGCCGTTAACAATTCGCTTTTAAGGGATCAAATACATCGCTGATTTACCACCTTCAGCAAAAACATATTAGACAGGGGAAATAACTCAATGAAACAAAAAAATGTCAATTACTTGTTTCTGTTACTTCCCTTGAGATGTTCAGTTTAATGACATCATAAATTTTAATTTTTGCCCTTAATCAAAATTAACGATTAATTAATGAAAGTAATCGTTAATTTTTCAAAAGTTAACGATTAAATTTAAATTTTTACCAGTCCTAATTTCTAGACATAACGAATTTACCAAAAATGTGCTTAAATGTTCTTTATGGGAGAGTTTCTCTTTCTAAGAAGAAATCCAAATTCCACAGTATGTGGAACATACATGTAATGTTCTCAGGAAATATTACATAATGTGGCAAGAGATTTTAATTACATTTATATAAGTAATAATTTAAAATAGAAAAAAAACACACGTAAAAAACAAAAGTTTTGACTATAAATCCTTTACTTACGAGATATAACTAAAAGTATGTTTATTATAATACGCATCGCACGACAATCCAAAAATCCAAAATTGTAATTATGTCTCATATATATAAAGAATTTATAGTAAAAAAAAATTACTACAGTCTGCCTGCTAAATTTCAGCTTGATTTGATCACTGGAAAAGGGTTATAAAAACATGTTTAACATAATGTGCATCGCGTGACAGATTAGCATAACATTTACAGATCGGGAATATATTTTTAAAAAGTAGGGTCAATATAATACGTAACGCACCGCGTGACAGGAAAATATTAAAATTTTGTTCAATATAATACGCACCGCGACACTCTAGCACAAAAATTTACATGCTACACAGAGATAAATAGAGATAATCTAAAAAATCATTAATTTAATTGATCGATCCGAAATTTTGATATATCATTTTTATCGTCGGCACGAGTATGCCTGCAAAATTTCAGCTTACTAGCATATGGGGAAGTGGATTAAAATCTATCCAAATTTTTTCGGCAAACAATTAAACAATCAACCAGACTCCACGAGTTAATATAAAGGATTTAAAAATGGTTTTAAGTGTTTTACTTTACTTTGTAAAAAAAATTAATTCCTGTTTTTATTTTAAACATTAAAATAAATTTCAATTTATTGATAAATCATTATTTAGGAAAACGGAAAAGGTAACTGTTATATGCTAATGGGAAATAAGTCATCAATCCATATATTTAGAACCTTTATTTGGTGATGATTGTTCATGATACGGTGTTTAGCCTTCTCCAACTTAATGATAACTTCCTTCCCTGGGCGCTTGGACAATAGCAGCCTCATCTGGAATTAAGAGCACGGGTAATGGGTGGGGGGAGTAACTCTTGTTAGGGGCTTGGTAGAGTTAACGAACCTTAAACTTAAACATGTAAACGGAAGTTAGACTAAGGTCGATAACCAGAACATAAAATAAATGAGCAGCAAATATTATAATTGAGTTGTGATGATGGTGTTGTGGTTTCTTTCATGGCGCTAATTGTCCATGCTGGCCCAGAATGCTCTTTGCGCTCTAATAGCCGTTGTTCAATATATTGGCTGGTGGATTCAGCTAACCGGTTTGAAATGACGAGCCCGTCGAAGAGACCTTCAGATGATGACAATTTGGGGAACATAACACGAGCTCCGTCACGTCATGTTCCATAACTTTTCATGTCATGTTTCTCAACTTGGCACAAAACCTGTTCCCCAACTTGCTACAAACCCTGTTCCATCGTGTTTCCCCAAAAATGCACAGCCGCCGTCATCTCATGCTCCCAGTACACATTGACAGTACGTAGGTCGGCCTGAGAATATGTCATACTTAGAAGTGATTTTTACACGTGTATGAATGCATTCCTCCCATATTGTTCCATTCCGTGGAGATTCATGCGCTCAGATCACTTGTACAACCACCTGTAGTACACTACTCAGATCACTTGTACAACCACCTGTAGTACACTACTCAGATCACTTGTACAACCACCTGTAGTACACTACTCAGATCACTTGTACAACCACCTGTAGTACACTACTCAGATCACTTGTACAACCACCTGTAGTACACTACTCAGATCACTTGTACAACCACCTGTTGTACACTACTCAGATCACTTGTACAACCACCTGTTGTACACTACTCGGATCACTTGTACAACCACCTGTAGTAAACTACTCTGATCACTTGTACAACCACCTATAGTACACTACTCGGATCACTTGTACATATACCTGTAGTACACTACACGGATCACTTGTACAACCACCTGTAGTACACTACACAGATCACTTGTACAACCACCTGTAGTACACTACTCTGATCACTTGTACAACCACCTGTAGTACACTACTCGGATCACTTGTACAACCACCTGTAGTACACTACTCGGATCACTTGTACAACCACCTGTAGTACACTACTCGGATCACTTGTACAACCACCTGTAGTACACTACTCGGATCACTTGTACAACCACCTGTATCACACTACTCGGATCACTATCACAACCACCTGTAGTACACTACTCGGATCCCTTGTACAACCACCTGTAGTACACTACTCGGATCACTTGTACAACCACCTGTAGTACACTACTCGGATCACTTGTACAACCACCTGTAGTACACTACTCGGATCACTTGTACAACCACCTGTAGTACACTACTCGGATCACTTGTACAACCACCTGTAGTACACTACTCGGATCACTTGTACAACCACCTGTAGTACACAACTCAGATCACTTGTACAACCACCAGTTGTACACTACTCAGATCACTTGTACAACCGACTATTGCACACAACCCACCTGATATAGCTGGTGCTCTCTGGCCATCAGCACTTTGTCTTTATTTGTAATTTCTTGCAGTTTCTGGACCAGAACCCTCTGCAGCATCTGAATCTTAAGGACTTGCTCGTACTCCGACATGTTAGAGTGCTGGGGGAAAATATGTGATCAATCTGAATTTTAAGGAACTTCTCGTGCTCTGACAAGTTAGAATGCTGGGGGAAAATTTGAGATAAATTCGTTTTGGGGAATACTGTTTCTGTATGATGTGGATTGAACCGCCGCTATTCATTTTGAGGTTAATTTTTTCAAAGTAATCTATAAGAAAATTTCTTTATTAAAGCAAACACCACACTCCCCACCCCTGAAACAATTTTTTAAAACGAAGATAATACCAAGTGTCAAGCCTCAGAAATTCTCCCACCCCCTTTTAATACTATTATAGTAGACATGCGGCGTATCTAAGCCGATCTGTGGAGCTCAAAACTTGTATCTAAAGTCATCGAAGAATGTTGCATGTGACATTGTCACTTCTGTTATTGTAATATAAAGGGGTATAATTTGAAACAAGTAAATAAAACGTGGAGATCTGAGAACCATGAAATAATTGTGAGGGTCTGGCATGATTGAACTACACACCATAAAGTAACGTGATTGTATAGCGTGGTGGGTGTATAGCGTGGTGGGTGTATAGCGTGGTTGGTGTGTAGTGGTGTATAGAGGTGTAGGTGTATTGTGCTGTGAATGTATAGTGGTGTTGGTGCATAGTCGTGTATACGGGTGTGGGTGTATAGTGGTGTAGGTGTCTAGTCGTGTGGGTGTATAGTGGTGTGGGTTTATAGTAGTGTGGATGTATAGTGGTGTGGGTTTATAGTAGTGTTGGTGCATAGTGGTGTGGGTGTATACTGGTGTGGGTGTATAGTGGTGTGGGTTTATAGTAGTGTGGGTGTATAGTGGTGTGGGTGTATAGTGGTGTAGGTGTATAGTGGTGTGGGTGTATAGTAGTGTGGGTGTATAGTGGTGTGGGTGTAAAGTGGTGTGGGTGTATAGTAGTGTAGGTGTATAACCTTGTGGGTGTATAGTGGTGTAGGTGTATAGTGGTGTTAGTGTATAGTGGTGATGGTGTATAACCTTGTGGGTGTATAGTGGTGTAGATGTATAGTGGTGTGGGTGTATAGTGGTGTAGGTGTATAGTGGTGTAGGTTTATAGTGATGTGGGTGTATAGTGGTGTAGGTGTATAGTGGTGTTAGGTGTATAGTGGTGTGGGTGTATAGTGGTGTGGGTGTATAGTGGTGTGGGTGTATAGTGGTGTGGTTGTATAGCCTTGTGGGTGTATAGTGGTGTAGGTGTATAGTGGTGTAGGTGTATAGTGGTGTGGGTGTATAGTGGTGTGGGTGTATAGTCGTGTGGGTGTATAACCTTGTGGGTGTATAGTGGTGTAGGTGTATAGTGGCGTAGGTGTATAGTGGTGTAGGTGTATAGTGGTGTAGGTGTATAGTGGTGTGGGTGTATAGTGGTGTGGTTGTACAGTGGTGTAGGTGAATAGTGGTGTGTGTGTATAGTGGTGTAGGTGTATAGTGGTGTGGGTGGATAGTGGTGTGGGTGTATACTTGTGTGGCTGTATAGTGGTGTAGGTGTATAGTGGTGTGGGTGTATAGTGGTGTGGGTGTATAGTGGTGTGGGTAAATAGTGGTGTGGGTAAATAGTGGTGTGGGTGGATAGTGGTGTATGTGTATAGTGGTGTAGGTGTATAGTAGTGTAGGTGTATAGTGGTGTAGGTTATAGTGGTGTAGGTGTATAGTGGTGTAGGTGTATAGTGGTGTGGTTGTATAGTGGTGTAAGTGTATAGTGGTGTGAGTGGATAGTGTGTGGGTGTATAGCCTTGTGGGTGTATAGTGGTTGTGGGTGTATAGTGGTGTGGGTGTATAGTGGTGTGGGTGTATAGTGGTGTAGGTGCATAGTGGTCCGGGTGTATAGTGGTGTGGGTGTATAGTTGTGTGGGTGTATAGTGGTGTGGGTGTATAGTGGTGTGGGTGTATAGTGGTGTGGGTGTATAGTGGTGTAGGTGTATAGTGGTGTTGGTGTATAGTGGTGTAGGTCTATAGTGGTGTTGGTGTATAGCCCTTTGGGTGTATAGTGGTGTAGCTGTATAGTGGTGTAGGTGTATAGCCCTTTGGGTGTATAGTGGTGTAGGTGTATAGTGGTGTAGGTGTATAGTGGTGTAGGTGTATAGTGGTGTAGGTGTATAGTGGTGTAGGTGTATAGTGGTGTAGGTGTATAGTGGTGTAGGTGTATAGCGGTGTAGGTGTATAGTGGTGTAGGTGTATAGTGGCGTAGGTGTATAGTGGTGTAGTTGTATAGTGGTGCGGGTGTATAGTGGTGTGGGTGTATAGTGGTGTGGGTGTATAGTGGTGTAGGTGTATAGTGATGTTTGTGTATAGTGATGTGGGTGTATAGTGGTGTAGGTGTATAGTGGTGTGGGTGTATAGTGATGTGGGTGTATAGTGGGTATAGTCGTGTAGGTGTATAATAGTATGGGTGTATAGTGGTGTGGGTGTATAGTGGTGTGGGTGTATAGTATTGTAGGTCTATAGTGGTGTGGGTGTATAGTGGTGTAGGTGAATAGTGCTGTGGGTGTATAGTGGTGTGGGTGTATAGTGGTGTAGGTGTATAGTGGGATGGGTGTATAGTGGTGTAGGTGTATAATGGTGTGGGTGTATATTGGTGTAGGTGTATAGTGGTGTAGGTGTATAGTGGTGTGGGTGTATAGTGGTGTGGGTGTATAGTGGTGTAGGTTTATAGTGGTGTAGGTGTATAGTGATGTGGGTGTATAGTGATGTGGGTGTATAGTGGTGTAGGTGTATAGTGGTGTAGGTGTATAGTGGTGTGGGTGTATAGTGGGTATAGTCGTGTAGGTGTATAGTAGTATGGGTGTATAGTGGTGTGGGTGTATAGTGGTGTGGTTGTATAGTATTGTAGGTTTATAGTGGTGTGGGTGTATAGTGGTGTAGGTGAATAGTGGTGTGGGTGTATAGTGGTGTGGGTGTATAGTGGTGTAGGTGTATAGTGGTGTGGGTGGATAATGGTGTGGGTGTATAGCCTTGTGGGTGTATAGTGGTGTAGGTGTATACTGGTGTGGGTGTATAGTGGTGTGGGTGGATAGTGGTGTAGGTGGATAGTTGTGTAGGTGTATAGTGGTGTAGGTGTAGAGCCTTGTGGGTGTATAGTGGTGTAGGTGTATAGTGGTGTAGGTGTATAGTGGTGTGGGTGTATAGTGGTGTGGCTGTATAGTAGTGTAGGTGTATACTCGTGTGGGTATATAGTGGTGTAGGTGTATAGTGGTGTAGGTGTATAGTGGTGTGGGTTTATAGTTGTGTGGCTGTATAGTGGTGTGGGTGGATAGTGGTGTGGGTGTATACTGGTGTGGGTGTATAGTGGTGTAGGTGTATAGTGGTGTAGGTGTATAGTGGTGTGGGCTATAGGGGTGTGAGTGTATAGTGGTGTGGGTGGATAGTGGTGTAGGTGTATAGTGGTGTAGGTGTATAGTTGTGCGGGTGTATAGTGGTGTAGGTGTATAGTGGTGTAGGTGTATAGTGGTGTAGGTGTATAGTGGTGTGGGTGTATAGTGGTGTGGGTGTATAGTGGTGTGGGTGTATATTGGTGTGGGTGTATAGTGGTGTGGGTGTATAGTGGTGTACGTGTATAGTGATGTAGTGTATAGTTGTGTGGGTGTATAGTGGTGTGGGTGTATAGTGGTGTAGGTGTATAATGGTGTAGGTGTATATTGGCGTGGATGTTTAGAGGCGTGTGTGTATAGTGGTGTAGGTGTATAGTGGTGTAGGTGTATAGTGGTGTAGGTGTATAGTGGTGTAGGTGTATAGTGGCGTGGGTGTATAGTGGTGTAGGTGTATAGCCTTGTGGGTGAATTTGGTGTAGGTGTATGGTGGTGTAGATGTATAGTGGTGTAGGTGTATAGTGGTGTGGGCTATAGGGGTGTGGGTGTATAGTGGTGTGGGTGGATAGTGGTGTAGGTGTATAGTGGTGTAGGTGTATAGTTGTGCGGGTGTATAGTGGTGTAGGTGTATAGTGGTGTAGGTGTATAGTGGTGTAGGTGTATAGTGGTGTGGGTGTATAGTGGTGTGGGTGTATAGTGGTGTGGGTGTATATTGGTGTGGGTGTATAGTGGTGTGGGTGTATAGTGGTGTACGTGTATAGTGATGTAGTGTATAGTTGTGTGGGTGTATAGTGGTGTGGGTGTATAGTGGTGTAGGTGTATAATGGTGTAGGTGTATATTGGCGTGGATGTTTAGAGGCGTGTGTGTATAGTGGTGTAGGTGTATAGTGGTGTAGTTGTATAGTGGTGTAGGTGTATAGTGGTGTAGGTGTATAGTGGTGTAGGTGTATAGTGGCGTGGGTGTATAGTGGTGTAGGTGTATAGCCTTGTGGGTGAATTTGGTGTAGGTGTATGGTGGTGTAGATGTATAGTGGTGTAGGTGTATAGTGGTGTATGTGTATAGCCTTGTGGGTGTATAGTGGTGTATGTGTATAGTGGTGTAGGTGTATAGTGGTGTAGGTGTATAGTGGCGTGGGTGTTTAGAGGCGTGTGTGTATAGTGGTGTAGGTGTATAGTGGTGTAGGTGTATAGTGGTGTAGGTGTATAGTGGTGTAGGTGTATAGTGGTGTAGGTGTATAGTGGCGTGGGTGTATAGTGGTGTAGGTGTATAGCCTTGTGGGTGTATAGTGGTGTAGGTGTATATTGGCGTGAGTGTATAGTGGTGTAGGTGTATAGTGGCGTGAGTGTATAGTGGTGTAGGTGTATAGCGATGTAGGTGTATAGTGGTGTAGGTGTATAGTGGTCTAGGTGTATAGCAGTGTAGGTGTATAGTGGTTTAGGTGTATAGTGGTGTAGGTGTATAGTGGTGTAGGTGTATAGTGGTGTAGGTGTATAGTGGTGTAGGTGTATAGTGGTGTAGGTGTATAGCCTTGTAGGTGTATAGTGGTGTGGGTGTATAGTGGTGTAGGTGTATAGCCTTGTGGGTGTATAGTGGTGTAGGTGTATAGTGGTGTAGGTGCATAGTGGTGTAGGTGTATAGTGGCGTATGTGTATAGCCTTATGGGTGTATAGTGGTGTAGGTGTATAGTCCTGTAGGGGTATAGTGGTGTAGGTGTATAGTGGTGTAGGTGTATAGTGGTGTAGGTGTATAGTGGTGTAGGTGTATAGTGGCGTGGATGTATAGTGGTGTAGGTGTATAGTGGTGTAGGTGTATAGTGGCGTGGATGTATAGTTCTGTAGGTGTATAGCGGGTAGGTGATGCACGACTGACCTACTCACCAATGCATGACTGACCTACTCACAAATACATGACTGACCTACTCACCATCAGATGCCGGTGTGGATGCGGCACCGTGTCTTTCATCTGTTCCAGGGCCGTCCTCTTGTCATGTTCGAGCTGCAGGTCTCTGCTAGTTTCTATCAACTCATTTCTACGTTATACAATGAGGAATCATTAAATCCAAATAATAGAGCTCACGGGCTTCAAATAATTTAGAAATGTAACGGTGCAAATTGTTTCCAGAGGCTCCTAGAGAAAAAGTGTAACAACCAAAGAAGTTATCTACACGATGACTGGCGCTGGACAAATTCCAGAGAGATTTTGACTATACACGAAGTCATGAGTAATCTCACTGTTTAAAAAAGTTGACTTGTCACTAATAACGTTATTAAAGAAAAAACCTAAAATCCACATAAATTTATGTTTAAGAAAGAAAAAATCACTGTTGATTACTATGACAACTTGTTTCACCTGAGTTCTTCATTGATGAAGTTCACATTCTTGTACGCCTTCAGTTTTCTCCTTAAATTGCGAATTTCTATTTTGAGTATCCTCATATCTTGGCTCTGGCTGAAGACCTCACGGTAACCTGCCACGAAGATGATCATAAGAATTAACTGGGACATTATAAGAATAAAAGGGAATGGTATAGGAATAACAAGGAATTTTATCAGAATAAGATGAATTGTTATAAGAATACCATTTATTATAAAAAATAAAAGATAATTATTATAAGAATAACAAGGAGTATTTTAAGAGTAACATTTATTATAAGAACAACAGAGATTATTATAAGAATAACAGGGATCATAATAATAACAAATATGATTAATATAAGAATAACAGGGATTATTATAAGAATAACTAGGATTTTTTTATATATTTGAATAATTAAACACATTTTTGGAATAATTATACTAAAAACAACATTTGATATATGTTTCATAACAACAAAAACAATATGTTAGCTTAATAAGACACCCCTTTGTTATCAACATACCACAGTCATACTTTATCTACATACCACAGTCATACTTTATCTACATACCACAGTCATACTTTATCTACATACCACAGTCATACTTTATCTACATACCACAGTCATACTTTATCTACATACCACAGTCATACTTTATCTACATACCTCAGTCATACTTTATCTACATACCACAGTCATACTTTATCTACATACCACAGTCATACTTTATCTACATACCACAGTCATACTTTATCTACATACAACAGTCATACTTTATCTACATACAACAGTCATACTTTATCTACATACCACAGTCATACTTTATCTACATACCACAGTCATACTTTATCTACATACAACAGTCATACTTTATCTACATACCACAGTCATACTTTATCTACATACCACAGTCATACTTTATCTACATACAACAGTCATACTTTATCTACATACCACAGTCATACTTTATCTACATACAACAGTCATACTTTATCTACATACCACAGTCATACTTTATCTACATACCACAGTCATACTTTATCTACATACAACACTCATACTTTATCTACATACAACAGTCATACTTTATCAACATACAACAGTCATACTTTATCTACATACAACAGTCATACTTTATCTACATACCACAGTCATACTTTATCAACATACAACAGTCATACTTTATCTACATACAACAGTCATACTTTATCTACATACCACAGTCATACTTTATCTACATACAACACTCATACTTTATCTACATACAACAGTCATACTTTATCAACATACAACAGTCATACTTTATCTACATACAACAGTCATACTTTATCTACATACCACAGTCATACTTTATCTACATACAACAGTCATACTTTATCTACATACAACAGTCATACTTTATCTACATACCACAGTCATACTTTATCTACATACCACAGTCATACTTTATCTACATACCACAGTCATACTTTATCTACATACAACAGTCATACTTTATCTACATACCACAGTCATACTTTATCTACATACAACACTCGCATGTTATCAACATACCACAATTACGTGTTATCAATATACAACAGTCATACTTTATCTACATACCACAGACATACTTTATCTACATACAACAGTCATACTTTATCTACATACAACAGTCATACTTTATCTACATACCACAGTCATACTTTATCTACATACAACACTCGCATGTTATCTACATACCACAGTCATACTTTATCTACATACAACACTCGCATGTTATCTACATACCACAGTCATACTTTATCTACATACAACACTCGCACGTTATCTACATACCACATTCATACTTTATCTACATACAACACTCGCACGTTATCTACATACCACAGTCATACTTTATCTACATACAACACTCGCACGTTATCTACATACCACAGTCATACTTTATCTACATAAAACACTCGCACGTTATCTACATACCACAGTCATACTTTATCTACATACAACACTCGCACGTTATCTACATACCACAGTCATACTTTATCTACATACAACACTCGCACGTTATCTACATACCACAGTCATACTTTATCTACATACCACAGTCATACTTTATCTACATACCACAGTCATACTTTATCTACATACAACACTCGCATGTTATCTACATACCACAGTCATACTTTATCTACATACAACACTCGCATGTTATCTACATACCACAGTCATACTTTATCTACATACAACACTCGCATGTTATCTACATACCACAGTCATACTTTATCTACATACAACACTCGCATGTTATCTACATACCACAGTCATACTTTATCTACATACAACACTCGCATGTTATATACATACCACACCACAGTCATACTTTATCTACATACAACACTCGCATGTTATCTACATACCACAGTCATACTTTATCTACATACAACACTCGCATGTTATCTACATACCACAGTCATACTTTATCTACATACAACACTCGCATGTTATCTACATACCACAGTCATACTTTATCTACATACAACACTCGCATGTTATCAACATACCACAATTACGTGTTATCAATATACAACAGTCATACTTTTTCTACATACAACACTCGCATGTTATCAACATACCACAGTCATACTTTATCTACATACAACACTCGCATGTTATCAACATACCACAGTCATACTTTATCTACATACAACACTCGCATGTTATCTACATACCACAGTCATACTTTATCTACATACAACACTCGCATGTTATCTGCATACCACAGTCATACTTTATCTACATACAACACTCGCATGTTTTCTACATACCACAATTACGTGTTATCTATATACCACAATCATATACGGGCTGAATACCACAAGCATACATTTGCTGAATACCACAATCATATATCCTGAATACAATAATGAGAACGTTATGGAAAATTATATTAAAAAAATTCCCAGAAAATAACTTTGTACAAATGAGCCCTTGCACACGATTACGGGCCACCCAAAAACATACGTTTTTTCCCCTTGCCACTGGATACTGAAAGCACCATTTATTGTCAAGGGAAAGCCTTTTTAAAAAAAAACACACACACACACTAAACAACATTGTGGACAGCTGTCACGGGTGCATCACGAGTGTTTGGCGTGATTGGATGACGGAGAGGTCACGTGAGTAAAAGCGCGGTAAGAAAGAAGCCTTCCGATTGGCTAAGAAGGTTGGGAGGTCAGTGTTAGAGTTGGCTGGTGTCATGGCAGATGTATGCCAGTGTGCTCCACGTTGTATAACCTCAAATTATATTTCTTGTACAAAGTATTAATATTAGTATGTGAATTCCTCAATGATAAAACCAGAGACTGTATTAAAAAGACATTCTGTGAATTCCTAAATGATAAAACCAGAGACTGTATTAATATTAGTCTGTGAATTCCTAAATGATACAACCATAGACTTAATAATATTAATATTTTTATTCGTTGAACAATAGACAAGGAACAGTGTTTGAATTCCACTGGGTTATTAGTTACTTTTAATAATATTGATTATTAAAAGTATTTTAACTACACAAAATTACAGATGTGTTTAAAATTTCAGTTTCATTTTTTCAGTACAGGTAGACTGTTGAAGTCCTACATTTTTTTTTCTCTTGATTTTTATGTCTAAATCTTGTGTGTAAGGCTATGAATGTCCATTGATGATAAATATTTGAAATTTGAATATATATATAGATTAATTTGATTTTATTAAGACCAAAAATGTTGTATTTCATAAACATTTTTTCTTGAAGGATGGGGGTGAATGTCACGGGTGCATCACGAGTGTTTTGCGTGATTGGATGACGGAGAGGTCACGTGAGTAAAAGCGCGGGAAGAAAGAAGCCTTCCCATTGGCTAAGAAGGTTGGGAGGTCAGTGTTAGAGTTGGCTGGTATCATGGCAGTTGTGTGCCAGTGTGTTCCACGTTGTATAACCTCAAATTATATTTCTTGTACAAAGTATAAATATTAAAGTTGTTTTATTGAAACAAATTCTTCAGAGGATTATTGTGTACAAGGTTTTGTATTGAGAGAACACCTACAAGAGTTACATATATAAAGTAAACAAGTTACAACAGCATTGCTGACCTGCTTTCATGATGCTGTTCATGACACTCATGCGTTTGTGCAGGAGGTCTATCTCAGTGTTACACTTGATGACCGTGGCACCGAATATGTCTCGCTCTTTGCGCAGCTACAAGAACGGGCGTATAGAAAAAATATATTGAAACTATTTCGAATTAAAAAGTTTGGTCAAAACTGTACTTTTGTGGGAAATTACTGAAAGGAAAAGTTCTTTTTTTTATTGTTTGAATTATTATTTTTTTTAAACTTAATGAATGAATAAACTTGACAACAGTGCGAAATCCATTGTACGAGATCGCACCAACTAAATAACTATCTTTATCCTACTGAAGTGCCACCCAATACTTGATGCCACAGAACTGCCACCCCCTCCCCCCATGACATACATTTTGGTAACAGATCCTTAATGGGCCACAACTTAAGGACCCATTCATCCTACTAAACAAACACCGACATCACTACGTACATAAACACAGATCGCGCACACGATTAGGTAATATTACTTCAACACTGCTGAAGACCAACACACAATAACTTTAGTAAAGAGGCACTCACACTAACCCACTGAATGATCAAGTCAATAAAACTAACCCACTTAATAACCAGGTCAATAAAACTAACCCACTTAATAACCAAGTCAATAAAACTAACCCACTTAATAACCAAGTCAATAAAACTAACCCACTTAATAACCAAGTCAATAAAACTAACCCACTTAATAACCAGGTCAATAAAACTAATCCACTTAACAATCAAATCAATACAATTTACCCACTTAATAATCAAGTCAATAAAACTAACCCACTTAATAACCAAATAAATCAAATTAACCCACTTAATAACAAAGTCGATTGCGCTAACCCAATTAATGAGCAGGTCAATAAAACTAAATCTCTTAAAAACAAATCAAATTAGCTCACTTAATAACCAAGTCAATCACAAGTGCCCAAATGACCTACTTAACTCCAAATCCAACCCTCCCTAACCCAATGATGACCAAGTTAGCCACACGTGGACCTACTACTTCATACTGATACTTAAGCATCCTATGCTGGTATTCAGCCTGCTGCATCTTCTGCAGGACATAGCCTGACTCCTGCTGTTCCTGGTCCAGTATCTTGAGGTAGCCCTTGACCAGCATCTTCTTGGCGTACACGTCCTCGGACAGCTTCATGATGTTGTGGATGCGCTTGGCGTCCTCCTGCTTCATCAGCTGCAGGGCGAATGGGAACATTCTTTAGTTTACCACAGGGGTGGCCCCATGGACATGTTTAGTTGATCCCAGTGGACATGTTTTTGTTGACCCCATGGGGAAGCCCCAATGGACACATTTAGTTGACCCCAGGGGCAGCCCCAATGTACATGTTTAGTTGACCCCAGGGGTTGCCCCCATAGGCATGTCCTTTAGTTGACTGCTGGGACGGGCCCCCATGTGCATGTTCTTTATTTTAGTTGACCCCAGGGGTGGCCCCATGAGTATGTTCTGTAGATGATGGCCCCCAGGGGTGGCCCTCCAGAAATGAAGTTAATTTTTTTTTAAATTATTATTTTTTTAGTAATGTTGCACGGTCTTTACTGAGGTAAAAGATTAATAAAAGATCTTATGGCAACATGACGTGCTAATACATTCGTGTTTTAAATAGAATTGCAAGGGGAGGGAGACCTGTAAATGCAAACCTAAACATAATGTAATTTGCCCTTCCTATAATGATAATAATATAAGTTTTAAAATAAATTTTATAAAAGGACATTTCAAGAACTTGAATGTAGAGATACGAGTCTACGACTTAATTTTTTAAATGCTAAAAACTATTAATTATGACAATACCTAACACATCATTTATAATAATTCGTTTATTAATTTTAGTACTGTATTATTAAACTTTATTTTGATGGTGTCTTTGCTCAGTTACACCCACGCATATATATATTTAATTGTGATGTACCACTGTTAATAATGGTATTAATTAGACCCTGTGCAGTTATTTTAACTTTTTAACAAGCATTGATGTTTGAATTGGTCGCATGTCAAATTAAATTATACATATACATATAAATTAATGAATATATAATCATCATCATCATCGCCTGTCGTCCCATCTGCGGCATAGGCCACAAACAAAGACTCTCCAGGCATCCCGCGGTCCCGCGTCAATCTCTCCAACTGTCCCCAACTGTGCCCACTCTTTTTTGCGACTGCCTCCAGTTCCCTTCTTCAAGTCGTTTTGGGTCGACCTCTTTTTCTCTTGCTCACAATGATGTTCTCATCCGTTCTGTCATACATCCTCCCCCCCTGCATAACACACACGTCCCAGGGCTAAGCCTACATGTACTCACAATGATGTTCTCATCCGTTCTGTCTTACATCCTCCCTCCCCGCATAACACACACTTCCCAGGGCTAAGCCTACAGGTACTCACAATGATGTTCTCATCCGTTCTGTCATACATCCTCGTAAGCGTCTCGTTTTCCTTCTGGGTGAAGGACAGCATGTACTTGATGGTGTGGAGGACCTCCTGTGTGAGGACAGTGGACAAGGTCGTGAACATGAGGAGGATAAACAAGGATTAGAGAAGCTGGAAGTTTTATAAACATGGATCGGAGCAGCACGATGTTTTATAAACACGGATTAGAGAAGCTGAATGTTATATAAACATGGATTGGAGACGCTGGGTGGTTATAAAAATGGACTGGGAAGCATGATAGCTGATAAACATGGATTTGATGAACATGGGTTACTGTATATACATTTTATAAACATGTGTTGGATACTATAGATCGCATAAACGTTGTTTAGAATAAACATCGATTGGATAAAAGTGAAAAGTCTAGATTCTTTAATGTGGATTGCATGAATACAACTTTGTTCGAATTTACTTCCATAGGATCTCAAATGTATCTGAATTTGCAAAGAAGACAAACCGCCTATGCCCAATACCTTTCCGGTCCCTCTTACAGGGCCATGTCCCATTTAGTTAAGAGCAAACACCTGTCTGAAATTGGGGTTCGGTTATATAACCAGACGTCAACCTCATGGGTCGCTCAATGGTAATTTTCCGACGAAACCCAAAAAAACGATATGCATGCACCGTCTCAAATATCTTTCTGACATTCCGAACACTTTCCTTATAACTCAAGAATCAACGGCTCACAATGAGCCTCATCAAAAATAACACCCCCCCCCCAAAAAAAAATGCAGGGTGGGGCGGTCATCAATACGTCGAAATTATTGTTGAAGAGACAATTTAAAGGCGGGGATTTATGTTTCTGTCAAAAATTAAACATTTATTTTTAACGACCCTAAATTGATGTCTTTTGCCCTACATTAATTTTCTTAAAGTGTTTAAAATTGCTGACATCTTATTACTTATGACGACTAAATTCCAATAACGACTACTTGGAACTATAACCTGAGACCATTTCCTATGATTGGAGGAAATACTGCGCACCAAACGCGATTTAGAATCTCAATAAACCTAATTATGTGGATTTTGTGTGTGTGTGTGTGCTTTTGAAATCGCAGATACAACAACATCTTAAACAATTGCTAATTAAATTTACTTATTATTATTAAAGCGAATACATAAAATTAGCCGGTGTATATGTTATACATGATTAAATAAACAAAGGTGCAGCTCTGGAAAAACGGCGACAAATTTCTCAGCTGTCGGTGTTGTCCGGATAAATAATGGGCAGATTTCCTCTGCGAAAAGGTATCATAGTTAAAGACGAGGTCATGCTAGACAATTCAGACTATTTAACCGAAAGACCACATCCAGCTGCTGCTCGTTCTTGCCAAGAATAATTAGTGCCTGAAACAAGCTTCAGAACGGATCCGTTGAGGAGACTAAAAGTAACGGCTTTGTGTCTATTTGGCAGAAGCGTAACTGGATTTTCCGCGCCCTTTGCTAATTCATATTTGGTGCCATTTATAAATAGGGAAAATACAAAATATATACAGAATACATTGATCATTGAAGGATTAGCCCACGGCGCCCTTGGCAACTGCCCCGATGCCAAGTCGTTGTTACGCCACTGTCTATTGGCTCAAGTTCTCCGACCCCCTCCTGTCTTTAACTTCCTCATGAGCAGCCATTCAAGGTGTCACGTTCACAGATGCATAGGTTAAAACTTTACTACATTCACAGGGGCCTAAACGACACGGAGCATTGATCGTGGGAACATTAGAAATGTGAGAAGAAGAAGGCACACGTGTTTTATGAAACTCACGGTCTGGTAGCGGGCGTCAGTGGCAGACTCGGCGTTCTTCTGTCTCAGCGCCAACATGTCGTCCTTGGACTTGCGGAGGAGCTGCTCCAGATTTTTGGCGTTGACGATCAGTGACTGGTTCTCGCAGTCCTGGACGTATATCGTCTTGGCATAGGCCTTGCACTGTGGAGAAACGTCAGATGCTGGGGCGCATGCTCTTATACATCAGAGTATTGTGAAAACTGTATGCACGGCTCTACACAACAGTGGTTCCCATACCTTCTTTTTAAGTATGCACCCTGTCGGGGTCGGAAAGCGAGAGTATTCGAAAAGGAAGTCTACCCCAACGAACAAGCATAAACAACAAGAATTAAGTAATAAAGTAAATCATTTCTGCCATGAAACGTCCAAGAAGACATCGACAATAAAGAGAAGAACATAAGGTAAGACATGTGATTGTAATGGCAAACGGGACAGAGGAAAGTATTATGCTTGCATCCGACTAGTGCTCTCCAACTCGAATCAGGTGTCGAACAACACCAACAAACAACGACAGTGTTACCAGGTTGTCCAGGTGGCGTATGATGTTGGTCCTCTCAGCGACGGCGTCGTCCGTCCGCTCCAGGGTCTTGTACAAGGTCTTCAGCTCTTTGACGCATGCCGTCAGGTTCTTAAACAGACTCTCGGCGTGGGCCGTGGCCTCGGTCAGGAGAGACTTCTCGCGGATCAACTTGGATTGCGTCGTGTTTACTTTCTGTGTAGGAAAGAGGGTTGGGGAGTGGAGGAAGGAAGGCAAAAAAAAACTTCATCCTTTCTTGACCACCCAGCTCGTGTTACTAATGATCCTACATGTGGAAGAAAATCAGAAGCCCCGAGCCTAGTGCTCTTCATGGGTCTTCCTGGAAGACCCTCCCAGCTATCTGGCCCCCTCCCCCAGAAAAGGACGTTGACAGCTGGGAAAACCCCCCCGGATCGGTCGCTTCTGAAGCGGCCACCTGGGCATCTAAGACAGAAAGTCGAGGATGCCTCCCACTAAGTTGACCTCACAAGGAGGGGTGGAATTGCCTTACTATGACCCGCTACCACTTCGGCGCCACCCCCGGCAAAGCATACGAGTCTCAATGGTTAGGATCGCCGCAATGCGGGGGATCATCAATGACCTACCTAGGGTGCAACCCCCACTGGAAGGTTTCCTCAGAGCTGGCGTCCGCTGCGTTCTTCGCGGTTCCTTTTGCTAATCCGTAATGGCGCTCCTGGCCCTAAACCGGCACCGCTCAATAGCGTTGCTAGTAAAATTGAGGGGGACGAAACGGTCGCTTAGGATTTACCCGACCCTCAACGGGTACTTTGGTTCGTGTTACTAAATGAATCAAATGTGATTCGAACTTGTAAAAAAAATTACAACTTAAGCTAATGTTTAAAATCAGTTTTGATAACTAGTAATCTAAAATATTATATTTGAAGCAGTGTTCCTTTAACAAAAAAGTGACATTAATGTTTGAAAATTCATAAGATAAGTTTTGTTCACAGATTATGGAAATAATCTCAACATACACAATTTTGTATGTTTATGTTTACGGGCTAAACTAACCAATGATCTCAAACCTTTCTATAAATTATGCTATTGGCCGCAATTTGCGCACGCATAATTTCAACGCCACGGTTGTGCGCAAAAGCTATAAATAGTAACACTATAAGCACACTGCTTAGAAATATGATAGATGAAAGGGTGCTCGAGCGTTGAAAGGGACACAGGCGTTGACAGTGTCAAAGACAGGAACAGGGGACAGTGACATAAGAACCCACAGCTTCGTCCACGCGTATCTTGCTCCTCATCGTGTGGATCTGTCGACTGTCGTCCTCTAGCTTCTTGACCATCTGTGCCTCGGCTGTAGCACGGCGGGTGGGATGAGAAGGGTTGGAGCGAATAATTATAAATAAAAATTGTGTGACGAAATCTTGTCAGTAAATTTAAGTGGCTTAACCATGGTAATTGATAAATGTGTGACTCAAAAATCTGCGTAAAATTTGGTGACTTAATTTATCAATACAAGTTCACACACAATACAAATACATATTGCTGAAATGGCCTAAATCTGTAACTGAAAAAAAAATTCAGATCATTGACTGGCTAAGTTCTTACAAACTCATCAATGACTCGGTGCTTTGTGTTATCATCTCATGACTGACCAAATAAAATGTAATAAATTACATGTTGTTGTTGTTCATCCGTCGTAGTCGACGATGACCACTCTCATCATATTTGTATTTGACCTGTGCTAGGCCACCACGTGTGTACTCTGGTGGCTTATTAACCCTATCCTGGCACGAAATTTGGCGTCCGCATGTCGGACAAGAGATGGATGGGATCCCTTCAGGAGGGTTTTGGATACGCTCCTTCCTGGCTTGACGTTTTGTCTTGGCAGCCTGTTGTCTATTAGCCTCACAGACAGCTGCGCCATTCCGTATCATAGAGCGCCAGTGGGCTCTGTTACTGGCTGCTGCTTCCCAGGAGTCATGTCCAATGTCAAAGGCCTTTAGAGCAGTTTTAAGTGCATCCTTGTATCGCTTACGTGGACCTCCGCGTGCTCTATGTCCCTGCAGTAAGCTCACCATAGAAAGAGCCTCTTGGGGAGGCGATGGTCGGGCATGCGCACTACATGCCCCGCCCAGCGTAGTTGGTTCTGCATGAGGGTTAATGTGGATGCTGGGTAGTCCTGACCTGGCTAATATTTCGTTGTCTGGAATTTATTCCTGCCATTTTATATTGATAATTTTTCTTAGGCTCTTGGTGTGGAAGTGGTTCAGCAACCTTGCATGGCGTTGGTATGCGGTCCAAGTTTCACATGCATATAGCAAGGTGGGGAGCACTACAGCTCTGTATACTTTTAGTTTTGTTTGGCTTTCTGGTAATAGACCCTGATCCAGAAGTGCATTTAGGAGATCTAGGAGGATTCTGACGAATATTTTTCCTGCATTTGATAGCAGTGAAATTCCACGATGATTATCGCAGGCTTGGCGGTTCCCTTTTCGCTTGTGCAAGCGGACAATACAGGCACCTTTAAAATTCCGGGGGATAGCCTCTTGCTGCCACATCATTAGGAAGATTTCATGCAGCTTTTCCAGCAGTAGAACCATGCCGCCTTCTTTGTACATATCAGCTGGAATTGAGTCTGATCCAGGAGCCTTTCCACGTGACAGAATAAATTGCATAAATATGGTCAGATTTACGTCCTGGAAAGTATCCTGTTTTGATAAATTTCCCACAATTTTCTGGTTATATGCATTGAGATCCCATAAATATCCCGGTCAGTTGCACTATATCCGATCAATGACTTTGCCCTCTGTAAAGGGATCCGATATATGTCTTGGTCCATTGTACTGGGATCCAACAAATACCTCTGTCAATGGCAATGAGATCCCACAAATGGCCAAGTCCAAGTAAAAGGATCCCATCAAAGACCAGATCGTCTGTGTAGCAGCCATGTCGATGACTCCACACCTCCCCCCCCCCGACTTCCTGACACCAACTTACATGTTGTTAAGGCAGACAGCTCCGATCTCAGGCGCTCGGTCTCGCTTTGGAAGTACTTCAGTGCGGCGCCCTGCTTGAATAGCTTCTTGTCAGATGCCCTGTTGTAGGACGGGGCACGAGTACAAGAACCAAAAGTAAATATGCAATACACGTGGTTCACGTAATGGTGCCGAGGTACAGTGCTTCTCAAAGTGGGGGTCTGCGGACCGGTGCCGGGCCGTGGGACATCCGCCGCTGGTCCGCAGAGGTTACAGGGAAAGGGCAGAAAAAATATAATTATAATCCTCCATTGTCAACCCATTAATACCAAAGCCTTTAGAATATGTCATTTTTTCGGAAATGAGCACATAAATGAAACAAATAAAAATAAAATAAATTACATTTCGCTACCACGTCAGTGCAGGGAAAATAGTTCGCTGGTCCCTTACGCAATGGAAAAATTCCTGCCGGTCCGCCATACTAAAAAGTTTGAGAAGCACTGCCGTAGAAGACGAAAGTGAGTCTTTTGATGTAGGCGGTAATCTGTCTGATGGAATGATTGTGAAATATGAGCCAGATGAAAGACTTACTCCAACTGTGATTTCAAGGATGCTATCTGCTCATTGGCCCTGAAAACGTCCACTTTCAAGAACTGACGAATGGAAACATAATGATAGTAATAAAATTAGTAATAATAATAATAAAGTAATAATTATAATAAGGGGCCCGTCCATAAAGTACGTCACGCTCCGAGGGGGGTACGGGGGTCTAAGAAAGTGTGACACTTTGTGACAAGGGGGGAGGGGGGGTCAGGCCATGTGTGATGTCACAAATTTATTTTTTAATTATTTTTTTTCTAATTTATATATATTTTTTTAGTAGAGTTTAAATAGCTTTACAAATAATTTTCAATTTTCTTTTTGAAAAATTAGAATTAGTTTTATGTCAAAATAGCATGAAATGCGTATCTCCTGAATGTGTTGTTCATAAATCTGAATTGGATGCAGCAGGACTAATATTACAAATATAAGGATCAGGTATGGTTTGACAATCATGTTCGCACCAGCCAATACTTCACTCAAATTTGTTTAAATATCAGGACATGAAATGTTGCGACAAAGCACGAAGCTCATATTTCAACGTTTTACCTTCAAGATTCTTCCCCTCCTCCAATCCCAATCAACCAAACAGTTGATGGACTCAAAGCTTCAGAAAGATGCAGATTCTCATAAATGTCCTTCCTTGATTGTAGCACAAACTCTCAAATTTGATGACATTTTGCCAAGATCAACAGGAGTTTTCAAAGTACAACCATATGATTACCAGCTTATTTGATCTACTTTGCAAAGTAGGTCACTTATATTTAGCCTCACAAAAATTGTTGAAGAAACATACAGGACAACACAGAGCTCGGGCTCAGGAGAATGTGCCCACCCAAACTGTTCCAGAATCAACTCAGATAAAAAGCATCCGTCCTTTGAGAATCACTTCTAGAAGGCAAAGAGAACCTATGGCAGTTATTGCCAGAAGAGAAAATGCACATACAGAGGCTGTTGAGTGGCTAGATGAGGACGAGTTGATCTGTCTGCAATTATCCTTCCAGGAAACGATGATGGTGAAAGAATGATGCCAGTCGTAACTATGGATGAAATACTTCATTTCACCGTTGTAAGCTGATTTCCAGTGAATATTTTTGAATGAAACATAATTCATAGGACCATACTAAACAGATTCAATATAGCATAAGAGTTGGTCACATAATTTGTCAATCTAGTCTTATTTTTTTAAAAGTCAAATTGTTTTGTTTTCTTTGTATTATTTAATCACTGGGTGAGGTCAAGTTTCGCTTATCTACTTATTATCATGTGTCAATAGATTGCATAATCGGAAGATTATCTAAAACTTAACCTCACTCATTGTAAATGAAAAGGTAGCAGAGAAATTATGTGTATTATACAATTGTCAAGTGTAATTTTTTGCAATTTTTCTTTTCAAATTCGATCTAGATTGAGTTACTGTTTCATTAAATAACTGTGAAAACTGTTGCCAATTTACTATTCTACTATTAAAGTCATTTTAATAATATGATAGTTCTTTTAAGTGGGGGTTTCGGGATTTCGGCTCCAGCTCCGGCAAATCCGGAATCCGGCAATTTTAAAAAAAAATCGGTTCTGGCTTCGACTCCGGCAGGTTTCATTTCATAAATCCGGCTGGCCGGTAATTTTCTAATGTATATATTTATTCATAATGGCTCCGGCAAATCAGGAATCCGGCCATTTTAAGAAATCTGATTTCGGCTCCAGCCGGATTTCACTTCATAAATCCGGCAAAATTCAGCTCCGGCCGGATTTCAAAATTTTGAATCTGGTACATCCCTACTTTTAAGTGGAAAGTTTATATTTTAATATAGTTTAATGGTGAAGTGTAATTTAAGTATTAAATTAAATATTTTAATTGGGTGTTAATTATTTTAAAAAAATCGAAAGTGTGAAGTACTTTAAGGGGGGGGGTCAGAGATTTGTGACAGGGGGGAGGGGGGTCAAAAATGGTCAAAAATAGCGTGACGTACTTTATGGACGGCCCCTAATATTAAAAATTGTACTGTTTCAAAATACGTTTTGTCTTTAAGGTGCTGAATTCACAAAGATAGTTCAGGTACTGTGATAGACAACTGATACGACTTATCCAATAATATCACTGACTGGAGGATAACTGATACGACTTATCCAATGATATCAACCAATTAATAGCTGCTATAGATCTTGCACTAATATTAGATACTTGAAACTGTGCATCATCCATTCAGATATTGGAAATGATTTTTTACCTTCAGTAGAAAACAAACATGCCTTATTTTTTTATATATATATTCAATATATGAATACTGGGTTTTGATATTTTTTTATACGTGATAGGGTTTGAAACAGAAAATCTGACACAGGTTTTTTCCCATCATTATTCAGACAGCATTATTTCATTGGATACACGTTAGAAATTTGAACAGACTCGAAGACATGCCTCACGCGTTGAGTTGTGTCAAGTACATGACACAGGAATCCCTAGAGACCACCAAATAGCCAATCTAGAACCAAACTAAGACATAACCAATTGCTTGTCCAGACCCCACGCAGACGTAACCAATAGCCAGTATAGAACCCACCCGGTCATAACCAACTTCCAGTCTATATGACCCTCTCAGACTACGGCGGATTAAAACTGGGCGGGGGGGGGGCTGAACGGGCTAAAGTCAGGGGCCCCCGATGATTTAGGGGCCCCCAAATTTAGTATATTTTATAATAAAGGTGGACAAATGTTTGCATGAATTCCTGAAAATATCCTAAATTAAATAATATAATAAAATTGTATCTATTAATCTAGTGGCTATTCGGACCCAATAGTCTTAGTAATCGAACTACCTGATTTTTTAGGCTCAATAAGAGAAAATATTAAAGAATATTGTTTATATTTTTAAAATTTACATCATTAGTCAAGCTCGTGTGGTCTTGCGGAAGTGTGTCGGCTTGCGGTGCAAGCGGTCACGCAATCCATTCCCGGCGTGGGAATATTTTTATTTTTCATTTGTCTTTATTTTTAAAAATTGTCTTTTTACACTCAATTTTAGGATACCGGTAAACAGTTATTTCTTCCTATTCGGTTTTTTCAAATAATCTTTTTGGCTGGGATCCCAATTCCGTAGTACAGACAAAGTATGAGAAAGGAAGCAATGAACTATTTAGGTACAAATTACATTCTTATATTATCTGCCCAGCAATCATTTTATTTAAAGGGACGCTGGCTGGATAAGGCCCCAGTTTGAATTGTAGCCGGGGGTCCCGTGCAGTCTTAATCCGCCCCTGCACCCAGACATAATTAACAGCCAGTCTTTATGATCCACCCAGACATAAACAACTTCCAGTCTATAGGACACACCCAGACATAACCAACGGCGAGTCTATAGGACCCACCCAGACATAACCAACAGCCAGTCTATAGGACACACCCAGACATATCCAACTTCCAATCTATAGGACACACCCAGACATTATCAACTTCCAATATATAGGACACACCCAGACATAACCAACTTCCAATCTATAGGACCCACCCATACATAACCGCCAGTCTATAGGACCAACCCAGACATAACCAACTTCCAATCTATAGGACCCACCCATACATAACCGCCAGTCTATAGGACCAACCCAGACATAACCAACTTCCAATCTATAGGACCCTGCCAGACATAACCAACATCCAGTCTATAGGACCCACCCAGACATAACCAACAGCCAGTCTAAAGGACCCACCCGGACATAACCAACAGCCAGTCTATAGGACCCACCCAGACATAACCAACAACCTGTCTAGAAGAAACAACCAAGAAAAAACAAATGCCACAAGAAGAACCCAACAACGATCTAAACCAGGAATGATCATGAACCAAAAGAGCACCCTTGGACCCACCAAAAACCCCACCTTTGCACGGTTGGCGCATCTCTTGCTGACACAAGACAACCGCCTGATGAGAAGACGCAGCCCCTCGTTGTCAATCCTAAGCTTGTGGTTCGTTGAAGTCAAAATCCTCATCTTGTCCTCGAGGATTTTGCACTTGGACTGCGGTTTAAAAGGAAAGAAACGGCGGAGATTTCAATGAAAATGAAAACATAAAAAAACTAAGTTATTTGTGTATGACTGTTCATAGTTAACAGCCGCTACATTTTTAAATGATGGTCTTCTAAATGAAAGGTATTCAGCAATGTCAAGGTCATGGTAGTAAATCTTTTATTTTTAAATATCAGGTCTGATCCGTTTACAGATATAAAAATATATTTACAATCATATATTTACAATCATATATTTACAATCATATATTAACAATCATATATTTACAATCATATATTTACAATCATATATTTACAATCATATATTTACAATCATATATTTACAATCATATATTTACAATCATATATTTACAATCATATATTTACAATCATATATTTATAATCATATACTTACAATCATATATTCACAATCATTTTTTTAAATTAAAATCTTTTTTACGGAAGATTTTTTTAAAGGTTTGGTATGGGGGGCGGCTAAATTTTAAGAAGAGTAGTTTCGATCTCAGAACTGAAACGTTTTCTGAATGATTTTCAAAGACTCCACATCTACTGTTGTGATTAAGAATAGTTCCTATTTTTTTTTCTTACTGAGTATTAACACGAGAAACCCCCAGGTGTATTTTGTATCATTCAATACTTAACGCTTTATACATTTTTTTTTAAGTTAAATTTTTTTTTCTTTATCTTGAAAAAAAACAACGTTTTATCGCCTACCTGTTTACACAACACCAGCCAAAGACCACACACACACGCAGAAGCAAAACCCCACTAACACACATACAAACACGCAGAGGAAATACCCACCACACACACTAACACGCAGAAGCAATACCCCCCACCACCACACACTGACACGCAAAAGTAACACCAACCCCCCACACACATACAAACATGCAGAAGCAATACCCACCATGCACACACACTGACACGCAGAATCAATGCCCCCACACACACTCACAAACACACAGAAGCCTCTGTACCTGGAATCCCAACAAGCACTTCTTGATGCCCAGCATGTTGAACTTAACCGTGTTGACCATGCAGCTGAGGGACATGATCATCTGCGTCTTCTGGTAGAGCTCCGTCTTCAGGTTGGCCTTGACCTCCCTGAGGTCCTCCAGCTCACGCTTGTAGATGTCGATGATGTTCTGGGAGTTTGTTGACTTCATGCCGGTCTGAACGGAAACAAACAAACAAATCTCAAGTGTTTGTTTTTGTTTGTTTCAAGTGTGATTCAAATATGTGTGGCTAAAATAAGTGTTTGAATGCAACAGGCGGAAAAATCCACAACAGTGGCGTCACTAGGGGGGCCGGGGGCCACCCCAGGTGACACCCATCAGGGGGGTGACACCCGAGCCTAAAATTTTACTGTGTACGATTTTATGTCAGAAAACAAAAGATGACAATTTTTTTAATCTAGAAAGAAATTAAGAGATACAATGAAATACGTTAAACGCGAAAATTCTTACTAAAAAAATATCAGTTAACTTGCAATAATAAAACAGTCCCAAAACACGAACAACATTAAAACAAATTAGGAAAAAAAGAAAAGAAATAGTCGCAGCAGAGAGATCTTTAAAAAAGGCTGGAATCAAAAAGGCAGTGTCTTCTGTTTTAAAAGATGTAAAATGTAAAGCCATTTGGGCTTGGACACACCGACAGCATGAACGAATCCCACCTCACGACTCCCTTCACCACAGGGGGATGGGGGGAAAACGATTTTTATCACCCCCACCCCCCCCCCACCAAAAAAAATCAATATATATATATATATATATATATAAATTTAATTTATTAAAGGCGTGAAAGCATAGATATGCATGTTTATATACAGGTAGTCCTCCGGTTACGACGGTCCCATCCCGACTTACGCTGTTTAGTGCTTACGAACGCGCCCCCTTAAAGAATAGTATTACGCGTTATTCCGTATTTTTAAAAACAAATTCATGGGGTAACGAATTATTTTCTCTATTTGAAATAACAAAAATTATTGAAAAACATGTATTATTATTATTTCAACCTACAACTTTCGTTTGCGAATTTTTCAAATGGTGAAGTTTTCAATCAAGTCAATAAAGCTGAGTAAGTTTACAGGTTCCTTTTCAATGCATAGAGAGAGCATATTCAGCCTTTTTCGTCCCATGCAAATTCTAACTCATTATATATTCTTTTCAACTTTGAAAAAGATCGCTATCAGCTGCAGTTTGATGTCATCATTGAAAGATAGATGCGAAGTGCGATGTGTATATTTGTAAAGGACTGTGTAAAATATAGCTCATTCAAAAGCAGCAAAATTTTTAGCTCTGTGCAAGTTTTTTTAGTTTCGCTTTGTGCTAATTCCTTTCCTTACCCTGAGCCAGGGGCTGGACAATAACTTTTTTAAGAGTTCTGAAAATTGGACTAATTCTGAAGATAAGCAGTCTTCGAAATCACTCATGAACCTATATGTGGAAGAAAATCAGAAGCCCCGAGCCTAGTGCTCTTTATGGGTCTTCCCGGAAGACCCCCTTAGCCATCTGGCCACCAAAGGGACGTAACAGCTGAGGACCCCCCCCCCAAAGCGGTCGCTTCTGAAACGGCCACCTGGGCATCCAGGACATACAGTCGAAGATGCCTCCCACTAAGTTGCCCTCACAAGGAGGTGGTGGAATTTCCTACTAAGACCCGCTACCTATTTGGCGCAATCCCGGCAAAGCACACGGGTCTCCATGGTTAGGACCGCCACAGACCGGGGGATCATCAAAGACCTACCTAGGGTGCAACCCCCACTGGAAGGTTTCCTCCGAGCTGACGTCCAATTCGTTCTTCGCGGCACTTTTTGATAATCCGTACTGGGGCTCCTGGCCCTAAACCGGCACCGCTCGATGGCGTTGCTAGTAAATTGAGGGGGACGAAACGGTTGCTTCGGCTTTACCCGACCCCTTCTTCGAAATCCCTTGAATGTTCTTCCATTAACTTGGCTGCTGCCCATCGGGTGGCGAAAGTGCTGAGCTCAGTTAGGTTTGTAAGAAAGACAAATTTCTCATGGATGTATTTATATGCACCTAACAAATGTTGTAGGGCTTAAGAAAGTTTGTCAATGATTATCAGAAATACCTCAATCTTGAGTTTTTGTCTCCAGGAGAATACTGTTTTGTTGATGTCCCTTTATCAAACTGACGCTTTCTTTTTTGTTTGATAGTATTGAAGATTGTTTACACTGTTTTTACCACGGACTTTTCCTTTTCTTTGTCTTCATAGGAATAAAATTAAGAATTCTATTTTTTAACAAACTCAATGAGAGACTTCCTTTCTAAAATTGTTTCCCAAACTTCAAGTAAAATAGCGACTTCCAGTTGTTCAATTTCCTTTAGAAATCCTTCTTCTTCAAGTCGGCAGTCACGTGGCTGATTTTCATTCGTTGCTAATTCTTCCAGTGCTGCGATATTCTCATGGTATGAGCTATTAACAGACTTTACAGCATAATGTCAGGCTGACTGTCTTGTGTCAGACAAGGCTTTGCTAGCATGTATCAATTTCATATGTTTTTGAAGTACCTGTCAACGATGAGTAGATGCAACAAGTCGGGTATAAAGATTTTGCAGAAGACAAAAAAATCTCACCGCAGTAGGACAACCTGCTGCTCTTATCCCAACAAAATTAATTGAATGATCTGTGCACTGCACATAATGAGCTACAATGCACTTCTCACGAAGAATAGCCTGGTTTCCGTTATACTTCCTACTCATTTGCAGCATTGCCGTATGACTGTCCAAGGCATTTTCAGGGATTCGTACAAACATAATAACCTGCATCTTTATTATACACTATAATTCATAAAAAGTTTGGGGGCCCTTAAATTATTGGGGGCTTTAGCCCGTTCAGTACCCCCCCCCTTTTTAATCCACCATAGAGGGGGGGTCACGCATCTGTGACGATGTGGTACGAGGAAGGGGGTGTTTAAGAAATGTTACGTCACATCAAAAACGCGAAACTTTAAATAAAAATTCCACTTAAATATTTGATTGTTTACCATTTATTTAATTACGTTTTCAATGACTTCACGCGTGTTACGATATTACAGTGCAGACTTACCCTAAATACATATTTAAATGACAAATTTAAAAAAAACGTAAAAAAACAAGTTTTTGACTATAAATCCTTTATGTACTAGAAGTAACTAAAAGAATGTTCATTATAATACGCAGCCCAAGACCATTCAAAAATACAAATTTGTAATTGTGTCGTAAAACATATTAATATAATGCGCACCGATCAGGAATATGTTTATAAAAAGTTTTGTCAATAAAATACGCACCTAATTGCGCGACAGAAAGGTTGTTCAATATAATGCGCACCCTTACACTCTATCTCAAAAAATAACATGATACATAGGAATAAATAAAATAATCTACAAAATCAATAATTCAATTACGGTACATGTGATCGATCTGAAATTTTTATACATAGTTTTTATCACCTCACCAAACTGCCTGCTAAATTTCAGCTCGCTAGCTTACGAGGAAATGGGTTAACAATCGATCCAAGGTTTTGGCGACCGACCAGCAATCAAGGGTTCAACCAAGCAACCAGACACCACGATTTAATATAAAGGATTTTAAAAATAATTTGCAACATGCTAACTTTTATTGAGAAAATACGGCTTGGGGGAGGGGTGTCAAAGCTTTGTGACGTCATATCGTAAAAAAGGGGCGGGGTCTAAGTTTTTGTGACAAAGTATGACGCTGGGGGAGAGTGGGGTAAAAATCGGCAACCTCGCGTGACGTCATTTAAGGACTGCCCCTTCAATTGTGAAGGGGTTACACCAAGAGCTACCGCCCCGGGTGACACCAACCCTAGTGACGCCTCTGATCCACAATGTCCGCAGGTCAAGACGAGAAGTTGAAGGCTTTGCGCCATTTGCTATGTTATAGAGTCTGTTAGTTTTCTTGAGTTCTCATTTAGGCCTATTCACTAAGCAGCAATAGATGTTGTCCAACCATCCATGGCAGGCGAGTCCGATGTACATCAAACTGTCTTGGTCTCCGGCCTCTAGTCCCTGGTACATTCGAAAAACATCAAACTGTCTTGGTCTCCGGCCTCTAGTCCCTGGTACATTCGAAAAACATCAAACTGTCTTGGTCTCCGGCCTCTAGTCCCTGGTACATTCGAAAAACATCAAACTGTCTTGGTCTCCGGGCTCTAGTCCCTGATACACTCGTTGAAATATCAAACTGTCTTGGTCTCCGGCCTCTAGTCCCTGATACACTCACTGAACATCAAACTGTCTTGGTCTCCGGCCTCTAGTCCCTGGTACACTCGCTGAACATCAAACTGTCTTGGTCTCCGGCCTCTAGTCCCTGATACACTCGCTGCACATCAAACTGTCTTGGTCTCCTGCCTCTAGGCCCTGGTTCATTCGAAAAACATCAAACTGTCTTGGTCTCCGGCCTCTAGTCCCTGATACACTCGCTGAACATCAAACTGCTTTAGTCTCTTGCCATTAGTCCCTGGTACACTCGCTGAAACTCAAACTGTCTTGGTCTCCGGCCTCTAGTCCCTGATACACTCGCTGCACATCAAACTGTCTTGGTCTCCGGCCTCTAGTCCGTGATATACTCGCTGCACATCAAACTGTCTTGGTCTCCGGCGTCTAGTCCCTGGTACACTCGCTGAAACTCAAACTGTCTTGGTCTCCGGCCTCTAGTCCCTGGTACACTCGTTGAACATCAAACTGTCTTGGTCTCCGGCCTCTAGTCCCTGGTACACTCGCTGAAACTCAAACTGTCTTGGTCTCCGGCCTCTAGTCCCTGGTACACTCATTGAACATCAAACTGTCTTGGTCTCCGGCCTCTAGTCCCTGGTACACTCGCTGAACATTCTCTTCAATGTCGCTGACACACACTTTCAAGATACATATGTGTCATAATGATCAAAACTTAAGTGTGGGCCCTCATTATGTATAAAGAGAAAGACAACCTGTCCTAACAATAATCTTCTTATTAAAATCTAAAGTTTAAAACAAACAAAAACAAACAAAAATCATTTAGCCATTATTAAAAAAAATATTTTAAAATATATAAATGTAATGTTAAATTGTATATCTTTATTTTTTAGAAGGTCAAATTTTTAGCAATTTGATTAGAAATTAGAAATAAATACAATTGAAAGTTTTCTTCTGTTACCAACGTAGCAAACAGATGTCGGCGAGTTTAATTTTACCGAAAGTTCCCGCAAAGCCCACCAACCTTCGCGGTCAGTTCTTCCTTGACCTTGGCCACCTCGTGACCCTGCAGGGACATCTTGCGCTGGGTTTCTTGGAGCTCATCTATAAACATCTGTATCCTCTGGTCTTTGATCATGTTCAGCTCCTCCAGTTTGTCTAGCGCTGCCCTGCAAATGAGCAACGGAATATATTGCCGATTAAGAACAGTTCAAACTCGTGGTAAGGAAAAGATTTCTGGTAATGATATTTTGAAAGTACTGCAAACGAACTATTGAAAATACTGCAAACGAACTATTGAAAGTACTGCAAACGAACTATTGAAAGTACTGCAAACGAACTAATGAAAGTACTGCAAACGAACTATTGAAACGAGCAAAGCGTTTTTTTTTATGGGCGCCTAATGTATTAGGCAAGAAGGTTGGGTGAAATCTTTAAAATATGAATACATATTTACACACCATTCACATCAACTTTTGTTATTAAATCTTTATTCATGTTTTTATTTATTTTTTTTTAAATTATTTTTTAAGTGCTCAAATAATTTGAATTAAGAATGGAAAGTGTAAACAATTAGATAATTTGAGTTTTGGGCACTTTCGTTCATTCAATACAACACTGAGCTCAGATGACAGACGTATCACAGCTATTTCACGAACCAGGGATGATGACCCCCTTTCCAGTCCATGACGGACTATGGGGCAAGTGATGTAGCGTTCACAAGTTTCTAGCCACAACTAACGAGCAGGGGAATGTGTGGCCAGCACAATGCCCCAGGGGCCTTGCCAGTGCCTGGGCTCGAACCCTCGACTCGGGATCTGCCTCGGATCGATAGTCCATCGCGCGATGGTCTAAGTGGTGGCGCACTGGACTAGACTTAACTGAGAAAAGACTTAACGCGTCTGGTGTTTCCATTGAATTTATTAATTTTAAAAGAAGAAAAAAAGTCTAAAATTAAATATTCTAACGAGAATTAAACAGAGAATAAAGACTTGGCTGTTTTTAAAAAAAAACGACAATAAAAGATATTAAATTTACTTTAAAATATAAAATGTTTTGAAAATTTTTATAGGTAACTGCTCTTTTAAGTATAATTCATTTCGACAAAACTGGTCGGATTTTTATGGTAAATCTAATTGATGCGAGAAACTATAAACATCTAAATATTATAATGAAACGTACTCTAAGGCCCTCTTCCTCTTCAGGTCTTCTTGTATTTTCTGGCAGCTCTTCTTGAGGATGTTGAAGTTCGACTCCATGGCCTTCATCTCCGTCTTCATGGAGTCAATCTCACCGAGGTACTCCATGCCGACCTGAGACAATCGGGGCGTCGAGTTACCATGGGTCAGTGTCAGGTTTATCGATAACGAGCATGGATAACGTTATGTTGGACATTTCTGGACGTGGATAATGTGGCGTGGACGGTGTGAATAATTTTAAGTTTGATACAGATAGGCGCGGATAATATACGAGTAGGCGTTACACAGCTATGGATAATGTGGATTTTATAACCGTGGATGTGAAGGGTGTAAAGTTTGAAATTTTTTGGGCGTGGATATTACTGGATGGATGTGAATAATAAGCGCATAATAAATAGAAGTAAAAAAAAGATATTTAAAAACCACGTTTTTAGAAGCGGACTAAAAAGAAAAAAATAATTTAAAACTTGTAAGTTCAAGTACTTCGATTTAATATGACTAAAAACGTGGGGCGGGCGCTTATGAGGTTTAACATATGCGGTTCACTCATTCTCTCACTAATAGATCTCTCTTTTTCCTTCTAAATTAGAAATCTTTAATTTTTATACCAAACACCCACCCCACGTTTTTAGTCATATTAAATTGAAGTACTTGAACTTACAAGTTTTAAATTATTTATTTTTTTTAGTCCGCTTCTAAAAACGTGGTTTTTAAAAATCTTTTTTTTACTTCTATTTATTTTATTCTTTTTAGTCCACTTATAACCACCTGGTTTTTAAAAATCTTTTTTTACTTCTATTTATTTTACCAAAACCTCACAAGCGCCCGCCCAACGTTTTAAAAACATTGTGATGTGGTCACGGGGCGAACTCACGGATGTCAACAAAAGCCGACGGTACAGATGCTTTTATATAGACTATAGATAAACTTAAAAGTTCAATAATTTAATAACGGTACATTTGATCGATCTGAAATTTTGATACAATGCATTGTCATCCAAGATCTATCTGTGGTAAAATTTTCAGATCTCTAGGACCATCAAAAGTGGTTCAATTTTACGTTGGCAGATTTGAAAAAATCTTGGACAAACAAACAATGCCCAACGAAAGCGAGTTAATAAAAACGTGGTAAAAACGGTTGTTGGAGAGTAGTAATTTTGCGCCCGATGACAAACTTTAGAGTTAGTGCCTCGTCCCGTTTATTCAGGTATTTTTCCTTCTGATAAACGAAATAAGGAGAAGCAAATTCAAATTGAATTTTTCAATATATTTTATAGCGCCAATGATGCTGTTGAAAAAATAATTACAAAATATTGATGAAACTATGTGTATAATGTTTTTATAAACATGAAATCATGGATAAAATTCAAAATGGAAGGATACAAAGACTAACCTGTATAGTAGGGGATGATATAGCCTGAAGAGTGATACCGATTTATTTAAATGGGAATAACACGGCTATATGTGAACAAGACAATGGGAAGACTTTCTAGGCTGGCTTCTGATGGGGGGAGGAGGAAGTCTGCCAGTGGTTACCTATCTCATCCCGATTCATTATAAAAACGGGTACTGGACATGGTTTATAGGGAAGCAAAGGCAGCTGGGCATGGGGCCACATAATCCCCTCAAAGGCAGCTGGGCATGGGGCCACATAATCCCCTCAAAGGCAGCTGGGCATGGGGCCACATAATCCCCTCAAAGGCAGCTGGGCATGGGGCCACATAATCCCCTCATAGCCGTGGCCTGTGAATGCTGCGTCACATGTCAATAGCTCAGCATGGTCTGTGCGTTCTAATAAAGCATACAATAGACGATTCTTAAATCCCTTATATAAATTAACTTCACCATCTTGTCGTGGTTGGTCGGGTGGAAAAAGAAAAGTAAAAAATGAACCACTTTCAGTGATCCTATCGAGTTGAAATTTTGCACATGGTCTTGTGTTATCTAACAATGCATTCTATCAAAATTTCTGATCGATCGAAAATACTGTAATTAAATTAATGAATTTTTTAGTTTATCTCTATGTATCTCTATGTAGCCGTCTGCTATAGTTGACCTCTACGGGTCACTGGAGTTCACTCCAGCCATCGATTACCACATCCCCGTGTATTACAGCAAGAGGGCACATTGGTCGAGTAGCATGCGATGGTCACGGGTTCGAATCCATGTGACGGCAAGTATTTTTTCCCGGGGCCTGGGGCGTCCCTGAGTGGGTACCTAACACTAGTTAGGGAACGCTGCATCACTTTCCAACGGACCGGCATGGTATGTGGACGCAATTATCTTCAGTATAGAAGGAGCGTCTGTATAGATAAGACAAGACAAGGGAAATTCAGTCACGTTCAGTCTGTAAATGTTTGTCTCACGGTGCGCATTATATTTAACATAATTAATACATAATCACAGTACCCGTTGCGCGACCGTTTCGTTCCCCTCATTCTACTAGCAACTAGTACCGCGAAGAACGTAGTGGACGTCAGCTCTAAGGAAACCTTCCAGTGGGGTTACACCTTAGGTAGGTCATTGATGATCCCCCGATTTGCGGCGGTCCTAACCATAGAGACTCGTGTGCTTTGCCGGATGGTAGCGAGTCGAAGTATGGAATATTCCACCCCTCCTTGTGAGGGCACTTTTATTGGATGTTATTTTTGACTCTGTGTCTTGGATGCCCAGGCGGCCGCTTCAGAAGCGACCGATCCGGGGTTGGGGGGGGGGTTCTCTCGGCTGTCAGGCCCCTTAGGGGCGAGATAGCTGAGGGGGGGGGGTTCCGGGAAGACCCATGAAGAGCATTAGACTCGGGGCTGCTGATTTTCTTCCACGTGAAGGATATTGAGTTATGTCTCATATATAAGAGATTTATAGTCAAACAAAATTTTTACGGGTTGTTTATTTTACTCTCATAACTTTCAGACCTAGGGCACCTCTTCGAACAGCCTTGTAACAGAATGATAAATAGATCAACATGGGTTTGTGCGTGGGCGTAAGGGTGGTGGAATGAGATCATCATGAATCACCTTCGGAAACGGATTTAACGCACCACGTGAACAGTATACCTGTTCCGAAGCGTTCCGCTCGTTCCGCCATTTCTCTGCTATCATCAACATCCGGGCAATCCTCGGGTCACGTCTGTACCTGGCAGTCAACTCCTGGACCTCCTGGTCACGTTTGGTCAGTTTTTTCTATGGAGGAGTGGGGGCGGGGGAGGCAGTGTGAACTAAGAGACACCCTCTTCATTTATTAGCTTTCACAAATTCCAAACCTCGAACAAAGAAAAGCAGTAGATAAACTAGATAGAAGCCTACAACCACTGGGCTATTATTGTATACCAAATTTCATACCTTTAAGCACTGCTAACTGAGCTAATGTATGCCACGTCTCATGCCTTTACGCCCTAATAACTTGGCTATTGCATTCCATGCTCGACACCGTTAGCTCCTACTAATTAAGTTATTGACCATCACCCCCCCCCCAATACTTTTACCAGAAACTAATTGAGTTATTAAATACTATGCCCCACATCTTTAGCTTTTAATGATTGAACAATGGCCATGCTTCACCCTTTACATGCTACTAAAGGAGCTATTGTATACCATCCCCCCAAAACCGTAACTAGAAACTAACTGAGCCATTGCATGCCATATATAACATAATACCTTTAGCTCCTACTAACCGAACTATTGTATGCCATATATAATACCTTTAGCTACTACTAACTGAGCTATTGCATACCATAGATCAGGGGTATAAACTCAGATGAAGGTATGCGCGATTTTATCACTTGAAGAGCTGCCTCTAGGATCGCCCGAAAACAGCCAGACCCTAGTAAACAAAAAAATTCTTCATACAACTTAACTCATTTGACTACTGATCTCTGATAATAATTAATGTTGTATTAATTTTTTTTTAATTAAGCATGTTAAGCATTAGATTTAATAATAAAATTTTGATGCGTAATAGGTGTCTGAATTTAACAAATGGTATATTTTATAGGCTTATTTGCGAACCATAAAAATCCACTTGGCCCGCGTGTTTGAGTCCTCTGCTATAGATAATACCATCAGCTCATACTTACTGAGCTATTGTATACTTAGCCTCATACCATGACCTCATAATAGCTGAGCTATTTTATATTTAGCCTCACACCTTCAGCTCATACCTACTGAACTATTGTATACTTAGCCTCATACTTTCAGCTCATACTTACTGAGCAATTGTATACTTAGCATACTACTTTTAGCTCATACTTACTGAGATATTGTATACTTAGCCTCATACTTTTAGCTCATACTTACTGAGATATTGTATACTTAGCCTCATATCTTCACCTTGTACTAACTGAGCTATTGTATACTTAGCCTCATACTTTCAGCTCATAATTACTGAGCTATTGTTTACTTAGCCTCATACTTTCAGCTCATACTGACTGAGCTATTGTATACTTAGCCTCATACATTCAGCCCATACTGACAGATCTATTGTACACTTAGCCTCATACCTTCAGCCCATACCAACTGACCTATTGTATACTTAGCCTCATACCTTCAGCCCATACTGACTGACCTATTGTATACTTAGCCTCATACATTCAGCCCATACTGACTGACCTATTGTATACTTAGCCTCATACCTTCAGCCCATACTGACTGACCTATTGTATACTTAGCCTCATACCTTCAGCCCATACTGACTGACCTATTGTATACTTAGCCTCATACATTCAGCCCGTACTGACAGATCTATTGTACACTTAGCCTCATACCTTCAGCCCATACCAACTGACCTATTGTACACTTAGCCTCATACCTTCAGCCCATACTGACTGACCTATTGTATACTTAGCCTCATACCTTCAACCCATACTGACTGACCTATTGTATACTTAGCCTCATACCTTCAGCTCCGACTCGTTGTTCCTGGCCACTAAGAGCGCCTCAAACAGTTTTCTTAGCTCGTAGTGAACGACGTTCTGAGTGAACCTGTTTGTTATCTTGTGGGTGGCCTGGGGAACAAGTGAAGTTAGTAGTGAACCTGTTTGTGATCTTGTGGGTGGTCTGGGGAACAAATGAAGTTAGCAGTGAACCTGTTTGTGATCTTGTGGGTGGCCTGGGGAACAAGTGAAGTTAGTAGTGAACCTGTTTGTGATCTTGTGTGTGGCCTGGGGAACAAGTGAAGTTAGCAGTGAACCTGTTTGTGATCTTGTGGCTGGCCTGGGGAACAAGTGAAGTTAGTACTGGACGGAAAGTCAACAATTTCATTATTCCGTACGCTGGACAACATTACGTCTGGCAGTGAAACTTCACAAAATGCCCTCGAATTTTTAAGGAGATTCAAGTAAAAAAATAATAATGCACTTGTACGAAAAATCAAAATAACTATCTTTTACCGCGCTAGCCATGAAAGTAAATATCCCTGTTTAAAATTCAGTCTATAATATGAGGACCTTTGTGTTTTAAAAAAAAGACATATCGCAAGGCAATGCCTAGCTTTAGTTATAGACTGTAGCCTGGTATGACATGCAATAATAGACTACTGTTAAAAGAGGATTTCACATACGCGGTACCAAAAGTATCATTATTTTTAGCACACTTATACTGGCTTGCTCTCCTCTCTATGGGGTAAAATCCTCGAATAGAATTTCCTTTCACTTCTCGATGTTCAGCCCGTTCGAAAATTCTCCACACTGCATATTTACTTATTTTCGCCAAAAATTCCTTTGATTTTTTTAAAATGAAAAATGTGATTTTATTTTCTGAAGATTACTTTATTTGGATTCAAACCGCAGGCCTTTCGATTACATTCTTTATATAGTAACAGAATTATTTTTTAAACAATTCCTTGACTCGGCATCTTGATCTTCTCTTCCCATTCATATGACGACCGTCTAGAATTTCGTCCTGTATTTTTGACCAAAGCAATGAGGTAGTTCGATTGGCACCAAGCTTGCATAGGGTAAAAAAATTTACCGACCCCCTTCCTACAAAAATAAAATCTTCAGGGTACGGGAAACTGCAGAAAGGAAAAACAATTACCACCCAAAGATACCTGCCTTTCTTACCCCCACCCCTCTCCGACCTTTTTACTACCTCTTTGTAGAGTTCTTCGACGTCCGGAAATGCTGACAGCAGAGGCGGCGTCTCATCGATCTCGAACGCTTCCTCCTCAAAGATTTGCTTGATTTCTGGCATGGCCATGACGTGTTTTATCAGACGTGGGCTAGACATGTCCCTCTGTCGGAATAAACCCCCAGCAGAATAAACACATGTTTCGGAATTATTATTTTTTAATTGTAAATATCATTATTTATCATCAATCACGGGTCATCAATGGCCTCTAAGGCAATCAACTATTTTTTTTAAATATTCACACAATATGCGATTTGAGCTTTCGGCTATCGTTATATCACCACTTCCACGATGTTTTGAAAATGTATAAATCATTTTTCCACACAATCATTTTGGGCCTTTCAAATATCAAAGGGACCTTCATTTAAATTTTTGTTTTCAAAGAAAACTTGCACAGTAAAGTTTTGCTTAGAAATTTTTAATAATAATTTAGACTGCCCCCGTCTGTACAATAAACCAATTGTTCGGATAATCAAAGTAAGCTCACCGCCTCCTCGTCGGTACAACCAACCAACTGATCCAATTGCTCGGATAATCAAAGAATGCTTACCGCCTCCTCGTCGGTACAACGAACCAACTGATCCAACTGTTCGGATAATCAAAGTAAGCTCACCGCCTCCTCGTCAGTATAACCAACCAACTGAGCCAACTGTTCGGATAATCAAAGTAAGCTCACCGCCTCCTCCTCCGTGGCCGACTCAATGGAATGTTCCCTGTCGACGGTGGCGACGTTGCTGTCGCTGGGTTCGGGGCCGGTGTCGGGGAACGTTTGATCGCCGGAGTCAACATCCTCTTCTCTGTCGTCTGCAACATCCTCCTCCTCGTCAATAGCGTTAAGCTGAGATTCTGTATGAGAATGTACACAACGATACGATGATGAAGCAAGGTAAACTCGCAGTATACTGGAATTAGCACAAAGTGACATACCAACTGTAGTGCTATTAGGATACACGATAATGCTTTTATGACATAATAATATAGCACTAAAATAGGCAAACAGAATGTAGGACCAAATGACATACGTGACGTAGTACTAAATGATACATGAAGTGGCACTAAATGACTTACTGGTGTAGCACTAAACGACACACATGATGCAGCACTAATTGACATAATGATGTAGTACTAAATGACATACAGTTTTTAGCAGTAAACGACATACGCAATATAGAACTAAATGACATAATGATGTAGTACTAAATGACATAATGATGTAGTACTAAATGACATAATGATTTAGCAAGAAATGGGATCAAGGATATAACTAGAAATGAAATGCAGGATGTATCCCTATGAGACATAAATGACGTAGACCTTATTGGCATACAGGATGTGCCACTAAATGACATAGAATGTAGCACTAGATGACATACATGAGGTGCCTCTAAATGAGACAGGATGTACCACAAGACAACGTACAGGGGATCAGGAGTCACCTATAAGGGGTATACAATAGTTACCGAAAAAAAATGGCACACAGAAGGCACCACTAAATAAAATAACCACTTAGCGAGACCTGGGGACAGCGATTTGATATATGGGATATGTCAACTGATCTACAGCAGCATCACGGTTACGACCTTAAAGTAAACAATAATCAGTTGTCAGCTTACGGGTATAATTAACAAAGAGCTTCCTTTAGCATATTATAGGAATTGAGGTACAAAACTGTTGTTACACAACATGAATTTAAGCTTTGCGAGAATTAAGTGACGAAAATTTAGGATCTAAAGAGAGTGGGTCGGGCACATTAAAAAAAAAGTCAGATGTAAATCCAATGTCATTTATACAGACCAGAATTCTCCACGCCTTCGTTTGATCGGCTGTGCGCCATCTAAATAAAATGTAAAAGAATATTTTACAAATAAAGTGAAACAAATAAATCAATCCGTCATAATTCTGACCACCTTACATTCCTTTCAAAGATCAGGGAATTGTAGGTAATTTCATTACAGGTGGACTTTGGCATTTAATTCGATAGCAGACGGCAACGTTTTTTTTTAATGTTACCGTCTTGCTGTGTTTTCATTGAATATAACTTTGGTTAGCCGTAGATGTTTTCACGCGATAGACGGTGTAGGTATACGTGGTTTGTTTACGTGATATGCGTACGTGATGTGTATATGTGGAATGTGTTCATATTTCTAATGTGCACATGCATGTATGGTTGATATGTGTACATGGTGTGTGTACGTAATACGTTTAAATAATCTGGGTACGAGAAAAGTGTGTATGCTGTGTGTGTACGTGATTTGTCTTAGTGTTAAATTTTATGAGTATAGTGTGAACTATACGAGTATAGTAGAGCATGCGCAGTACAAGTATAGCTTAAACAGCATGTGCATAGTATGGACTGTGTGAGTACGCGTATTTAAATCCATGTCCCCCTTTCTCCACAGTCCACATACTTTCTTTGCGTGCATGTCTGTACACAAGACTTACCACTTCAGATATATTTTGTCTTATGTCTGTCACCGGCTGTTTTTTCGTGCAGCGATCTGATGGTTTTCAAAAATCATACCATTCTTATGATTCTTAGAACAAAAATATAGTGTCATCTAAAAAAAATACATAGTTCATAGTAAATAAAGAGTAAAAAGATTTAACGCAGTATCTTTTGTTTTTGTTTTTTTATGAATATTTTAAATAGGTTACCGGAAGGGTAGAAAACGTGTCTAAGCAGCTTTTGATGACGTAGTTCACATAATTAAATTGTGGCTATTAAATAAAGAGTAGATTTACCGTATATACTCGTTCTAAAGCCGACTTTTTTGGACAAAATCTAGGGGGAAATTTATTTATTTTTTTGAGGGGAGGTAGGTTTATGAGCGGGTCATAGGTGATTTCTGCATGGATATTGAATATCGGTGTTTTTATTGTAGATTATCAAGGTCCTTTTCTACATTCTACAGGATTCGACTGCTCTACCAGAAGCTATAAAATAATATTAAACATCTGAACTTACCTTATTTAATCATTTTATTTATTTTTGTGAATGTTTTGATAAATTGTTTTACACATTTTGTTTTCAACAACGAATTTTAATGTACGCGCTGTCGCCACTGTTTACCAAAGAAATGTTGTTATTTTTTAAATACCGGTAAATCTTGCCTAACAAAGAGCACAAAAACAAAGATAGGCAGTACAAAGTTAACAATCATAATGGCCTATTTAGTGTGTACTTTTTTTTAAAAAAATGTGTACCAATTTGTTTAAGCTGTCCCATTATTTCTGGGGGGTCGGATTGCGAGCGGGTTATATACTTTGAATACTTTTCTCTTCCAAAAGTAGCGGGGTCGGCTTAAGAACGAGCGGGCTATAGAACGAGTATATACGGTATTTATTTACCAATTATTTATACTATTATACAAATGACAGGTGTTAGTTCTGCACAAATGTTGATCCTTGTGATTATTGGGAGTCTGCGGGCCGGGTGGCTGAATGACAACAAATAAAAAAAGAAAGATTAGACCAAAACCGTGGCTAAACGTAGGAAGCAATAATCTTCTTTAGAGAAGGGAAGATTGAAACAATTTAAATGAGATAAGACAACTAATATTGGTTGGAACTAGGGCTGTACCGAAATCAAATTTTTGAAATCCGGCTCCGGCCGGGTCGGCCAAATTTATGCAATAAGATCCGGCTGGATCCGGAGCCGGATTTTTTTAATGGCCGGATTCTGGATTTGCTGGAGCCGGAGCCTATATCCGGTACACCCCTAGTTGTAACATGAAAACTTGTTTTAAATTTTTTTTAAATGAAAATTATAACTGAGGGTTTAAAATAACTAAAAGGGAAATAGAAAACGATGTCCGACAAACAACACGACAACCAACTTTCTATTTATTTCCATTCCTTTATTACATGAAATTAGTTAATCGCCACGTCCACTAAAAACTTTGTCTTCGTTATGAGTCCTCGACGTGTCTAAACGAGTTGAAACAGATGAGTTGATTACCAAAACAAAGGTTTCGCAAACCAATTTCAAGAAAATATGTGATTCCATTTATTCTAAAACATATACAGATGGACTGGTCTTGATATATCAAATGCCCGCTAATTTTCTATTTAAAAATGAAACAAGGGTAAATTAGTTATAAAAATGTCATTTTTTAAAAAGAAATCGAATTCCTTATCAAAATATGTAAACAAGAGTATCAAATTGTGTAAATTGACATACAAATATGATTTATGATTTATGATTTGACCTGATCGACGCGCTCACTAACACGCACACAATGTGGATTTAACACTTTTTAAAACTGATTCATTACATTTCATTGGTCGAGACGTCATTTTTGTCTTTCTTGTTTTTCAATTTCGTCAAGGATGAATACATAAAGGATTATCTGTCTGCGTTGTATTGTCAGTCATCTCATAAGACTATCCATTGTCTATAGGTTTTTTTTAAAAATTGTTTTGTGGGTGGTGACAGCAGTCATCTCACAAGACGTTAATTTGTCAATGGGTCATTTATTTATTTTTAAAAAGGGGAGGGGGGTGACAGTCAACTGCCAAGCCATGTCTCTTGTCAATATGTCATTGGAGGGAAAGGGCACAGAAGTCATGTCCCAGGCATTGTCTCTTGTCAATAAGTCATAAGGGGAGGGGCGCGGCAGTCATGTCCCGGTTATATCCTTTCAAGATAAGTCACTGTCGTCTCATGCCTGGACTTCTTTGAATTTGTAATCCCTGTCACTGCTGGGTTGCTGTTCTTGTCTCATCATAATTCTCTGAGTTCATCTTGTTTCACAATGTGTGGCTCGGTGTGTAGAGAGGGGTCAAGGTCGCGTGGATGAGTCTGTTTTTAGTTACGGAGAATCCCGGTCTCTTCATCTTGGGGCGTTGGATTTGAAACGTCGACTTGGCAACGACATTGACCTCCCCTTTGATGCTGTCAAGTACAAACAATGAATTCAGTCGGCGCCTTGATGTAGTGGGTAGCTAGCCAGGCGGGGGACGCAGTTGCTGGGGTATACGAATTACACAGTTTTGGGGTATATGGAGGTCGCAGTTGCTGGGGTAAATGAGGACCCAGTTGCTGGGGTATACGGAGGACGCAGTTGCTGGAGTATACTGAGGACGCAGTTTCTCGGGTAAATGAGGACCCTGTTGCTGGAATATACGGAGGACGCAGTTGCTGGAGTATACGGAGGACGCAGTTGCTGGAGTATATGGAGGACGTAGTTGCTGGGGTAAATGAGGACGCAGTTGCTGGGGTAAATGAGGACCCAGTTGCTGGGGTATATGGAGGACGCAGTTGCTGGGGTAAATGAGGACCCAGTTGCTGGAGTATACGGAGGACGCAGTTTCTGGGGTATACGGAAGACGCAGTTGCTGGAGTATACGGAGGACGCAGTTGCTCGGGTAAATGAGGACCCTGTTGCTGGAATATACGGAGGACGCAGGTGCTGGAGTATACGGAGGACCCTGTTGCTGGAGTATACGGAGGACGCAGTTGCTGGAGTATACTCAGGACGCATTTGCTGGAGTATATGGAGGACGTAGTTGCTGGGGTAAATGAGGACCCAGTTGCTGGAGTACACGGAGGACGCAGTTGCTGGGGTATACGGAAGACGCAGTTGCTGTAGTATACGGAGGACGCAGTTGCTCGGGTAAATGAGGACCCTGTTGCTGGAATATACGGAGGACGCAGGTGCTGGAGTATACGGAGGACGCAGTTGCTGGAGTATATGGAGGACGTAGTTGCTGGGGTAAATGAGGACCCAGTTGCTGGAGTACACAGAGGACGCAGTTGCTGGGGTATACGGAAGACGCAGTTGCTGTAGTATACGGAGGACGCAGTTGCTCGGGTAAATGAGGACCCTGTTGCAGGAATATACGGAGGACGCAGGTGCTGTAGTATACTGAGGACGCAGTTGCTGGAGTATATGGAGGACGTAGTTGCTGGGGTAAATGAGGACCCAGTTGCTGGGGTATATGGAGGACGTAGTTGCTGGGGTAAATGAGGACCCAGTTGCTGGGGTATATGGAGGACGTAGTTGCTGGGGTAAATGAGGACGCAGTTGCTGGGGTAAATGAGGACCCAGTTGCAGGAGTATACGGAGGACGCAGTTGCTGGAGTATACGAAGGACGCAGTTGCTCGGGTAAATGAGGACCCTGTTTCTGGAATATACGGAGGACGAAGGTGCTGGAGTATACGGAGGACGCAGTTGCTGGAGTATATGCAGGACGTAGTTGCTGGAGTATAAGGAGGACGCAGTTGCTGGAGTATACGGAGGACGCAGTTGCTGGTGTATATGGAGGACGCAGTTGCTGGAGTATACGGAGGACGCAGTTGCTGGAGTATACGGAGGACGCAGTTGCTGGAGTATACGGAGGACGCAGTTGCTGTAGTATATGGAGGACGCAGTTGCTGGAGTATACGGAGGACGCAGTAACTGGAGTATAGGGAGGACGCAGTTGCTGGAGTATACGGAGGACGCAGTTGCTGGAGTATACGGAGGACGCAGTTGCTGGAGTATATGGAGGACGCAGTTGCTGGTGTATAGGGAGGACGCAGTTGCTGGAGTATACGGAGGACGCAGTTGCTGGAGTATACGGAGGACGCAGTTGCTGGAGTATATGGAGGACGCAGTTGCTGGAGTATAGGGAGGACGCAGTTGCTGGAGTATACGGAGGACGCAGTTGCTGTAGTATATGGAAGACGCAGTTGCTGGAGTATACGAAGGACGCAGTTGCTGGAGTATAGGGAGGACGCAGTTGCTGGAGTATACGGAGGACGCAGTTGCTGGAGTATACGGAGGACGCAGTTGCTGTAGTATATGGAGGACGCAGTTGCTGGAGTATAGGGAGGACGCAGTTGCTGGAGTATACGGAGGACGCAGTTGCTGGAGTATACGGGGACGCAGTTGCTGGAGTATACGGAGGACACAGTTGCTGGAGTATATGGAGGACGCAGTTGCTGGAGTGTTTTTGAAAGGGTTATTTTGGGGCAGGTAGGCTGCAATTACCTGGGTATGTTTTATATGCAATTAAATGCTCTTTAAGAGCAGATTCGTGCATGGGGAAATAGCTTAGGAAGTCCTGAATTAAATCACTTATATGAAATTTGAGAGAAATGTATACATATGTGACATTCTTTTTTGGGGGGGTCGAGCTAATTCAAGTTTCTACGACCTGGCTCATTGTTTTACGTCAAGCCTTATCAAGCGGGCATAGCCATAAAGATATCTCTCCACAGTTGTCGGAACTGACCCGTCCAAATTCCCGACCGACGCGGGGAACCCGGACAAATGGTGCTCAAACCGTCGAAGAAATGTATTAAGAAGAAACTGATTTAAGTTCGGGACATCGTACAACACTGACATTTGTTGCTTCGGGCGTGTGTCGGTGATTTTCAATGAGATTGAGGCATTTAGCTTGTTTTTATTATTACATAAAATTGCTATTACCTCGTTCGCATCGTCGCCGACTAAAAATAATTCAAACTCAAGCGCCATTTGAGCTATAGATGTTACAAAATATATGTTTTAGAATTTTTGTAGGATTTCTATTTTTCATAGTTCCACACGTGGTAATAACCAAGGAGTCCACTTACAAGACAAACTAAGCACCTTTTTAGATTTTTAAAGAGAAAATGGCATTTATGTTTGAGCGACTTAGCAGATTTTGCAAGTGTTTCATATGTTTAACAATAAAATTTAGTATTTAGTGGGTTTTAAATGATCGAACAAAACGAATACTGTAGAGCAGTGTTGTCCACACTATTGTGCCGCGAGAAAATTTTAGTGTGCCGCGAAAGATTTCAAAAATACCATAAATTGCTAGGCTTTTCGAATCTTCAAGTTTTGAAAAAAAATATCCTTAACCGAAAAAGAATTGAATAAAAACGTTTCATGTTTGTATTGTTCTGGTTGTGATAATCTCTTGAAAGCTACAAAATTTCTCTCCTCCATTGAGAATACATATCTGTTGTAAGTAAATAAAAACCATTTCCTGCTGTTCACTTTTTTAAAAACTTTTAATTACAGACGGCTATGGATAATTTTTTGAAGAGAAGCCAGAAGGATTCCAGCGAGCATCAAAATGGAGAGAGAGCTGCGAAATCCAAGAAGAATGTTACCAAACGGAAATATCACGAGGAATATCTTGAGTATGGTTTCATACGATGTGCAAATGATCCTTCTCTTCCGTTTTGTCTTAATTGTAACATGGCATTGTCCAACGAGTCCATGAACCCCAGTAAACTGAAGCGGCATCTGAACTCAAATCATCCAAGATTGAAAGACAAGCCGAAAAGTTATTTCGCATCCATTCGGTCAAACTTAGAGCAGCAATAAAAAATAATGAAGAAATGTTCCTCAATTTCTGTCAAAGCTCAGTAAGCAAGCTATAAAATTGCGAATCTTTTGGTCAAACAAAAGAAATCTCATTTGGACGCTGAGACAATCATATATCTTCATAATCATAATCATAATCTTTACGAATCCCAGTTGAGACTATGGAGTTGGGACCCGACGCTGTTGAAAAAATAAAAAAGATTCCACTGTCTCACCAGACGATGGGACGTCGGATTGCTGACCTTTCGACAGATTTGGACAATTAAATTAAAGAGCATTTTGCGGAAGCCGACGACATCCAAAAGTTCTGGGCAATGCAAATCGATGAAAGTACTGACATCAGCGGAAAGGCGCAACTGCTCGCATACGTCAAACGTGAAATACTCCAGATGATAGACAGAGAAATGAGAGTTTGCTTATCCAGCAATGAGCCGAGTTTTGAGCTCATCTGCTCCAAAGAAAACGCTGAAGTACCTCATTAATTATGAAACATCTTTTGAATAAACACTTAATTCTTGTTTTTTTTTGTGAGGTGTGCCGCGCAAATATTTTACCAGTTTAGTTTGCCGTGAACGATTTTCGGTTGGACAACACCACTGCTGTAGAGTTTTACTATTTAAACCAGAAAAGGGCAGTAACTCATTTTCCCGACAAAATCGACTTAGTACATTTTGTAAGTGGACTCCTCATTAATACTAAAGCCCGAAAGAATGGTGGGAAAAGGCAATAAAACAAACCCGTAAAAAAAAAGTTTTTGTCTATAAATCCCTTATATATGAGACATAACTAACAGTATTATGTTCAAATGCGACAAACATTTACAGACTGAATCTGTCCTAACTCCCCTTTGCTTTATAACCCGGGGGGGGGGAGGAAAGGTCTGGTTACCGATCGCTGGACCGAGCTCAGCGTGACACGTAAAATGTAAACAAAAGCACGCCGGTACATCGACGATGTCGCGTCAACGCGCGAACTGAACTGTCACGTGAAAAAAAACAATAACAAACAGTGAAGTTGAATTACATGTGCCGTATAGAGATAAACTAAAAATGCATTATTTTAATTACGGTACTTTCGATCGATCTGAAATTTTGATACGACGCATTGTTAGGTGACACAAGTCTATGTGCCAAATTTCAGCTCGATGGCATCACGGGAAAAGGGAAATTTTTTACTTTTGTTTCTCCGCCCGCCCGACGACGAACGACAGACAGAGAGAGAGACAGAAACGGCGGTGAAGTTAATATAAGGGATTTTTTATAAAAATGCGGCAAAGAAGCGACCTGTCACTGACTGAACTGAGATCGGGGCCAGGACCAAACCGCTGCCGAGAAAAGTGCCTTCCCTTGAGTCGGCAGCCAAGCGGCACTTCGATTCCTTGAGCACGAGACTTTCGCACCATCGCTGAACGGTGAGAACAATGCCATGAGTTTTATGCACACTACTGTTGTTTGTTTAACAGCTGCTTTGTGTGTGTGTGCGTGCGTGCGTGTGTGTGTCTGTCTGTGTTTGTGTGCGTGTGCGCACGCGCGTGCATGCTGACTAGTTAACTATACTAAATAATATTTTGTTCAAACTACTTTACGACACTAACGGGACGAAATTCTGCCCCCTCATGTACAGAAGTGGTTGCCTACTGTTCTGCATGTACATAAGGAGCACAATTTTACTTAAACATGCAACGCAACATCAATCTTATACGACAATCGGATAGACATAATAACTGAAACACATTTCTTGTTTCATATGTAAGGGCATACACACACAAAGCCTTCTTCTTCCCATATGGGATTCGGGTGTGAATGGGTTGTCTGAACAAACCTGGACAACCAACGCACTAATAACATTGGAAGCTCTATAAGATGCAAGACTAGATGTAAACCATGGATAAGCACAGGATATAATAGCTTCTCTTTATAAGGAGCCTTGTGGTGTAAAAGATAAGATGGTTGACTACATATGTGTGTGTTCAAAGGTGCTGGCCAACAGCAGTGCTTCTCAAACTTTTTATTATGGCGGACCGGCAGGAATTTTTCCGTCGGTCCAGGGACCAGTGCACTATTTTACTTGTAGGTTACTGACGTGTAACGAAATGTAATTTATTTTATTTTGTTTCATTTTATGTGCTCATTGCCGAAAAAATCGACATCCTGTAGGTTGGTTTCAATGGTTTCAAATGAAGGATTATGATTATATTCTTCTGTCCTTTCTTGATAGCTTCTGCGGACCGGCGACGGATGGCCCGCGGGCTGGCACCGGTCCACGGACCACCATTTTGAGTAGCACCGCCCTACAGTGTAGGGCCTACACCACTACTCACAGCAGCTTTCGCCTGTTAACAGCGATCTCCTCTTTGGCCAGCTTCAGTTCAGCCGCCAGCTGGTCGTTGGTCGTGTGGCTGCTTTCAAGGTCGGACCGCGTCACGTTCAGTTCGGCCAGCAGAGCCTGTCAACAGATGAGCATTTTTTAACGGTTTGGGAAAATTACCTTTTGGAACTTCATAAGATAAGTTAAGTCTAAGACTGTCAGGTGTCCGCTTTTTCACGTGTTCTTCTTTTTTTTCTTCTTAAAACCGTGGATATTTTTTTTATTCATTCAATATTCTACTAGTAACATATTTTTATTTATTTTTGTTAAATTTTATGTAAAGATTTCAAGTGATTATTTTAGTACGGTGTGAAATGTTTGTAAGAAATATTAGATTTAATTATAAAACATGTCTTACTATTAAACAACCCTCCCCCCTGCGCTATCGCAGCCACCCCCCCCCAGCTGTATTCGCAGTTTTGTTAAGAGGGAGCAGAGTTTGTTTCTAATGAAATGATGATGAAAACCTTCAAAACCAATATAGTAAACAGCCTCGATTTTAAATCTTACACCTTACATTTGTGTCCCTCTCAACTTTCCTTTAAAAGAAACGTTTTTAAAAAATCCTATGCAGTTTAAATACTTTTTGAAGAAAGCTTAATTCTCTATAATTCTCTTTTACATTTCTCTTACAGTACATTAAATTTCTTGGCTGAAACTGCCTAGTTACTGGCCTTGATTTGATTGGTTTTCCTCAGGATCGCGTGCTTGGCATTGTCCACCGCTACTGCACTGTTGATCCCAGATCGTTTTGCCAGAAGCAGTTTCAGCTGTCAAATATATTTGAATAATTAAAATAATGTGAGAACTTATATAGCGCGTTACCCTGGCCTACGACAGGGCTCAGCGCTCACCACATAAAAAAAGAACTATGGAGAAATATACATTTAATACAGAAAAACTCACAGCTTAGTAAAACATGTAAGGGGCCATCCATAAAGTACGAACAAAAATTAGTATTTATTTATTTAAAAAATAATCAAAATTTAAAATAAAACACCGTGACGTCACACATGGCCGGACCCCCCTCCCCCCCCCCGTCACAAACTGTCACACTTTCTTACACTCCCTTCCACCCCCACCCCCCCTCTGGACCGTGACGTACTTATTGGACGGCCCCTAACGACATGGATGGCTCACATAAACTATGACGACAATGTCCAATTGTCAGACCAGAAAGCTTAGTTGGAAAAGGCGCGTTTTCAATGCACTGATGGAGGGTGATTGCAAACACAGCAATCGTTGCAGGGCCGCGGTGTGACCCAATCCCAAGGGCACATTACCTAATTTTCTCTCGAGACTACGGAGCCAAAAGATGATGAATATGAAGGGATATAACATCAGGATTAATAAATCCTTTAGTCGGGTAAGTAATTCAATTAACGCTATACGCCAATGTGAATGCACAGTGACATTCTATGAAGTAAAAAAAAACTGCTTTGGGACTCCACATATCTCCAAGGCGGCTTTGTTTACTACTTAGTGAGGTGAACTCCAGAAGACGGCACATACACGTACAGCCGTCGCCACTGTTTGGATAATGGTTGCTAGTAAACGAATATAGAGTGAGGTTTATCGCGTAGTTAGAAGACTTCTGGTAATTTTCTGTCTTTTCTGCAGTGGTTTATTAGCTGGAGTACCCGGCGTTTCACAATTTAAAAAAATAGTAAACAGATTTTTTTTTAAAAAAAGAATAGAATGCCACACAGTTGGACCTAGGGTGCTGAAATTTTGCATGGGACCCTCATTTGACCCGAGACTGGACATAGGCTATATTAGATCCTTGATAACATTACGTAAAGAAAGACGAAGATGCTGTGGACGGTGATAAGAGATAATTCTTTAGCTGTAAAAAACCTTATTCTGGCGTTTAGCAAGTGAAATAAGAATACTTGCAAACACAATGGTCAAATCTACCAACCGTCGACCAGGAGTCCTCATGCTTAAAGTGCCGCATTTCTCCGCAAGTGTGAGTTAATCTCCCCACAACGGAGAGAGATAATGTTCCCAAGATTGAGAGGGATAACCACCCCAACCAAGAGAGGGATAATATCATTAACCAGAAATGGGATATGCCCCCCCAACTTAGAGGGGGGGCAAATACCCAAACAAAGTGGGATTATATCCACCAACAGGATAGGTAACCACCCTAACTTGGAAAGGGGACAACCTACCCGACATGAAGCGTGATGACCACAACAACCAGGGCAAAAAACAGCAATAACAAAACGTGTATAACCTTCCCACTCTGTGGTTGCTAGTAGCAACTTCCCTAAGAAAAGGTAACCCGCATGCCACCGCCACTCACCTGCGCAAGCTGTCTCTCCCTGGACATGATAATTCTCTCCTTGCATATCCCCTCCGTTATTTTAGTTACTAGTGTCTTCTGCAACATCTGGATCTTGAGAACCTTCTCGTACTCAGACACGTGGGCTTGCTGTAAGAACAGAGAATTGGGCTTGCTGTAAGAACAGAGAATTGGGCTTGCTGTAAGAACAGAGAATTGGGCTTGCTGTAAGAACAGAGAATTGGGCTTGCTGTAAGAACAGAGAATTGGGCTTGCTGTAAGAACAGAGATTTGGGCTTGTTGTAAGAACAGAGATTTTGGGCTTGCTGTAAGAACAGAGATTCTTTGAACATGTTTTAGAAATAACGGCTCCTTATCTACGATACTTGCTCTACACTATAACCTATCTTTGGTATTCCAAAATATGTTCTAGAAACAACGTCCAGTTATCTACGACACTCGCTCTACGCTATTCATCCATGGTATCCCCAACAACTGTTTCAGAAGTAACACGTTATCTATCATTGGCGTCCCCTCAAAGATGCATGCTATCTCCTTGTTAGTTGCCATCTCCTCGCTGGTCCATGCTTTTTTCCATGATGCTACGTGGTTTCTTCTTCATGTGGGTCTAATTCATTACTTGCTATTTTCTAATGGCCACATATTCCTGGGAACAGCTCGCTGCTACACCTCCGGGCCACGTACTCAATGCTAAATATCCATACCACTTGTTCATCGCTACATGCAGTAAACTACCAGGGCCCCAGTCTAATCACCTTGGAAGAGCTCGTGCTCAACGATACTTGACACAATGGTTTACCTACTCACCTTGAGGTAGCGGTTGTGGTGGGGCATTGTATTCTTCATGTGCTCTATGGCCGCCCTCTTGTCTTGCTCCAGCTGTAGGTTGCGGTTCGCCTCTATCAGTTCGGATCTGAAATCGAGTACATTTAAATGAAACAGATCAATAGCGGAAACTTTCTAATAAAAATACTTGTACTAATTAAGATCATTTGCTTATCCGAGCCATACTAAAAAATGTATTTAATCTTACGGTATATATATATTGGTTGCATCTAAACTTAGCATGAAAGATATAAATACCACATATAAACTTTCATAAGACATTCGTATTCAGTGGATATACGGGTAAAGCAGGCAAAATGGACACGCAGTTACAACTGACACACTTGTATACAGTAGAGCTATGGGTACAGCTAAACCACTAGTATATCTGACCCATTTGTACAGTAGAGCTATGGGTACAGCTAAACCACTAGTATATCTGACCCATTGGTACAGTAGAGCTATGGGTACAGCTAACCCACTAGTATAGCTGACCCATTGGTACAGTAGAGCTATGGGTACAGCTAGCCTACTAAATAACTGACCCACGGGTACATATTAGCCATGGGTACAGCTAACCCACTAGCATAGCTGACCCATTGGTACAGTAGAGCTATGGGTACAGCTAGCCTACTAAATGACTGACCCACGGGTACATCTTAGCCATTGGTACAGCTAACCCACTAGTATAGCTGACCCATTGGTACAGTAGAGCTATGGGTACAGCTAACCCACTAGTATAGATGAACCACTTGTACGGTAGAGCTACGGGTACAGCTTAACCACTAGGATAGCTGACCCACTGGTACAGCTACAACAATAAGACACTGAGTCTATATCATTTCGAAGATCAAATCATAACTGTCACAGCCAGTTGCTCAAAAACCGAAGAAAAAGCTGTAACAAATAAATTCAATATACCCTTTGATCTATTTACCCCTGAATATGGAACCTAGCCCTGAAAAGTAACACGAGACACAACTCTAGTGCTATAGCCGACATATACCTGTAGGGTATTTAAACTCACGTAATGGGGGTGAGACTGCTATCAGGCTTTTAAATTAGTAAATGTATAACATATATGTCAAACTAATACCCTGTTTATATGTTATACATTTACTTATTTTAACTCACGTAGCCGAGATATAAATCGGTATTTATCTTAACAATCACCTGGAAACTTACCCTCCCATACCCCTGGGTATTTACCATCACATACCCCTGGGTATTTACCCTCACATACCCCTGGGTATTTACTCTCACGTGCACCTGGTCCTACCTGAGCTCAACGTTGACGTAATGTGTGTTACTCAAGGCCTTGACCTTTCTTCTCAAATTTCGTATCTCCAGCTTCAGTATCCTCATGTCCTGGTGCTGGCTGAACACCTCGCGGTAACCTGCGAGAACAAGTCACGTGAGACAAAGTTATAGACAACGTGTCATCTTTGGTGATCACACGCCAGCACAACGTCTTCATTATAAAGAAGAAACATCCGCTACTTGAAGACCTTTCGTGTCAGTTTGAATGCTGCTACTTTATCTTAAAGCATGGGATTTGAGTTGATGTACGCCATTGTTTTAACCACAAGTCGCCTTACAGAATTGGACTGCGGTAACGCTTTCAAATAAGATACAAGATAAGCAAACTATTTGTGCTATTAAAACAATAAATATACAAATCGAATAAATACATGTGCAAACGTTTCGGCAAATGTCTTAATTAATACAAAAATATAAATGGCAAGTATTTAAATCAAATTTAAATTATATATTACCTACCTTATAATGGAAAACTAATTAAGTAGTGTGAAAAACAGAGCGAAGAGAAGAAGAAAGATGGTCGCAAAAACTTAACAAACAAACAAACAAAAAAAGGATAGAAACAGAGGAAGTAAAGACCCTAGCGCTAAAAGTCACATTTTTGTCAAATTCAATCTAAACAGTGAACTTTTAACATCTTATTTAGACCAATCTTCTGTATAAAATTGAAAAAAATACAATGTAACTAGGTCCAAATTTTTAAATAATAAAACAAATAATAAAATGATATAAACAAGGAGACAAAAAATAAATTAAAACTTGATTATCTCAAAATGCGTAATCTGTGACTTAAGTACTTTTAGCACTGAGCTCTTCAATTTTCAAAAGCTAAAGTTTAAAAAAAAATACTTGAAACAAAGATTCCACGGTTACGTGAAATTTTGAACTTAGTTCGATTCATATGGAACAAATGTACCAATTTTAAAAAAAACGTTTCCAATGTATTTGTCCATTTATAAAGCTTTACATGTATTGTTTTGATCCCACTATTCAGTTCTGTATCTTTTATTTCAACCAAAATGTCCATCTTTCTGTCACACCCCCTGCTTTCAGCATGCGTGCTTTCAGCATGCGGTTCAAAAAAAATTACTTGAAACTTCTGCAGCTTGTTGACTTTTAGTTACAGATGATAAAAGCTACTTTATCTTAAGTCGTGAAAATTCAGTTGTTGTTGTTGTTGTTGTTGTTGTTGTAGTTGTTGTTGTTGTTTTTTTTTGTTTTTTTTTGTCAAAGCGCACAACTTTCAATCCCATCACCTGCTTTCAGCATCTGGTTCATGATATCCATCCGATGGAGAAGTAGTTCCACCTCCGTGTTACATTTGATGACGGTAGCGCCAAACTTGTCTCGCTCGTTGCGAAGCTAGAATCAGACATGCATGTTTGAAATTGGCTCAGGTAGAATCCCAAGTTTTAACAAAAAGATAATGTGGTGCCTCAGAATTACAAGAGATCACCCTGATTGCTTTTTTGAATTTAGATTATAAATACCGTTTTGACAACCGAAAATATAATCGTTAAAAAAAAACAACGGCACACTTGTTATTTTCACAGTATTGCATTTAAACAGCGTCTGAATTTAGACAATTCTGAAACCCAACGCCCACGCATCGCGTTGTCAGCTTTCTGCTAGTTAAGCCTTAGTCATGAACAAGATGACAAGCACCGCTACGTTTCAAAGTTGTGTTAAAGAAAGTATACAGTGCGTGGCGGTTGGCGTGCTCTGACACTTATAGGAAAGGTAAGGAAGCCATCCATTCCACTCCTCATCCACTCACTGTATGAAACAAGTTTTCCGTCTAGAGCATTGTGCGTGACTTTGAAAAATGCTGTATTAAGAATTAAACCAGGGGTCTCCAAACTACGGCCCGCGGGCCAGATGCGGACCGCAACGCCTTCTCATCCAGCCCCTGGAGACATTTTAATCTTTTTAAAAAATACCATTTTTACGTGTAGTTTACCACAAAACTGTGTGTAGTCGGCCCACAAACTGCTTTTTGACAGCTAATGCGGCCCTCCGGCAGAAAAGTATGGAGACCCCTGAATTAAACGTATGAACACGATGATCAGCTAGATAAGAAGATGTACTGCTGGTGCCATCACACGGACTTGCATTTTGAGTTGCAATACTTTTAAAAAAAACTGAAATTCTCATCTGTTCAATCGTCTCACGTCTTTCAAATTCGTTTCTAACAATGGAAAATTCGCGCTTGGCGGAGGTGGCGTTTTAAGTAACGAGGCGTGGTATCTATGCGGACAGTGTCTCTATGAGGCCATGTGATGATCCGCATCAAAGTCGGACGGAACCCTTTGTTATTCAGACAGGTAACTCCCCTCCCCCCCCCACCCCCACAACACACAAACTCTTGTTTTACAAGTTCAAAGACATAATATAACATACCATCCAACTCAAAACTGACAGTGGTTTTATAGGTTGTAATCATGTTTTGTTTTGTTAGTTTTTTTGTGTCTTCAAATTGTATTTATTAGTTGTTTCGTTTCGTTTGATTTTGAGGTGGTGGTATATATTTTGTTACCCGCGTATCATCCATAAACCCAAGTCTAAATTTTCAACTATTTAATTTCAACAGAAAAAAAATATAAAATATTTAAACTAAAAATATATTAAAATATTTAAACTAAAAAATATTTTTGGGGGTAAATTACCCCCAAAAATATATTTTTAAAAATGTGCATCGTATTGTCACAAAACTACCCCCCCCCCACCACATTTTTTTCAGTTCTCACCTTGTCGTGTTTGAACCTCATGTTCTTCTGCTCGACGTCGGCGTTGTGGAGCTGCAACAGCAGGTAGCCGGACTCCTTCTTCTCGTGGTCCAGGACCCGGATGAAGTTCTTCATGAGGATCTTCTGGGCGTACACCTCCTCCGACAGCTTCATGATGTCGTGCATGCGCTTGGCGTCCTGCTGCTTCAGCAACTGCAACATGGACCGGGGGCGTTACCTCTATTCCATTTAAATCCATCCAGCTTCCTGTCTCCCTCTTCTACTACTACTCTCTCTCTCTCCCTCCTTTACCTTCCTCTAGCTTCTTTTCTCCATCTTCTCCTACTTTCTCCCTCCTTTACCACAGTCGAGCTTCCTGTCTTCCTCTTCTCAATTTTTATTTCTTTCTCTTTCTGTCTCTTTCTCTCTCACTTGTTCTTGCAATATTTAAATTTTATTGTTTTTACTTTCACGTATAGCGGGAAAGTTTTGTAATCGTGGACAAAAATCGAAATTTTAGAAAAAATCTCGACCTTTTACGCACTCTACCTCTCCTCTCTATTCCACACCCTCCCTCCCATTTCTCCTACATCCTTTATCCCAATATCACACCCCTCCATCCCTTCCCATCCACTCCTCACCCTTCCCCCCACACACTTCCTGCTCCCCCTTCCATCCCGTACTCACAATGATATTGTTCTCCGTCCTCTCGTACATCTTGGTGATAGTCTCCTTCTCCTTCTGGGTGAATGTTAGCATGTACTTGATCATCTGGAACAACTCCTGGGGGAAACAACGGGGACAGTGGTCACCTCACTACTGGACACCAGGGACAGTGGTCACCTCACTACTGGACACCAGGGACAGTGGTCACCTCACTACTGGACACCAGGGACAGTGGTCACCTCACTACTGGACACCAGGGACAGTGGTCACCTCACTACTGGACACCAGGGACAGTTACCACCTCACTACTGGACACACCAGACAGTGACAACCTCACTACTGAACTCACCAAGGCTTTCAGCAATGCGCTACTGGACATACCAAGGACACACCAGGAACAGTGGTCACCTCACTACTGGACACCAGGGACAGTTACCACCTCACTACTGGACACACCAGACAGTTACCACCTCACTACTGGACTCACCAAGGCTTTCAGCAATGCGCTACTGGACATACCAAGGACACAGCAGGAACAGTGGTCACCTCACTACTGGACACCAGGGACATTTACCACCTCACTACTGGACACACCAGACAGTGACAACCTCACTACTGGACTCACCAAGGCTTTCAGCAATGCGCTACTGGACATACCAAGGACACACCAGGAACAGTGGTCACCTCACTACTGGACACCAGGGACAGTTACCACCTCACTACTGGATTCACTAGGAACAGTGGTCACCTCACTACTGGACACACCAGACAGTGACCACCTCACTACTGGACTCACCAAGGCTTTCAGCAATGCACTACTGGACATACCAAGGACACAATGGGGACAGTGACCACCCTATTGCTGGACACTTTTGACCGATATTCACAAACTCATCTGATCATCGACCATTTGCAAACAAAATCACGTCCCCCCCCTCCCTAAAGCCATACATAACAGTGTCCATCGTGCGCGATGCTAAATAAACTGTAGTATCATAGAATCGACGGTATAAGAGAAGTATGAGGCTGAACTGACATCGGTTTAAAAACAATAATAAATGTATATAAGGTAGAGGGAAACATTGTTGACTATTCACATTGCGTCATTGTCTCGTATTTTATCTTGGGGGAATTGTTTTTAGTATTTTTCTTTCTTTATTTTAACACCTTACCCTTTCGTTCCGAAAAACTATCCCCCAGATTTCAGAGAACACTGATGTCATTCAACAACCCCCCCCCCACCCCAATCCTGTCAACATCTTCTCAATAATGGTGCCGGTCTTTATTTTAATGTTCTCGAAATCTTCTAGACAATACCCTCGGCCTTTTAGAAATATTTTTGTTGGTGTGTTGCATGTTCGTATTTTGTTCCTTTCCTACCCAGTGTTCATCATTTCCTACCCAGTGTTCATTATTTCCTACCCAGTGTTCATTATTTCCTACCCAGTGTTCATCATTTCCAACCCAGTGTTTATTATTTCCTACCCAGTGTTCATTATTTCCTACCCAGTGTTCATTATTTCCTACCCAGTGTTCATCATTTCCTACCCAGTGTTCATCATTTCCTACCCAGTGTTCATTATTTCCTACCCAGTGTTCATTATTTCCTACCCAGTGTTCATCATTTCCAACCCAGTGTTCATTATTTCCTACCCAGTGTTCATTATTTCCTACCCAGTGTTCATCATTTCCTACCCAGTGTTCATCATTTCCTACCCAGTGTTCATTATTTCCTACCCAGTGTTCATTATTTCCTACCCAGTGTTCATCATTTCCAACCCAGTGTTCATTATTTCCTACCCAGTGTTCATCATTTCCTACCCAGTGTTCATCATTTCCTACCCAGTGTTCAACCTTTTCCTACCTAGTGTTCATCATTTCCTACCCAGTGTTCATTATTTCCTACCCAGTGTTCATCATTTCCAACCCAGTGTTCATCATTTCCTACCCAGTGTTCATCATTTCCTACCCAGTGTTCATTATTTCCTACCCAGTGTTCATTATCTCATCTAGTGTAGATGAGTTGCTCGAGTCTGACTCACCGCTTGCAAATGTGCGTCAGTTGCAGCGTCAGCGTTCTTCTGTCTCAGAGCGAGCATGTTCTCCTTGGACTTCTTGAGCAGCTGCTCCAGCTTCTTAGAGTTAACGACTAGCGACTCGTTCTCACTTTCTTGGACGTAGATCGTCTTGGCGTAGGTCCTGCACTGGGGACATAGGCAATGAGACAGTCGGGGCACTGTGCACGTCTGGATATAAGGGCAATTAGACATTCGGTGCACAGTGCACATTTTGAAATAGGCATTGATACATTCGGTGCAATGTGCACATATGAAACATAAGCAATAAGACAGTCGGTGCACTGTGCACATCTGGACATAGGCAATGAGACAGTCCGTGCACTGTGCTAATCTGAACACAGGCCATGAGACAGTCGGTGCACTGCGCTCATCTGGACATATACCACGAGACAGTCGGTGCACTGCGCTCATCCACAACTACAAGGCGATGTGATTTTTTTTGGGGTGGGGGGTTGTGGCGGGGCGCACGAACATGATCCTACCAGATTGTCCAGGTGCCGGATGATGTTTGTGCGCTCGGCCACTGCCTCCTCGGACACCTCCAGGTTCCTGTACACCTGCTTCAGTTCCTTGACGCAACTCTTCAGGTTCTTGAAAAGTCCCTCGGCGTTGGCGATGGCCTCGGTGAGCAGCGACTTCTGGTGTATCAGCTTGGACGACGTGTCGTTGATTTTCTGCAAGCGGAAGAGAGGGGATGTAAAGAAAACCAACAACTAGACTCTCTGTGATGTGAAATACCAAAGAATTTGGGATTATGGAATTTGCGTTGAAAATGCCATTGGCCTATGCATGAGCTCAGTGAGATGGGATTGTTTGTTTGAAATACTGCTTATATAGAGGTTTGAAGGTTTCATCATCATCATTCGTCCTTTGAGTTCCTTGTGGAACGTAGGGCCTCTGTCTCAAAGCTCGCCACGCTACACGGTCCCTTGCCAGTCGCTTCAATTTTTCACCAGCTCTTCCCAGTTCTTCCAGCCTCGTTTAACATGTGTCGTTTGCACTGAGGGTTCCAATCTAAGGCCTGCCTACCCCTGCTGTTATCTTTCCAAGCGGAAGGGAGGGATGTAAAGAAAACTAACTGGACTCTCTCTCTCTCTCTCTTTCTCTCTGTGCTGTGAAATACCAAAGCATTTGTGAGTGGGGGGAAGGGGGCTTTGCGTTGAAAATGCCATTGGCCTATGCATGACCTCAGTCAGATGGGATTGTCTGTTTGAAATACTGCTTATATAGAGGTTTGAAGGTTTGGCGTTGTTTGATGAATGCATGATTTGAAAGATAGAAGGTATAGGGGTACATTGATAGAATGACGTGGCTACTTTGTGGGATGAAAGCCCCCCCCCCGGCCCCGTTTTTTACAGCAAAGGGGAGTTAAGTCAGTTTTAGACTTTTAGTCTGTAAATAAATGTTATACATACTTTTAGTTATGTATCATACATAAGGGATTTATAGTCAAAAAATGTGTTTTTACGGGGTTGTTTAATTGCTAGATCCTTTTCAGATCTATTGCTACGGTGGGGGGTGTGGGCATCTGGGGATGAGGGGGGATGGTTCACTCACCGCCTCGTCTAGGTGGCGCTTGTTGTTCATCGTCTGTATCGTCCTGGTGTCGGTCTCGTGACGTTTGACCATCAGACCCTCGGCTGTGGACAAGACGAGACTTTGGCTTGGGGATAAGGCTACTGAACCGGGTGATTCTTGTCCATCTTATCTTACCTTATGTCATCTCATCTTATCTTATCTCATAATACCCTGTTTGCATGACATAAATCATCTTATCTCAATTTATCGTATGCCAGCTCATCTTATCTTATCTCATATGTTACAGACGCTCCTTCTATTCAGAAGATAAAGTCTCTTTCGGGGGACCTAATTAATACTAGATCTATTATATTATATATAATTATAGTTAAAATTATTGTGAATAATTAAAAAATTGATCTTATAATTCGTCGTTTAAAAAATTTTCTACGAAAATGATATCACCTTTCTCTCTTTTAAGGTTATTTTTTCTTTTTAACTTATATTATTATACAATACCTTAGGTCTTAGGTCATATTTACCAGGAGGACGATACACCAAGCTAACTTACACGCCTCGACCACCGGCAATCTTACACGCCTGGACCACCGACCAAACTTACACGCCTAGACCATCGAACAACTTACACGCCTGGACCACCGACCAAACTTAAACGCATATATCATCGAACAACTTACACGCCTGGACCACCGACCAAACATACACGCCTAGACAATCGAACAACTTACACGCCTCGACCAACGACCAAACTTACACGCCTCAACCACCGACCAAACTTACGCGATTCGACCACCGACCAACTTACACGCCTCGATTACCGATCAAACTTACGCGATACGACCACCGACCAACTTACACGCCTGGACCACCAACCAAACTTACACGCCTCGATCACCGATTAACTTACACGCCTCGACCACAGACCAAACTTACACGCCTCAACCACCGACCAACATGACACGCCTCAGCCAATGACCAAACTTACACGCCTCAAACCCCGACCAAACTTACACGCCTCGACCAACAAACAACTTACATGCCTCGACTGCTCGCAGGTGAGATCTCAAACGTCCGACCTCAGTGTGCAGATACTTGAGCATGGTATCCTGTTTGAACAACTTGGCTTCCTTCAATCTGAAGAGAGTGATACTGATAATACAAGAATATTCAACGTCTCGTCCAACTTGGAATTATCCAGATCAACGGAACCGAGGCTGGGTCAGATGCAGGAACAACACTTCCCCCCTCCCCCAAGGGAAACATTGCTAGAGGTTACCGCATAAAGTACATTAATTGTTGCTTTGTAGATGTGTGCCGGATGGAACTTGGTAACCTTGAGCCGCAACTCATATGAGGCGATGAAAAAATAGGAATTCTACCCCAGAGATGAAGTCCCGTTGGTCCTATGATTGCGACCATCTGGAAGCTCCTGTGACAGGTCCTAAGCTGATTCATCAACACGTAAAATTCATTAGGGTTATCCATGTATCCACACCGTGTTCCCTTTGGTTATCCATTAATCGTCCAACTTGATGTCCCATGTTATTATCGAGATGAAACTATGAGCCGGGTGAGCATGATGGCTGAACTCATACAATAGAATTACACAGTTAGAAATAGGAGCAAAGAATTCCTTTTTGCTTGAATTCCCATTCGTGAATTCGTTTTATTTCTATATCTTTTCGTTCGAAAATCTCATCTCAGATCCAGTAGCGGCTTCAAGGGGAAAGGTGGGGCGGGTTAAGGTGTATGTATTGGGGTGGGGGAGGCTTCTTCTGTTGTTTTTTCCCAAATAAAGTGAGCGCGATTTATTAAGCATCCATTTTTTAAGGTAGTTAAAAAAAAATTCAATATTTCTAAGATTTTATAATGAAAAGAAAAAAATATTTTCCAAAAAGACTTTAGAAAAAAATAAAAATAAAAAACAACTAAATCAGTGGTTCATAACCTTTTGGGGTCCATGCACCCCTTCAGATGCCCAAAAAAGTTCATGCACCCCCTCGTGAAACTTGAAAAAAATGCATAATAAACTATGTTTATCTTAGAAACACAACAGTTTTGACCATAGGCAACAGGAAATTTATTGAGAGATCTGTTGCTTCTTATGATCAATCAGCGATTTAAATCTGGGGACTGTTTTGGACAAAGTAACTCTCATGTCATCCTCTGCATTTAACTTATTCCTTTCCTTGGTTTTAATCGTCAAAGGTGTGGAGAATCCTGTTTCACAGAGATATGTTGTGGCCAATGGAAGGAGAGTCAGTACTGCCCTCTTGGCTAGTTGTGGGTAGGAATCTAGCTGGGCGCACCAAAATCCAATCAAGGTATTGCAACTGAAGGCACTCCTCAGTACTTCTCTGGTTCTCAGATCAATCAGGTCATCTTTAGCAAAGTCACTGTTATCAATGTTGTCCAAGTCACAGAGAAAAGGATTGCGACAGAAATACCCATCAAAGGACCTTTGCAACGTTGAGAGGTGCTCTGAAATTTCCCCTTTGATGTTGTCAGGCAGTGATCCCTCAGTGCTTCCTTCTGTACCAGATATTACAACTTCATCCAAGAGTGGAAAGTTGGCCAAGTTGGACTTTTCTAGTCGTCGTTGGAATAGCGGCACTTTGTTAAAGAAGGCTTGCATACACCACTGGTTAGGAACCCCTGAACTAAACAGTAGAGAGACAACTACTTAAGATGGATTATACCAAAGGAAATTCGGAAACAGAAAGTGTTTCACACAATGATCAAAACAAAACACCGTTGACACATCGTATCAGCCTAGAGTGAATTCAAACCCTTTCAGATTTATACAGCTCCGATCTTCACTTCTGCTGAGTCTATTTTTGTGTCAAGCATTTTCAGAAATGTTCAGTTTGTTTGCAAGATTTTACTGCGTCCTTGACATTTCAGTTGCTGTGTACGTGTTACAGTTATAGCCACAACAGTGACACTTGCAGATTACACGGCTGTAACATTCTAACAGCGGGTGTCCATCAGTAGTTCCTTGCCATTATTGAGCCCAAGATCCAAGATGACACTCATAAATGGGACACACGTCGGAAAAATAAAACACCCCGAAGACAAACAAAAGATATAGAAAAATATTTGTAGGACACTTAAAGCGAGACATGAAAATATCTTTTAAAAACTTTACATATACACAAATGGAGCCAGAAAGACACACATAAGACACTTGCAAGACACAAAAATTACACATTTTTGACATACAGCTGACATGAAACACAAAAATGAAACATACAAGAGACACTGATGACACATACGAGAGGCACTGATGACACATACACTAAGCACTTTTGACACATACGAGCTGCACTTATGCCACATACGAGAGACACTGATGACATGCGAGGGTCACTGATGTCATACAAGATGTACTGATGACATACGAGTGGCAAGGCAAGGACGACATTCGAGTGGCAATCATGACACATATAAGCCACTCGTGAAATCGTACAACGATTTAAAAATGTTAGTAGGCATGAACGCAAAACGTTAAAACTCACTCCGTTTGTTTCTTATACGTGGCGACTTGTTCCCTCAACTTGGAGGCCTCCTCTTCTTTAACCTGGTCAAAGCATGGTCATGGGATTAATTTTAAAAAATGTTTCAAAGCTCATGAAAACTATGACAACATTCATCGAAATGTTCAGACATACATCGAAACTTTAACAATAATCATCTAGGTTTCTTTTAAACAATTCTTTGAAGCTGTTAAAAGATGAATCAAATTTTTTTTACAATATTTATCAAACCTGTTATATCATTCGTCAAAGCTGATACAACAACCGTTGACCCTCTTGCAACATCCATTAATACTGTTACAAGGTTTAACACACGTTGTTGACAGATTGTCCAGTCAGATTTAAAATAAAATCCGCATTCTCCACCAGAATCGAAGTTAGACAGAAGATAAAACATATACGGTAATTCTGGTTCCTAATTCATGAGTAGTTTCTTCATCACGCCCCCAAAAACCCCGCTGTTGACGGACCTTCATTTCCATGTTTTTTCTTTTCAAGAAAATTCCCAGTCGGTGCAGCATCAGTTGGTTTTTCTCATTCTCGACTTTGGCTTTGAAGTTGGCCGAAGCCAAAACTCGCATTTTATCCTCGAGAATCTTGCATTTCGACTGAAAGAACAAATGCAAGGCGGGATTGGATGTGTACATAGCTTTAAGGTTTTATTTTTAAACATTAATATGATAATATGTTACAAATTAAGAAATGCAAAAAAACAAAAAACAAAAAAACAAATGCTATTCTATAACAGATCTTTAAACCGCAGGGCGTTTGGTGTGGATTGCGGGTAAGTGTTTGATCTTGATTATGGAATGCGGGTTTTAATGTAGATTACGGAGGATTGGTGGTGGTGTTGAATTCAAACTTTGAAACGGGCTGAAGAGTGAACTTTTGGTGTAAATCGAGGATGTTGATCTTGATTTGGAAAGTAGAGAGAAGGCGGAAATTGAAGGTTGGGTGTGAACTCTTATTGTTTGATAGAGTAGGTGAAGGTGGATGTGAAGTAATAGAAGTTATATTATTTGGTGGGGAAAATGAATGAGGATGGTGCAAGGTACATGTTGGATGGAAATTATAACATGGCCATAGTTAAATTAATTATAACATTGCTATAGTTCAATTATAACATTGCTATAGTTCAATTATAACATTGCTATAGTTCAATTATAACATTGCTATAGTTCAATTAATTATAACATTGCTATAGTTCAATTATAACATTGCTATAGTTAAATTATAAAATTGCTACAGTTCAATTATAACATTGCTATAGTTCAATTATAACATTGCAATAGTTCAATTAATTATAACATTGCTATAGCTCTATTATAACATTGCTATAGTAAACTATAGTTCAATTATAACATGGCTATAGTTCAATTATAACATTGCTATAGTTCAACTATAACATTGCTATAGTTCAATTAATTATAAAATTGCTATAGTTCAATTATAACATTGCTATAGTTCAATTATTATTATTGAACTATAGCAATGTTATAATTATTATAACACTAGAAATATACCCGCACTATTAGCGGGAGTGTGCTGACCCTTTTTCCCTGTATTAGTTGCTGGTTATTACAATTTTTATTTGCCAAGTTATATTTCGGATTCATCTATTAGTTAAAATCTTTTCGGAAACAGAGATATTCCATTTTAAGGGGAAAAAATTAAATATAATTAAATATATTTAAGAAAAAAAAGAGAGAGAAAAAAAACAACAGACACAATTATTTAATTTTTACCATTTTACCGCGTGAGTTGTTTTCACTTAATGCAGTGCCTTTTAACATAACCATACTATTTAAAGGATATGAATCTTGATGACCATAATAACTAAATTTACTTTTTCATTCCCACTTGTACTAAATAAACATAACTGATAGGTTTTCCGAAAGAGCTCTACCACCCTCGTCACTCAAACATTTCATATATAATTACGACACTGTATAGTAACACAATTGTAAATACATGTAATACAATATTTGTAACCGCGTCTATGAGATAATGAACATATTGGCACTATCCCTTAAAAAGGCAAAGGCTACATAACTCATAGCGCCAATAAACAAAATTATAAATGTACTTTCTAAAATATTTTTTTTTAAAACCGTCGTATTAAAATGATTTCAAGAAAATGTGCACACCATATTTAGACAATAAAAAATTATAGAAAACTGGCCACATAAAATAAAGTCTTGTCATAAAGTAAATGTACTGGACCAAAATAACTCTTCCTTTTGACGTATTCATAGTTGTTTTAAAAGGAAAATAATATTTAAAAAAAATTATGTCTCTAAATTTTACGATTTATATTTACGGTTTTTATGCAATGTGTATAATTTCAAATAGGAATCATTTTTTCCCTCTATTTCTGATAAGGCAACATATTTTGTAAATTATATTCCATACACACACACCAGATTTTGTTTATGAAATATATATATATATAAATATATATATATATATATATATATATATATATATATATATATCCACTATAAAATAGTAAAGATTTAACCGTCTGTAAATAAGCACATCTGTAAAATGATTAAAATACAACTTTAGAAATGGCCTATGTTATTCCGACTACAGATTTGTTTCTTAAATATACAGAAATAATATTCCACATTTTAAAAAAACCAAAACAAATCAAATGTCTGTTAAAAACAAATGTGAAACATTGACAATAATTGATTTTAAAAATGGCCTATGTTAACCCAACTACAAAGGGATGAACATAACAAATTCAATTCGCAAAACAAAATAATTAAGCGTTTTCAGGATGACTTTATTTAGTTTAATCTACTATATTAATAGATCCGGGAGCCTAAGTTTAAATTGTATAAGTGTATAGCTTATGTAAAAGACAATAGCTTATGAAAAAGACAAACAAAATATAAATGTTATATTAATAGGACACAGCTAAATTTAAGATGCGTACACGAAAATGTGCGCACAGTAATCAGGCGATAAAAGATTTTAGAACGCGCACCACTAAAAATGAAGCCTTGAAAAAAATACTGACACAATTATTACATGCACAGCTCAAATTAAGAAACGTACACGAAAATGTGCGCACCGTAATTAGACAATATATTTTTTTAATGCGCACCGCTGAAAATAAAGTATTGGGGAAAAAAAGCGTCACCAAAACTAACTCGCTTTGAATGGCATTTGAACGTCCGCGTAAAGATGTTCAATACAGAAATGAGGTTAAATTTTTCCTTCTTTGTCTCTGCATTTTCTGATTATTTAATTTACGGCATTCGGGCAAAAGGGACAATTACAAAAACTGTCTTAAAACCACCTTCAGGTTAAAAGGAACCGTCCTGCCAAATTTGGACCCCGTCCGTCATTTGGTTTTTCCGTGGCTGTGTCACAGAAAGTCGAAAAGTGAAACATACAAACATACAAAATTTAAACATACAAACATACAAAGATACAAACACCAACTGAGCTTTATATATTGGATTGCTATAGTTCAATTATAACATTGCTATAGTTCAATTGATTATAAAATTGCTATAGTTCAATTATAACATTGCTATCGTTCAATTATAACATGGCTATAGTTCAATTATAACATTGCTATAGTTCAATTATAACATTGCTATAGTTCAATTATAACATTGCTATAGTTCAATTATAACATTGCTATAGTTCAATTATAGGATTAGAGGATTTTCCACGATTAGAGTTTAGCTGCTCCCTATTTAAGGCTACGTTTATAGAGGTGGCAGGTTTCGGGAAATCCCACGCGCGAGTCGACCCGCGCGAGGAATGTTTCTATTTTTGCTTTGCAGGTGTTCATAGAGGACGCGGGTGTCTCGAGGCGACACATTTTCCGACCGGCGCGGGTAATTACCAGAACTAGTTGTTAGTTCTTGTTCCGCGTTGCCGCGCCGGACTGTGAATTCAAACAGATGGGCTTTGAATGTTTCTTCAGACTGTTAAATGTTTAATAATTCACCAACCACGACTTCGATTATGTCCATTCACAATATTAATTCCAGCATCTTGAATAAGTCGTTTAGCTTTTGAGATATCATTTTTGCTTCCAGATAATTCAATAGAATTTCTGCTTAATACACAACTAATTGTTGTTCCTACTTCAGATGATTTTACACGAATGGTTTCAGACTCACTAGTACCATCTTTGTCTCTGCTATTATGGTCTTCATTCCTTTTATCATATATGTGATTGTCAATAGTGGCTACAGTGTCAATAGTTTCTATTTGTGCTCGATTCAACTTTATTATTTTTCTATCATTCATGTCTTGGTTTTCATTCTTTCTCCATGGCTGATCAAAATTTCTTATTCTGGAATCAAAACTATATCTGCCTCTCCATGATCTTCTGCTTTGATTATAATCTCTACATATGGAATTGTGATTATATCTGTCTCTCCATGCTTGTCTACCTTTGTTTTCAAAGTGATATTGTCTTGATTTTTCTTCTGTTTTCTTTCTTATAGGGCTGCCATTAGGTGACACCCTATTTGGTTGTCCTTTATTGTGGTAACACTGCCCCGCCATACTTCCTGGCTTGTTACAGTACCAGCAAACAGTTTGTCTGTTGCCTTGGGATGGCAAACTCTGGTTTCTCATACCTTGCCTTTTTTCTTGACTTTTAATTTGTATTGCTGCAAAAATATCTTGTCTTTTGTCCATTTCCAAAAATTGCAATTATCAAACTCTTCACACCATGAATGGATACGACTTTTAAGTTCCTTTATTTATAATATAATTCACACTGACACAGTTGTTAATAGTCCATAGCTTTTTCTAGTTCAAGGTTATGTTTACAAATATTTCCTGGAATCAACAACACCTGTGAGCTTGGTGACGTAGTTCAGTGCGTGTCGTCTGGCTTTTCCCCGCTTTTACTATAAACACCAACCGCGCGAGCGATTAGGCGCGGTCTTTTAGCGCGAGTAACTAGCTCGCGGCAACCCGCCTACCCACCGCCTCTATAAACGTAGCCTAAGAATGGCTACCCTAATGACGTGTAAAGCGTGGCAGGCTACCTGGAAGCTAATCAAACATTTCTTGATGCCCATCATGTTGAACTTGATCGTCTTGATCATGCAGCCGAGGGACATGATCGTCTGGTTCTTCTGGAAGAGTTCTATTTTTAGATTGGTCTTTTCCTCCCTCAGTTCGGCAAGCTCCTTCTTGTAGACGTCGAACACTGGTTGGGTTCTCTCACAGCCTAGGGCAATCTGGGGAATAACAAAGATAAATATAAGTCTTTCATAGCGTAGGGCAATCTGGGGAAAAACAATGACAAATATCAGTCTCTCACAGCCTTGGGTAATCTGGGGAATAATAAGGACAAATATCAGTCTCTCACAGCCTTGGGAAATATGGTGAATAACAAGGACAAATATCAGTCTCTCACAGCCTTGGGCAATCTGGGGAATAACAATGACACATAACGGAACCTGCGCGAGTCTCATTTTTACTCATTTTCAAGACATAGGCTACGTTTATAGAGGCGGCGGGTAGGCGGGTTGCCGCGAGCTGGTTACTCGCGCTAGAAAACCGCGCCTAATCACTCTCGCGGTTGGTGTTTATAGTAAAAGCGGGGAAAAGCCAGACGACACGCACTGAACTACGTCACCAAGCTCACAGGTGTGGTTGATTCCAGGAAATATTTGTAAACATAACCTTGAACTAGAAAAAGCTATGGACTATTAACAACTGTGTCAGTGTGAATTATATTATAAATAAAGGAACTTAAGTCGTATCCATTCATGGTGTGAAGAGTTTGATAATTGCAATTTTTGGAAATGGACAAAAGACAAGATATTTTTGCAGCAATACAAATTAAAAGTCAAGAAAAAAGGCAAGGTATGAGAAACCAGAGTTTGCCAAACCAAGGCAACAGACAAACTATTTGCTGGTACTGTAACAAGCCATGAAATATGGCGGGGCAGTGTTACCACAATAAAGGACAACCAAATAGGGTGTCACCTAATGGCAGCCCTATAAGAAAGAAAACAGAAGAAAGATCAAGACAATATCACTTTGAAAACAAAGGTAGGCAAGCATGGAGAGAAAAATATAATCATAATTCCAGACATAGAGATTATAATGAAAGTAGACAAGCATGGAGAGCAGGGGCGGATTAAGACTGCACGGGGCCCCTGGCTGCAATTCAAACTGTGTACCTTTAGATCCAGCCAGTGTACCTTTAGATAAAATGATTGCTAGCAGCTAATATAAGACTGTAACTTGTAAATATTCATCCAAAATGATTATTCATGAAAAAACCGAATTCGAATAAATAACTTTTTGCCGATATCCTAAAATTGAGTGTAAAAGACAATTTATAAAAATAAAAAACACATGAAAAAAAAATTCACACCTCACCCGGGGATCGAACCCGCCACCGCTTGCACCACAAGCCTTAGTACTTCACATTCGGTCACAAGATCTCATTTAGGGTTGTCAATTTAAAAAAATAAATAATATTCTTTAATAATTTCTGTTATTGAGCCTATCAAATCAGGTTTTTTGACTGCTAAGACTATCGTGTGGGAAAAGAGATCATTTTAATAGATGATATTTTATTAATTTATCATATTTTCAGCAATTCATGTATACATTTGTCCACGTTTATTATAAAATATGCTAAGTTTGGGGCCCTAAATCATCGGGGGCCCCTTAATCCGCTATAGATGGAGAGACAGATATAATCACAATTCCATATGTAGAGATTATAATCAAAGCAGAAGATCATGGAGAGGCAGATATAGTTTTGATTCCAGAATAAGAAATTTTGATCAGCCATGGAGAAAGAATGAAAACCAAGACATGAATGATAGAAAAATAATAAAGTTGAATCGAGCACAAATAGAAACTAGTGACACTGTAGCCACTATTGACAATCACATATATGATAAAAGGAATGAAGACCATAATAGCAGAGACAAAGATGGTACTAGTGAGTCTGAAACCATTCGTGTGAAATCATCTGAAGTAGGAACAACAATTGGTTGTGTATTAAGCAGAATGAAAGACATAGATAAAAACAATGATTTTCAGATAAAGCTTTCTACTGACAGTGACTCATCTGGTCGAAATTCTATTGAATTATCTGGAATCAAAAATGATATCTCAAAAGCTAAACGACTTATTCAAGATGCTGGAATTAATATTGTGAATGGACATAATCGAAGTCGTGGTTGGTGAATTATTGAACATTTAACAGTCTGAAGAAACATTCAAAGCCCATCTGTTTGAATTCACAGTCCGGCGCGGCAACGCGGAACAAGAACTAGCAACTAGTTGTGGTAATTACCCGCGCCGGAGGGGCAAATTTGTCGCCTCGCGACACCCGCGTCCTGTATGAACACCTGCAAAGCAAAATAGAAATATTCCTCGCGCGAGTTCGCGCGGGTCGACTCCCGCGTGCGATTTCCCGTAACCCGCCGCCTCTATAAACGCTAGCTAGCAACTAGTTCTGGTAATTACCCGCGCCGGTCGGAAAATTTGTCGCCTCGAGACACCCGCGTCTTCTATGAACACCTGCAAAGCAAAAATAGAAACATTCCTCGCGCGAGTCGACTCGCGCGTGGGATTTCCCGAAACCCGCCGCCTCTATAAACGTAGCCATAGCCTTTCACAAACAGCACTATTGATAGTGTCGATATAAAACATGAGGGAAAAAAACTGAATTTCAAATGTCCACAGCTTTTTAATTAATAATGATGCATCAATATAAAATATGTGGACACATTTTGTTTTTCCATTGTTAGAATTACTAGTACTTTAAAAAAGCAACATGAGAAAAAACTGCGGGGCCGTTCTGAAATTTAAGCTTGTGTTACCTATTATGAGACTGCTTTCAGACTGCCCAATTTAACTTCCCCAGAAGATATCCCTTGACCCTGGTTGTGCCTAAGTTAACTTCCCCAAAAGATCGTCCTTGACCCTGGCTGTTCCCATGTTACCTTCCCCAGAAGATCTTCCTTGACCCTGGCTGTGCCCATGTTACCTTCCCCAGAAGATCTACCTTGACCCTGGATGTCCCAAGTTACCTTCCCCAGAAGATCGTCCTTGACCCTGGATGTGCCAAGTTACCTTCCCCAGAAGATCTTCCTTGACCCTGGCTGCCTCGTTGACAGTGGCGCTCAGGTGGTGCTGGGTGTTGAACAGCTCGTCTGTGATGATCTGGATCTGCTGATCCTTCAACATGTTGTTCTCTTCCAGCTTCTCGACTGTCATCCTGCCGGCGAACCAACCAAGAAGCTCCGTCATAGATATCCTACCTACGTCAATAGTCGCGTCAGTTCTTCGACTCTTCTTCACGGCGCATTAATCTAACGTTCTCAATAGAGGGCCGGGACTATTTTAAGGAAAGAGTAAATTGTACGAATTCTATCTGTTGAGAAATAGTTTTACTGTCCAAAGCATTGCAGAATTGATATGACAGTGAGGCACGTTTATTCTGTTTATGTGTTAAAACTGGTCGAAATTCATGGGTAATTTAAAGTAAGCTTTAAAATATGCACGTATAAGTGATCACAAGCAAGCAGGATGACAAATACAGGGTGACGTGTAGAGTGTCGCACGTATTCTCGCACATACAGGATGACACGTACAGGTTCATTGATACTGGGTGACAAGCAATCTTCCCTTTAAGCAGCGTGCCTGCGCGGCTGCGCAGATATCTGACCGACCCGTGCAGCAATTTATAATTACCGCGTAACAATGCTGTTGTTGTTTTTTGTTGTTGTTGTTGTTGTTTTTTTAAATATTGCACAAAACAATAGATTGTGCAGCTTTGCATACGAGTTTTTTTTTGTTTTTTACTTTGCCAACGGGCCAACAAACCTTAGAGAAACATTGGTGACAAGTACTGGGGAACACGTACAAGGTGACGAATACAGTGTTACACACACAGGCTCACACGTACAAGGTAACCAATGCCAACAAAACATGCATGTAAGGTACAATATGGAATTAATAAATATATGATAGCACACAGAGCTACTGAATCTGATGATCATCTTAGAGCACAGTCATGAGTAATGTTCCCTTTAAGTTGCTCGACTGCGCGGATACCTGACCGACGCCGCGCAGAAGTTTAGCACTACGGCGCAGAAAATTTTGTAAAAGATTGCACACAAAAATGGATGCTGAGCAACTTTGCACACGATGTGTTTTTTTTTGTTGTTTTTTTTACTTTGCACACGGACATTGGTCATGAGGTAGCGCATAAACGAAAACAACCCATGATTAATGAATGCATTTACTCCAGTCCCCTCTTCTTGCCCAGCTCCTCTTGTATTTTACGGCAGCTCTTCTTGAGGTTGTTCAGGTTGGACTCCATTGCTGCCAGGTCGCCTTTGATCCCGTTGATCTCCGCCAGGTATTCGTTACCAATCTGAGGAATAGATCGTATACAATAGGAATTGCGATAAAGCTTTTAAATAAAATACAAAATACACCCCAAAAAAGGGTAATGAAAACAATAAATTTAAACTTTTTTTAAAAACTTATTCAACAGTAAATGTTTTGGCTAATGCCTTCATCCATACAATTAACATGCAGTACTTGCATAACTATTAAGATTATATTTAAATTGTTATGACGTACTTTGTCCAGAAAAAAGTTCCTTAAAGAAAAAAAAGAAAGGAAAAACAACAACACACAAACAATAACACAAGATATAAGAAAAAGATGTTTTATCCAATCTGAGGACAGCAGAAAGCTCGGTGGAAGTCATAAGCGTTACATAAAGCTTATGCTTTGTCAACGGAGCCCTTTCCACGATGTATTGTCGACAATGCACTATCGACGATGCACATCCCACGATGCACTGCTCACTATGCACTGTCCACGAAGTACTTTCGACAATGCACTGTTCCCAATGGCATCCGGGCAGAATAGCGACTGTCAAAACAGCGACCGTCATAATAGCGACTTCAAAATAGCGACTGTATCAAAACAGCGACTGTCAAAACAGCGACCGTCATAATAGCGACTGCATCATAACAGCGACTGTATCAAAATAGCGACTATTTTCTTTTCTTTGTGATAATGTTTGAAAATTTTTTGAAAAACTTACTGTGCCTAGCCTACAATGGAGTTTATAAAATCAAGAGAAGTAAGACATGATAAGCCATGTAGGTTTTTTTTTACAGAAGGGACAATAGAAAATTAAATACAATCAACTGGAGGTGTGCATAAATAAATGTTGGTGTTGTAAAGAGTGTATACACGTTTTCGGGACACACTTTAAAAAAAATTATGTAAAAAATAAATAAAATTATAACTGCTATTACTTCAGTCAAATATATTTTGCAGAAAGCTCGATAGAGATTAACAAACATAGATGCAGTCGATTAATTGAGGGGGATTGCTGTGGTAGGGGCAGGGGTGGCGTGTGGCTGCTTTTTAAAGCTAGAGACAGTTCGACTACAGGACTTTTTGATCCCCGGATGTTTCGATCCTTTTCCTCGTAAAATTGTGGTTGGTTTTTATTTCTAATTTAAAATAATAAATAAAAATAAAATAGTTTAATATTATTATCTATTAAAAATTAAAAACGGCATGAAATAGTTATTACATGCTTTTTTTCAACGTTTAATTTAACACTAAAAAGTGTACACACTGAAAACCAATCAACATTAAGGGCGAATTCATGATTGTGTTAAATGCACCATTCCTCTGAGGTAGCAAGTCCTTCCAAACCTATCCAACTCCACCCCCACCTCAAGGCAATGTGGTCAGATAGTCCTTTATAAAGGTACATACATTCTTTCAGCCCCAATCCCTTTATTTACCTTTCCATAACGCGGGGTCCATGGCCGTCACTTAGTCTAGCCTTCGTAACATGTCATTATGTAACCCCCGGACAGTTCGACCACAGGACGTCTTGACAAGGGGGCTGTCAATATTGTTAAAAAAAGCTGCCCGGTTAACCATGATTCAAATTTTATTTTTACTGAGCAGTTGTTTGTATTTGAATGAATGCTTATATATATATCATAAGTTAATTGTTTTAAATTTTATTTTAAACACAATTTTTGATTTCAATAAATACTTCATCAAAATGTTGCTACTTTTTGGAGTTTTTATTTGTTACTATGCATTTATGTAGTTTCTTCACTTGGGGTCCTTGGGTAAGTTTAGACAATGAAAAGGGGTCTATGTGTCAAAAAAAGATTGCAACCACTGTGTTAGGTGAACGGTTGGACAAGAATAGCTATGTGGTGAAGTCGCTGTTATGACAGTCGCTCTTTTGATACAGTCGCTATTTTGAACCCGTGCCGTTCCCAATACACTGTCCGAGATGCGCTGTTTTATCGGCGCTGCATGTTTTTTCTTCGAGATTCCATCATTTCAAAATAAACTTTTGAAACTCAAATGAACATCATTAACTCAACAGGTCCGATCACTCTCACGGAAACCTAAACTTATTAACTCTCAAGTGAACATAAAGAGTTATTTCCTCACTTCCTCTGCTGCATCACGCTCGTGGCGCCACCTGTCGGCCAGCGTGATCACCTTGGCGATCCTGGGATCACGGTGGATTTTGAAAGCCAAATCCTGAACTTCCTGGTCACGCTTGGCCAGTTTTTTCTAGATGGGAGAACAACCCATTTGACAGATGGCATTTAGAAAAAGGAATCGTTAATGTTAAAATAGTTTTTTTTAACGTATCGTATTGTAAATTATATACTAACATTAAGTTTACACCTATTTGATACTTTTACTTAGTAAATAAATAATGTTTATCTAAACCAAATAAATAACTGGAAAGCCAACGGAAAATTCATGAAAATGTATTTTTTCTTCAGAAAATTGATCAAGCTTACAAAAGAAAGCCGCAAATATCCTGAACCCAATATTTAAGAAAAAATTTCCAGGCCTGTTTGCGCTTAATATTAATATTGTATAACAACCACGTGTAAATAAATGTACAAATCACCTCTTTCCGGATAATGAAATAAAACGTTCTCAACCTTTATGCTATGGTTTATGAGGCGATATTTAATAAATAGGCGACCTTTTAAGACGTTTCAAATAAAAGAAACACTTGTCGAATCCGAAAAAACCTGGCGTCAAGACTTTTTTTGTGGACGGAAAACGCAAATTGTTCAAGGAGCAAGTCTATGGGAAACTGTAAGCATGTACTGATATAATTAAAGGTTCCACAGGGACTGGAGTCATTTAATCCACGTGCCTTGAGTTCCATCTCATTGTTTCTAGCCAGTGTGATGATTTCAAAGAGTTTTCGTATCTCGTAACGCACGACTTCAATGGTGAATCTGTCCCCGACTTTTTGCATGGACTGGGAGAGAAAAATTAACAAAAGAGAAGCTTTAAGAGTAGTGACTTAAAATTCCAACGTTGTTAGTCTCTTAAACTATCAACAATAAAAAATACTTTTAAAAATCACTTCAACGTCCACATCCTAGCTGTGTTCTTATTTTTAACTAAACACAGACGAAAAATTCACTTTAACGCCCACCTCCATGAAGATCACTTCACTTAGATGGCAAGAGGATGGTACAATTTATTTTTAACTATAACTTTTAGCTGAGCTTGCAAGTCAGCTCTTAAAGTCTACAAGGTACATGTAATGGGATTTCTATTTCCACGTAAACAGGACTTCAACCATCCACACTAACATAACTTTCAACTGCCACATCATCAATAAGTCCAACTGCCACTTCACCGCCAATGTCCCTTTTAAGCTGCGCAGCTGCTTACCGACGCCGCGCAGCAGTTTAGAATTTTCGCGCATAAATTTTGTAAGATATTGCACAAAAAATGGATGCTGTGGAATTTTTCACACGGACCAATGAACCTTTGAGAGAACATTGGTCACCACTAATTTAAACTGTCATAAATTCCAAATGCCATGTCAAGAATAAATCGAACTGACACGTCATCACTCACCAGGCGATAGTTTTCATCGACGTCTGGGAAGGGGGACAGCAGCGGTGGTGTCTGGTCAATGTTGACAATGTCCGCTTCGATTATCTCTTTCATTTCCGGCACGGCCATGGTCACTCGGACCACCCGCGGGTCAGTGGCTATCGTCTTCATCTGCAAACATGACACAATCTCTTAAACCTGGACCACATTTGGGGGTGGGTGGGGTTGTCAGGCACTACCGAGCTCATCATAATAACACCACCATCTCTTCAATACCATCATGATGAGATGACGAACATCATTTTGAAATAGAACCGCTGGACTCTCGCGGGGAATAAAGTCTGCTACAAAGAATTTTTCAAAAGTAGCCAGAAAGGGAAATCGACTTCCAGGCAGGTCCCTCCTTTTTAAGGTAACAGAAACATTTTTCAACTGGCGTTCAGTTGAAGTGGTGCACTACGCTTATCTAATCCGAAGAACTCGGCGAATCACTAGTCGGCGCCATTGTGCGTCGAACCTTTCGCCTGCTACCGGCATGTTTTGCTTTTGTGAAGACCCGGCCGCACGCAAATAACGCACGCCTTCTCTCTAAACCTTTTTAAATCCTTTATATTAACTCGTGGCGTCTGCTAGATTGCTTGCTGCAAAAACTTTTGGATCGATTTTTAACCCGATTCCCCGTATTCAATCGAGCTGAAATTTTGCAGGCAGACTCGTGGAGACGATAAAAATGACGCATCAAAATTTCACATCGATCAAATGTACCGTAATTAAATTAATGAATTTTTAGTTTATCTCTCTGTAAGATGTAAATTTTTGTGCTAGTCTGTCGCGCGGTGCGTATTATATTGAAAAACCTTTTTAATTTTTTTTTCTGCCGCGTGGTGCGGTGCGTATTATATTGAACATCTTTTACAATATTTTCCTGATCCATAAATGTTTATGCTAGTCTATCGCACGGTGCGTATTATATTGAACATAATCAATACTTTTAGTTACGCCTCTCCGTCGAAAAGGGTGGCCTCTACGGGGCTCGGCGGATGAGTAGGGTCGTGGGGCACGGACCTGACCGTGACTCGGCGACCTGAAACCAATAACTCCCGGCAGGCAATGCCAAAGATCGATATGTTATGTGTTAGGTGCTAGCCACATATGATTACAGTCGCTTTACGGATCTTAGACAAAGCATCTTAAATGCAATGTCGATGATGAAAACCAAAGTACCCGTTGAGGGTCGGGTAAATCCGAAGCGACCGTTTCTTCCCCCTCAATTTACTAGCAACGCCATCGAGCGATGCCGGTTTAGGGCCAGGAGTGCCAGTACGGATTAGCAGAAGGTACCGCGAAGAACGCAATGGACGCCAGCTCTGAGGAAACCTTCCAGTGGAGGTTGCACCCTAGGTAGGTCATTGATGATGCCCCGCATAGCGGCGATCCTAACCATTGAGACTCGTATGCTTTGCCGGGGTGGCGCCAAAGTGGTAGCGGGTCGTAGTAGGGAAATGCCACCCCTCCCTGTGAGGTCAAACTTAGTGGGAGGCATCTTCGACTTTCTGTCTTGGATGCCCAGGTGGCCGCTTCAGAAGCGACCGCTCCGGGGGGGGGGTCCCAGCTGTTACGTCCCTTTCTCGGGGAGGGGGCCAGATAGCTGGGAGGGTCTTCCAGGAAGACCCATGAAGAGCACTAGGCTCGGGGCTTTTTATTTTCTTCCACATGCAGGATTAACAGTTACGCCTCAAATATAAAGGATTTATAGTTTTTAAAAAAAACTTTGTTTTTTACTCTTTTTTTTTCACATCCCAGACAGTTTCTATTCACCTGCCAGATCCCCGGATCCATCACGAGTGTTCTTGAACCAATATAGAATCTTCTCAAATCCTTCATAAGTACCAACATTATGTTATGTTATTTCTTACGACAAATAATATAGCTTTAATACAGTGATGATTCACCACACACACACACAATAATTATGATTTACCTCTCGATTGTGATATCTAAGCACAGAAGCCAAGCGTTGAAGACAATCCCTAACCCGCACGATGCATGAGTTACGTATGAGGTAAAAGTAAGAATTCCCTTTTCAGACAAGTTGGTCTATGTGGCAAATGAAGCAGCGCTGACGAGTTTCTGTAGCCACGGCATACGAGGGGGTTGTGTGGCTAGCAATATGTCCAGGCGCCTTCACCCAAACTCATGTCAGATGGATTAGGTACCCATCAGAGCTGGCTATACTAAGGTACCCATCAGAGCTGGCTATACTAAGGTACCCATCAGAGCTGGCTATACTAAGGTACTCACCAGAGCTGGCAATACTCAGGTACATCCTAAAGATTCGAGAGATTCTCAGCCTCCATCAGGGTTCGAACCCGGAACCCTCGGATCACTAGTCCTCGTGACTTACATTTCTTAATTATTTTTTTTCACTCAAGGGACTAAAAACTAATAAATTTCCGATAATCCATTCAGCCTCGTGTGACGTGCGAGTGAACAGTTGTTACCTTCTCCTCCTCCAAAGCGGCGTCCTCGATGTTCATCACGTCGACGGAGCCAAGGTCGACACTTGTGCTGATGGGGGGAGCAGGTTGTGACGGCTCGTGGTTGGAGACCTTCTCCGACGGCATTTCCTCCACGCTCAGGTTTGACACTGGAGGCGTCGCCGAGGGGACAGGGGGGGGGGCAAAAGGTGAAATGGTTGGTGTGAGTTGTTCCAATAGCAAGGCATCGGGATGGGGGTGACAATACAATGTAATATCAAGAGATGCGAAGAAAACGAATGTTTTACATGTGGTGTTCCATAACAAGACATAGGAAAACGAATGTTTTACATATGGTGTTCCATAACATGACATGGGTAAGGCCCGGTAAGGGAATGCTCAACGGGTATTTCATAGTTGCCTGCGAGTGTAGAATTTAAATAATTAACTTATGGTGCTTCAATGCTGAACATTTTAAGCATAAACTAAGTTCGGTTTAAACATGACAAAATTTAGCGCACAGATAACTGACTGCAATACATCATGATATTAAGCGTATAGATGATGATTGAGTTACAAAAATCATGTCATTATATGAAAATATAAACCGAAGAAAGATACTCTCTTGACAGACACATAGATTTTTTTAAAAATAAACAAAATTCATATGTTATGTGAATGTGTTACGAATTGATATTTTGCCCGCATTTGAATTTGATGTTAATATTAATAACGACGAGATAAATTTATGAATGTTTGATGTCACAAAAAAATTCACATTTCTCTAAGGCACGACCCTCCCCACTCGCACATCACTTTTTAAATATTTTTAAATCCCTTATATTAACTTCGAAATCTTCTCTCTCTCTCTGTCTGTCGTCATCTCTTCGTACGTCGGGCGGAAAAACAAAAGTAAAAATGACCCACTTCCCGTGATCCGATCAAGCTGAAATTTGGCACACGGACCCGTCTCACCTAACAATGCATCGTATCAAAATTTCAGATCGATTGAACGTACCGTAATTAAATGTATGCCTTTTTAGTTTATCCTTATTTCAAATTATGTAATTCAATCTCACTGTTTGTTATTGTTTTTTTCACGGGATTATTCAGTCACGCGTTGACGCGACCCATCGAAGTACTGGCGTGCTTTTGTTTACATTTTACGTGTCACGCTGAGCTCGGTCAAGCGATTGGTGACCAGACTTTTCCCCTCTCCCACCCCCCTCCATGGTTATGAAGCAAAGTTGAGTTAAGACAGATTCAGTCTGTAAATACTTTTAGTTATGTCTCATATATAAGGGATTTATAGTCAAAAACTTTGTTTTACGGGGTTTCTTTAATTATAAAATATTCTTAACAAATGACAAAATCTTTTATAATTAATATTATTTTAGTGAGCCAATAATGACAGGAAATCACGTGTTTTTTTTTGGTTTTTTTTTAAAGTGAGTTAAACTTCCATGACATCGAATACAAACAAACCTGCTTGCTGAGGCGTGTCCAGCTGTAGCTCCGACTCCATCTACGGGACAGAAATAAAGAGTGTGTATGACGTGGCTTCACGGGGAGACAGACTGATGGTCAGTTGTGGTATAGCCATGCAATCAAACAAATGGTCAGTCGTGCTGTCCATTCAATCTAACAGATCAATCATTCCTCAATTTTCTTTAATCAATCTATGGGTGAAGCAAGTGGGCAATCAGTTCTCCGATTGGTCAGTCAAGCTGTCCATAGGTCAGTTCATTAAGTACCCGAGACTAAAAATTGATGACTCGAATAGGAGGATTTTTTTAAAGACCATTTTATTGTTGATTAAAACAATCACCCAAAGGTAACGGGTATTCTTTGCCTGTAATTGCAAGATGGTGTTTCACTTACCTTCTCTGCCATTTTCGGTTGAGCGATTAGGATTTTGTATTACTGTGGGTAATTAAATTACTTCATCAAGGTGGAACGAATCCTTGAAGAAGGAAAAAATGTGTACCTACGGTCTAATTCAGAGACATTCCGGATGTGTCTAAAATGTGTCCAAGCAAGATTTGGTGACGTAGTTCACACGAATTATATAAATATAGGTTACAAAAGGCACATACAATTTGTGTTAAGAAAACAATTTTATTTATTTAATTTTTTTTCCGTACACTTATACAGCGCAGCACCCCAGCTTTCGGCTGGGCTCACTATGCTCTACACATACTTCCAAAAACCAATGTTCCCATTAAGCTGCGCAGACATCTGACCGACGCCGCGCAGCAGCTTAGAATTACCGCGCAGCAAAAATTCAAAAGGCCGCTGTGCAACTTTGCACAGTTTGTTAATTTACACACGGACCAACGAATCTTGGAGGCTGGAAGGAACATTGTGGCAGCAACCTGAGAAAAAAGAACGCATTGCCAATCTTTTAAACGTACACAACACCATATACAAACGCCCAGATCGTGACGTATGTCCGTCATAAACTGGTAGCTAGATGGAGCGAGATTTTAAGTTATAATAATTGACGATATATGGAGGTGTAATTGTTAAAAATTTCGGGGAATGACATTATGTTTGTAAATTATATTGATGAATGCATGTATCGATGCATTTACACTTGTATTATATCGTATATCTCCGAAAATTCTTCGGAAAAAAATGTTTTTCCCACAATTTTTGCCCACTGTTGCTTTTAAAGTTAGTTCGTTTCGACATCGTTCTCGTAACCCTCCTGGTGACATCCCTGCCATCTCTTGTCCGTACTGTGGACGCACCTTTCGGGCAAGGATTGGTCTCATTAAACACCAAAGGACACACCGCAGCACATAGCTGTATACCACAGCACATAGCTGCATACCACAGCACATAGCTGCATACCACAGCAGATAGCTGTATACCACAGCACATAGCTGTATACCACAGCACATAGCTGTATACCACTGCACATAGCTGTATACCACAGCACATTGCTGTATACCACAGCACACTGCTGTATACCACAGCACACAGCTGTATACCACAGTATGGCTGTATACCGCAGCACATTGCTGTATACCACAGTACATTGCTGTATACCACAGCACATTGCTGTATACCACAGCACATAGCTGTATACCACTGCACATTGCTGTATACCACAGCACATAGCTGCATACCACAGCACATAGCTGTATACCACAGCACATAGCTGTATACATGATAATGAGAATCGTGATCGGTGATCCAGACAACGGACAAACGACATCAGCACAGCCCGGGGCGGGTTCTGGCCTTTTATTATATGTGTGGCCTTTGCGGGGCTTCTTATCATACAAATGTCAATACGATTTTACAATCTTTCTTTTAAAAAGAAAAGTCTTGCTATCCCCATCCCACAGTTGAGGTTGTAAAGTGGGGGAGGGGAGGGAAGGTGTCTCCTCTTAGGGGCTTGTGTCGGTATGTCAAAGCAAGTCGGCTCCTTTCATATGAAACACCCCCCCCCCTCTTTCCTGCCAAGCCTTCTAGCCACCCCTTTTTCTCAATATCAACATTGTCCTTGATTAATCTGCACCTATTACGCCTGTTTCCCTAACTGGAAAACTCCGTAAGTCGTTTTTTTTCCTAACTTCAGCTCGACTTAGAGAGGTCCGACTGTATTAGCAACACGCCAGCTAACGGAAGTGCTTAGCTGTAGTCGGTTGAGTGTTACTTAAATTTACTTTTAATTGTGAGTTTCTATCGTTATGTATGAGATAATGAGTATGACACATTGACACTATTGTTTTTATTTTTAATACACGTTACTTCAAGATTTGCTGTATTCTTTAATAACGCAACAATATCCCGTTTTATCCACCAATTTATTTGGTATTATTTAGTAAATAATAAACTGCAAATTAGTATTGTTCCTGTCTTATGCATTTTTTAAAAATTCACGTTGTATGACTGTCACTGTCAGACTACGTTATTATTGTCATAAATAAAATAAGAGAAATTCAATAATTTATTTCTAACAAATGAAAAAATCGCTAAGCTGAAACAAGTCAATTTATCAAGGGCGCCTAAAAATAAATTAGCCAAGGGCGCCAAAAACCTAGTTACGCCCCTGGTGGCGGGTTCTGGCCTTCTTCAAACATGGCCTCTTTCAGTATTTGAAACCGTTTCAAGACTCTTGATCTTCACACACACAATGTTACAATATATTCATCACACTCCACAGAGTCGACTTCTTACAATTACAGCATTCCACAAAACACATAGAAGACTAGACAATAAACTTATAAATACATAAATAGAATCATATAGTCAATTAACTTTAATACATATATTATATATATATATATATCTTAGGGCTGCTGGTAACGATTAATTTAAATTTAATCGTTAACTTTTGAAAAATTAACGATTATATTCATGAATTAATCGTCGATAAAAGCCAAAAATTTAAATTTATGTCATTAAGCTGAACATGTAACAAAAACAGGTAATTGACTTTTTTTTTACATAAAATTATGAATTAATTTTATTTGTATTAAATCCACGTCTACATAAATTAATAAATTATAATAATACGCGGGAGAAGTTTGTACGTTAAAAAATATATAAATTAGTATTAATCATAATTAATTATTTTTAATAAATAGAAGAAAAAAAGAATATTTTCTTAAATTTTAATCGAATTTTGATCAATTAAAATTATTTTAATCGATATTGAATCGATTTAATTTTTAACGATTAATCGAGAAATGAATCGTTAATTTCCGCAGCCCTAACATATTTATTTTAAAACAATATAGGCATATTCTGCTATATGACATCCTGACTCGCACAATTCAACCACGGCTAGGCGGTTGGCCACCGAAAACATCCAACATGAGTGATTATAAGTTATAAGAGCCAATGAACGCTCACACAGACTTGGACAGCACCAATCAATGAGGAACTGCACACTGTCACGTGACCGAAACGTTACAGCTCTGGAGGACCGCGTGATAACCGGATAGGGACGAGAACTTCTTCAAAAGTGAAACAAATGGGATTCGACCTTACTCCCGGAAAGGGAGTCTATGAACAGTGTTAAAAATATGCGAAAACCTAAGGTGACACACAAAAATGATTCACTAATTAATTATAGATCTAGCAACGAAGCAATGGGAATTCTGTCCCAAAAGGAATTTTCCCTTTAATTTATGTGAGAGGGCATTTCCGGCCGACTTTCAAATTTTTATCTCGAGCGGAACTTGCCCTGTCTACGCAACAATAAAGATCTCGAGAACAACATGTAGTAAGTGTTTCGATTCACAATGCAGATATTAAGTTTATTTTATGTCAATGACCTATACCTCTACATCAGACATGAGCATTACTCCTATGTCAATGACCTATACCTCTACACCAGACATGAGCATTACTCCTATGTCAATGACATATACCTCTACATCAGACATGAGCATTACTCCTATGTCAATATATATAAGTCAAATATTAAGTGTCAGCATCCGATATTGATGTCTTATCTTATCTATACAGTTGCTCCTTCTATGCAGAAGATAGTTGCGTCCACAGACCATGACAGATGATCTGTTTGGCAAGTGATGCAGCGTTCACAGGCCACGGCTTTGTGGGTTCCACGCATTACCCAGCCGGCTAACTACATGTAGTGTTAGGTACCCATTCAGAGCGGGGTGACTCGGGGACGCCCTAGGCCCCGGGAACAAACCCTTGCCTTCACACGGATTCGAACCCGTGACCATCGGTACGACAGTCCAGTGCGCTGCCACTCGACCACCGCGTCCCACAACAGATACTTGATGTCAACAACAGATACTCCTGTCAGCGACAGCCTCAAGTAAACTTAAAGCTATAAATAGACTCAAATTTACTAATCTTTACTAAGCTCACAGTAATCATTATGTATATATTTAATTTTTCCACTCCAGCATCATTAAAACAAATCTAACCAGCTTCTACAGGTATAAAACGTGATGGCACCCGAATGATAATTTTTGTAGAAATGATTCTGCCAACCCTACATAATACTACACAGTGGGGCACAGCCTACACAGAGGGGCACACAACACATTTTGGGGCACACACAACACAGCGGGGCACATCCTACACAATGGGGTACAGACTACACAGAGGGGCACACAACACACTTAGGGGCACACAACACACTTTGGAGCACACCCTACACATTGGGGCACGCACTACACATTGGGCCACGCACTACACATTGGGCCACGCACTACACATTGGGCCACGCACTTCACATTGGGCCACGCGCTACACATTGGGGCCACACATTGCACATTTGTGCCCACCCCTTCTTCTGCTCTACTATTCTTTGACTGATGTGTTGTTACTTGTGGGATTGTCATTGAATAAACTTCCAAAACTTAGCATAGCATGAGTGCAGACTACACAATACATGATTGGTATATGCTTCAGATACACAGCATGGCCTCATGATTAATTATAATAACACTTTAAAAAATATTAAAACCAAAGATCATATCATATTATATAAACATTAACAATAACTTATGTATCAGAACAAAGATCATATCATATTATATGAACATAACCAGGTCAATTAGAGTGACGCATAAAAGGATATGTTGGTCAGTGGCACGTATAAAAGGATATGTTGGTCAGTGGCGGCTTGGAAAGGGTCAATGAAGGAAAGTTGTTTTTTATAAGGAGGGAATGTAGAGAATTCTAAAACAAATTTGTTTAATGTTGTTTTAGCCAAGCAATATTTTGGTTATATTTTGGTTATGTACAATTGCATTTAATAAAAACAACAAATGATCACAGTGTAAAACTGGTGCTGATACGTCACAGCGAGAACAAGGGGAGAGAAATAAGAGAGAAAGATAATTTGATATAAGTATAGAATAGAAAAGAATAGGGGAAAAGTTAAAAATTGTGCGGTTGGGTTGAGATAGAAAAATTACATTATTTAAACCAGGATAATGAATGTTCCCGATCAATGAAAGATGATTAAATGCAGCGTCCGAGATTCTAAAATTACAACTGAAAGCTTGTGTTCAAAGATAGGTGGCGCTACTGCCCACTTTTCTTGGGAACGTCTTTACACTTGAATGGCGAGCACGGATGCGTCATCTCTTTTTTCGCCTTCTGAAACCTGAGAAATTGAATAGAAACCAGGATAGATAATGATGTTTAAGACGTTTTGTTATTTTGTTTGGGAGCGGGGTGTTGAAAGGGTGGGAGGAGAGTGATGTGGTAAATTTGGGGCTTATTAAGGGAAGGAAATGTTTTTTAATTGTTCCCTTTCATCAGGTTAAGGAAATGACTTATATGGAGGAAATAAGTGTTTCTCAATTGAAAATAAAATAAGCGGAAATAACTCAATAACTAAATAATTTCTTTTCTTGTACATTGCACTTGGAAATTATAACGAGAAGGTGAAAATATTTGAGTTTTTTTAGCCCTTTCAATTATTTGTTTTTACATTAACAAATCATTTGTGACAAGATCGATAATTCTAAGTTCACGAAAACAAAAAGTCACCAAGGTCAAGAACTAGTTTTACATGGCCATGTTGTACAAATATATTATGAATTACATCCAGCAAGCGAAATTAAATTGTAAAATCTATAACTAAAATTTAGTCTGAGCAAGTATTTAAAAAATAAATAGAGACATCAAACTTGAAAGAGACAAAAAAACATAATTAAAGTTTTAGGTCAAGAATCTGAGGTAAATTTTTTTTAAAAATGTATTTCAAAGAACAATGAAAGTCAGTGCTTCTTACTTTCTCAGAGGTTTCTGTAAATACGAGCGCAGTCTCATGTTCAACGTCTTGCGCTGCTGATGTTTGTTGGCGGGGCTGTTGGGAGGGAACCACGCAGACGACGCCACCGAGGATGCCACGGATGCAAGCGACGCGTTTGACACGCTCATTGAACTAGATTTTGTGGTTTGGTTCAAAGGTCGCTTAGCAGGATTGTCTTTCATTCCTCTCGAGCTTTTGACAGGAGAATGTGATGATTTTCTCTGCCTTGTGTCAGGACTGATTTCTTCTTGTATAACCTGTCAAAGAGGTTAAAAAGTATGTTAGACAATCTATGGACACACATTTATTTTTTATTTCATATTCATATTGATCCAGTCAATTGTATTGGGGCAAAAACCTGGCTTGAAGGCCACTTTAGGGAACAAGTGGTGCCAGGAATGGTCAGACTGTATACGTCAACATGCCAAGGCCAAGTAGAACAGACAAATATTGTCAAAAGCACCAGAGTTTGGTGACTGGATGAGAACGGAGCGCTGCCCCACCGACTCGTACTTCAGCATGCTAGACCACAACAGAGACTCAGCCTCTGAAATAGTGGGCCTGCATCTGATGACTTTCGTGCCCTGCACTTGACTTAGCCATGGGTGCTCGGGTGGCAAAAGACTCCCACACTCAAAAAATTACCTGCCAAACAGTTGCCAGCAGGCATCGTTCTACTTGAAGCAGTTTAAGTGGGTTGGTTTGTGATGTAAACATGCCCCCCCCCTCCCATTTAAATTGTTCAACAAAGCTGTATGAATAATATCAGGCATAGGACAGAAATGGTCCATACAAAAAATGGATCTAGCCTGTAGGTAAAACTAAATTTTGTTTGAAAACGGCCTAAGTTATAACGGATGGTTAGCGCAATCTGTGAATATTTTTTTTCCTCATCTTACCTGGCGTGTTATGCAGCTCTCCTGGAGCCGACCTCTGCTTCCCCTCAACGAAAAGCTGTACTGCCTCAGGCTTTGCCTGACACCTGCCTCCCCCTCAGGCGGGTGGGCCTGTCCGGAATGCTGTTGCTAGAGCTCTCCTGGCTGCTGTTTGAGAACTGGCTGTCCCTGTAGCTGACACTGCCGTCCACGGAATCAGAAGCTTCTGACAAGGACACGCCCATGTCTGCGCTGGTCTCTGACTGATTGGGACAAGGCTTTTTCCTAGTAAAATATAAATATTGTACACGATGAGTCAATGAAAACTAGTGTACAGACATTTGAAGTGACAGTTTTATGCACAGATATCCAACATATTGGTGGGTTTTAATGCAATATTCAAGTCATATGTTGTCTAAATTAATTCGTACTAGTACAGTCGAAACCCGGTTAAGTCGACGGCGTTGGGGTATGAAAAATGGCGTCAAGATAACCGATGATCGAGTTAAAACGAAAACCAATATGGCGGCAAAAATATTAACATGTGCTTGAAATTTCTTTATGTACATGATGTGCGTTAATTAGTGATGGGACGATTAATCGGAATCGTATCGGAACCCTAATATTTCTTCACTCTTTCCTAAGGTTGTAATGACCATTCATTTTTGAGGACAGTTTTCAGGAAAACGGGAAAAAGTCGGGAATTCTTAAAAAATCTTTTTCTCTGCCTTCAAAGTCGGGAAAAGTAATGACTAGTCTGGAATTTTTATATATATATTATTTTTATGCCGAAGTAACGGACTTTGGTTACGTCTCTGTGGTCATGTTTTGATTCCATTTAATAAAAAAATTAAAAATTTTAAAAAGTTACTAGTTTATAATCGTCTGCGCATGCGTTAAAAGGTCAAAATTTTCGACTCGCCTCGTTGCATGGCGCGTGGCATGTCACTATTGTCACAGCCGCTTGCGTTTGCAATATCCGTCGAATCAGCAAATTTTTAAAAAAATAAATAAACAGATCTATATGGTAATTTTAAGTTTAATGCTTTTGACGTGCAGGATATCTGTCACTATCAGACCGCTCTCGAATTTCCTCAGTCAATCAAACTTGTAATATAAATAAAACTATTGCGGCCTTGACCGTTGATCACAACACGCTGTTTGTTAGACCTCGGCCGGCAACTAAGTCTAAGCGAATTTTTTTTAAAAATCATTCCTTATCAGAATTCGACCTACAAAAGTGATGACGTGTATATTATATATATATACTGGAATATTAAGAAAATGATTTGATTTTACCGTCAAGCGCGTGTTAGTCACAGTCACGTATCTTACTGGTAACAAAGCAACAACAAACTTTTAAAAGAATAATAATAATTTTTTTATGTAATTAAATAAAAACCACCGTCGATTCTGGATACAAACCTTTATTTTCATTTCTAAAGATATTCGTTTATCTTAAAAAATAAAATGATTAATGCATCAGAAAATGAATTAAGTTTAATAATAATATAACATGCACTGCGAAATAATGACGGATTAAAGACCGCTAACGCGATTTACGGGCACCTCAGGTGAATACATCTAATTCACACATGGATCGAAAGTGAAAGAAGATAATAACATCCGGTAATTTTTATTGAAATCTCGTAGAATTACACAATAGCCAGAAGTCTCGAAGAAAGCGAGATATCAACACTGTTGACTGAACTAAAAATGCCAAAGTGCATTGCTAGGCAAACATTTGAGGATAGAGCTAACCAACGTTAAGTTGCAAATTTGGCCCTCTTTTGTGCTCGAGGTATTAGGTTTCAGCGACTTAAAAAAATCGAATTAACCGATGAGAAAATGCTAAGACAAAGAGAGAATTTGGCAGTTCCAATAAAAAACGTCGAGTTAGTAAGGTGGTCGAGTTAACCGAGCTCAAGTTAAGTGGGTTCGACTGTACTGAGTTCATTGTAAGAAGGGGCATCACACATGTTTTTGCTAAATACTGTCAATTGTTTTTTAAAATCTCTTTGAAATTCTTTTTCAGCAAAAATTCATTGCAACATTATCTATAGTTTGATATTCAAATTTTCCAGAGACTTCATCTTGCTTGTGGCTAAACTAACATCACATTCAAATAATTATTGTCCTTTCATAGAGAAATGCTCAAATAAGGAATATTTATTTCTTTAACAAATAAAATTTGAAATTTTTTTCTATTTTTGTAAAACTTAGAGAACATTTCCCCCTTTTTAAACAGCTAAAAAGTACAACACATTATCAACATTCCAAATTAATGCAATCATCTTTGATGACAAACTACAAGACAGAGGTCAATCACAAAAACCAAGAGTTAAGAAAAAGTTGTTTTTTTTTGTTTTTTTTTAAATGGACGTATTCCAGAGAACAAGTGAAGGAAAAAAATCTGCATGTTAAAATTATTAAATTAATCAAAAACAGGCACACACCTAAGAACAGGTGAATCCATTGTTGACCAGTCACTTCCATTCTCACAGTTGGACAGGCTGGAATTCCTCAACACCTTGAAATGCTGCCTGACCGGCTCAAGCCGGGCGCGCACGCAGGGCGAGCCGTCAGAGTCCTCACCGCTGTTGTTGCTGATCAAGGACAATGGCCTCAAGGGAGTTTTCTGATTTAAACAGAAAATAACTCTTTAAACAGACATCAAACTGCAGAGTTGTACACAAATTTTAAAGATAACAGATATAACTATATACACAAGGTAAAGTCCCCAACACTGAGGTCCTGTGACGATCAAACATGTACAGCATCCCAGCTTTATATTAAGCCAAGCCAAAGACGCCTCTGCTGGCTTGGACATGTCAGGCCAATGCAACCCCGGTTGCACAGCCAAGGAAATCTTATATGAAGAACTGGCAGCAGGGAAAAGGTTGGTTGGACAGCATCATCTCGGATACATAGACATGTGCAGGAGAGACATGAAGGCGTCCAACATCGACATCCAAAACTGGGAGGACCAGGCAAATGATCTATCCACATGGCATCATGAAGGAGGAGTAAAACAAACTTAGGAGCAAAACAGGGTGGCAACAGCTGAAAAAATAATTTTTTAAAAAAGACCAGGCCAATACTGCTCATCTGTATCCATGTGTGGGACACATAAAGGAGACACCCAGCTCTAGGATTGGTCTCTCTAGCACACCAAAAGGTTCAAACTAAGAAGATAAATCAATCGTGTTTGGCGGTTGGAAGGATGCCTTATGCATATATACACACATGGTACAGTCCATTCTTTGGTAATGAAGCATAAAATAATTTAGAGCATTACATCTTAACAGTACCAGGGGAAAGCTTAAGTGATTTATTTGCTATACAAAATTACCCCTGGAATTTTGATGTCAGTTTTCTTCTGTTCCTTCCGGTGCCTTCGAAGTGATCTGCCTCGAAGAGGAATTTTATTGCTGCTGGGTTTGCGCAAGGTTTGTCTGTCGTCACAAATTTTTCTGTGAGGGAATGAGGTTTATTTCAAATGCATTTCATTTTTGTGAGCATGTGTAATAACACAGATCAATCATGAAGTTAAATCGCTGATATTTGCATGCACCAAGATGTAATATTATATTAAACTTAAACATATTTGATAAATTGTTCCATCTTTGTTCCTATATGCAACTTTTTAAAATTAAAAGAAGAAAGTTAAACATTGCAAAAGATTCTCAGTGTATATATATAGCACATAACAGTCAGGACCCACATAAGGTGAATCTACCTTATGGCTTTATCAACTTCCTCACTCCAGTCCTTGGCATTTTTTCTGTCGTCTGAGTACAAAACAAGACTTTCCTCTTTACATGTCAGCTGAAAACACATTATTTATTTTTTTTAAAAAGGTTGATATGGTATAATTGTTATTAGTTTCTTTTTTGTTAGATATGATGTCTCCATAATGAACCAATAATAACTGTATATAACTTGATGCTACCACGTTCAAAACTGATAAAATAAAATAAACAAATTTTTTATACAAATGAAACTATTGAACACAAATTTTTTTTCTTAACTAATTTTATTACTTAAAAAATCTTGAATTTCCAATTAATATTTCCAATCTATGGCAACTATATATTCTTAGAGCAGGGGTTCCTAACCAGTGGTGCATGCACCGCCAAGGGGTGCATGAGCAGGTTCCTGGGGGTGCATGAACGATTCAGAGAAAAAAAGAAAAAAAAAGAGGAAGAAAAAAAAAGAAGGAAAAAGTGATAATCTGAAAATGTAAACCATAAGCAAGGCATGCCGCGTCAAAGGGCGCCCATATACAACCTTTACTCGTTCGCCCATCGTTCTGCGCATGTCGAAAATTGACGGAAAAACGTGTTCGCAAAATGAAAGGTTCGCTCTAAGTTTTTCTCGGAATTTCGTGTTTTACGTCACAGTTTTCTAAAAAATAATTTAATTTTGTCATCAAATACGTCAGATATATGGCTTCCGGTGACCCTCTCAGTGTTTTGAGCGGATGTAAACGTTGGGATTTTTTTCCTTCACTTTTATTGCTCGATACGCTGTAAAGGTCTTAAAAACGTTAATTGTAAGCCAATATTCGTCCTTGAAAACTAAAATCTTGAGTTGAGCATCCAATTACCGTCATTAAAAACATCAACTTCGTCAGTTAAAAATTTGCCTGTGACTGGTACGATTTTCCGTTTGTCATCACCCGCTCAAAGTTGTTAATAAATAAAAATTAAAAAAGAGAGAGAGAGAGAGAGATGGAACACAAAAGCATCATGCTTCCTCTGTGGAAAAATCCTGTGCAATGACAACATGAAGACTGTTAGACTCCGAGAGCACTTGGAGAAAGTCCATCCATCCAATTCCAAGGGCAGTGTTGAGGTCTTCAAGCAGAAGAGAGCTCGCTTCTTGACCTCAGGTACCTTGCCCAAGCTTGGATTTTCTTTGTCACATAAACCAGCACTGGAGGCATCATTCAAGGTTGCATATCTTATCGCAAAGAACAAGAAGCCCCACACCATTGGAGAAACTTTGGTGAAGCCTTGTGCTCTGGAGATGGTGGAACTGATGTGTGGTCACCAGCAGAGGAAGCAGGTTGAGAAAGTTCCTTTGTCCAATAATAACACTATTCATTCCAGGATTAGTGACATGGCTGCATTTCTGGATCAAGTCTTGTACGAGATGAGAAGCAGTCCTTTTCCATTTAGCATGCAGCTGGATGAATCCACTGATGTAGCACAATGCAGTCAGATTCTTGTATTTGTGAGATTCGTTCACAGTGGATTGCTGAAGGCGGAATTTCTATTTTGTAAGCCACTCCTAGCTACTACCAAAGCTGCTGATGTGCATCAGCTAGTCAGGGACATTCTTCACTGAAAACCAGTTTGACTGGAATTCAAGAATTTCTTCAATTTGCACAGGTGGTGCTCCCTCCATGCTCGGTAATAAGTCAGGATTTTCAGCACTGGTAAAGAAAGAAATTCCAGATATTGTTACTACACACTGTATCCTTCATCGTCAGGCACTGGCATGCAAAACTCTACCTCCAACCTTGAAGTCAGTTCTTTCTACTGTAGTCCAAGTTGTAAATTTTATCCGCTCACATGCCTTGAACCACTGCCTCTTCAACTTCAAGTTGTTCTGTCAGGAGGTGGGCTGTGAGCATAAAGTTCTGCTCTAACACACTGAGGTTCGCTGGTTGTCCAGGGGACGGATACTTTCTCGGTTAGTAGAACTGAGAGTGGAGCTTTCCATTTTCTTGCGAGAAAAAGAGAGTGACCTTGCTGACAAATTTGACTGTCCAAATTTCATTCATTACTTGGTATACCTGGCTGACATCTTCTCCATCTTGAATGAGTTGAACACATCTCTCTAAAGACCTGCTGTGAATGTAATGGATGCTACTGAGAGATTGCTAGCCTTCCTTAACAAACTGCCACTATTCCAGCGACGTCTAGAAAAGTCCAACTTGGCCAACTTTCAACTCTTGGATGAAGTTGTAATATCTGCTGCAGAAGGAAGCACTGAGGGATCACTGCCCGACAACATCAAAGGGGAAATTTCAGAGCACCTTTCAACATTGAAAAGGTCCTTTGATGGGTATTTCTGTCAAGAAATTGCTAGGAAAGACCTTTGGATTCGCAATCCTTTTCTCTGTGACTTGGACAACATTGTTGACAGTGACCTTGCTAAAGATGACCTGATTGATTTGAGAACCAGAGAAGTACTGAGGAGTGCCTTCACTTGCAATACCTTGATTGAATTTTGGTGCGCCCAGCTAGATTCCTACCCACAACTAGCCAAGAGGGCAGTACTGACTCTCCTTCCATTAGCCACAACCTATCTCTGTGAAGAAGGATTCTCCACACCTTTGACGATTATAACCAAGGAAAGTAATAAGTTGAATGCAGAGGATCACATGAGAGTTGCTTTGTCCAAAACAGTCCCCAGATTTAAATCGCTGATTGATCATAAGAAGCAGCAGATCTCTGACTAAATTCCCTGTTGCCTATTGTCAAAACTGTTATGCTCCTAAAATAAACATAGTTTATTATGCATTTTCTGCAAGTTTCACGAGGGGGTGCATGAACTTTTTTGGGCATCTGAAGGGGTGCATGGACCCCAAAAGGTTAGGAACCACTGTCTTAGAGTGACAAAACAAACATGAATAACTGCTTACTCTAAAAACGCCACCCGTGTCAGACTTGCTGAAGCTGGTGATGAAGACAGGTTCAACCTTGCAGTGCCGGAGAGGAAGTACACATGAGCACGTGTACAGCTTGCCTCCTCCATCAAGGAATTTTGGTTTGCCATACAGCAGGATGTCAGAGAAAAGGAAGAACATTCTTTCGTAAGATTTACCACCTTTCCTGGACACCTGGAAAAAGGTAAGAAAAAATGACATTCAAATAAGAAGTTCCCTTCATATATCAGAGATTAAATTATTATTTTTATTCTTTTACTTCAAACATTTTACAGTGGAACCTGGTTAAGTCGACGGCCTTGGGGTATGAAAAATGGCGCCGAGATAACCGATCATCGAGTTAAACGAAAACCAATATGGCGGCAAAATATTAACATGTGCTTGAAATTTCTTTATGTACATGATAAGGTTGTTAACGGTTAATCGGTTAGCCGTAACCTATGTATAAACTTATAACGGGGAGTTAATATTTTGTTGTGTTACGGCAGAATACCAGAACCAATACGCGAGCGACGTGACATCAAATCGTTTTCTTATTATTCCTGTCTATAAATAATATACACGTCATCACTATTAGTTTAGTTCCCCTGCTGCTGAGGAAAGATTTTAAAAAAATTTTTTTTACTTTGCTTAGTTGTCGAGGCACTGAACGAGAGCTAACACACAGTGCGCGTATGATATCAACAAGGTCAAAGTCAAGGCCGCGCCTATTATTGTTACTATTTATATTACGAGAGTCATTAGAAAGAGTAGCCAAGATACCGGGCGATTAATTGGTCCTCAAATTTGAGTTTGGTCTTTTATTGACAGTTTTCCTGCACGTTAAAGCCATTTGACGTAAGATTACCACATTAATATCAAAACTGATATTTGCTTTAAAAAATGAGTACGGCTAGTGAACGTTTTTTTTTAAAACTCTATTAGTTGACGAAGCATAGTACGAGAAGTAACACACAGTGCGGCCATGTTAAAATGTGAACAACGTTAAAGCCGCGTGAACTGTTATTGAACGATCAATTTTATTGGTTAGCTAGCATAAACGTAACCAACCGTAAAACTTTTTATAAGACGCGCGCAAAAATACGGTAGTGAGATGGTGAGTGGCAACGATAACTAACATTTTCAAAAGCTGGCGATTGGTATAGTACCAGAAGTAAGTTATAACACAGCGCTGAGAGCTGAATGCAAGCGGGCTGTGACGTCACCAGCAGACCTTGCTAGGCCGAAATTTGATGTTGATTATAAAAAAATAAAAAATAAACATTTTCAAAAGCTGGCGATTTGTATACATGTAGTACCAGAATCAACACAGCGCTGAGAGCTGAACGCAAGTGGGCTGTGACGTCACCAGCAGACCTAGCGAGGCAGAAATTCGATGCCTTCCCTTTGTTATAAAAAATCACATCTAACATTTTCAAAAGCTGGCGATTGGTCATGGGGATCGAGAACGCTAAGTGGCAAATTTGGCCCTCTTTTGTGACAAGGTATTACGGTTTGGCGACTTAAAATAATCGAATTAACCGATGAGAAAATGCAAAGACAAAGAGAGAATTTGGCGGTTCCAATACAAAAACGTCGACTTAATAGAGCTGACGAGTTAACCAGGCTCGAGTTAAGTGGGTTCTACTGTACTTCTACTTTTATCTATTACAGAAGATTACTTTTACTTTTTCTTCTGGAATTTCTTGTACAAAGACAGGGGCGGCTTTAAAATAATATGTTTGTTAAAGTCTTGAATGCCTACTCATAATTTGCACAACTGTTACTTTCGCCATACTAAATGAGTAACAATAAAAAAAATGTATATGCATCGTTCTCTAATTGATTTTTGTAAGCATTTATGTGAAGGGAATTATTTTTTATAGCTTGTGTTTACAATTCTACTTATCCTCACTCTGAGCTCCCCAAAATATTTTTAGTAGCAATAATTTGGGATTTTTGTAATGTCATCTAAATTTTTCTATTCTCTTTTATGTATCAAATATTTCTCATTCTTATTAGGGAAAAAAACACACACAAAAAAAAACCCATTAAAATACTAGGAAAAAACGAGACATGAGTAAATTGATTGTTGATGATTTGGTATCAAGGTAACCTTTTTCAGGGGACCCTCTTTGATGAACTGCCGACCAGGGGCCAGAAGCTTCGGGGCTGAGCTGTCAAAACTCCTCTGAATGGCCAACATCTTCATGAAGTTTTCATTTTGACGTATGTGCTCATTGATGTGAGAGGCGATTTCGGCAATTTTCTCAGCAGCCTCTGGAAGAAGCCAACAAGAATACGTCACATACATGCCCACGCATACAAACACCACAGGCATCTTTAACATACTTCCTACATCTTTAACATACTTCCTAAAAACTGTTTTGCATTGAACTATTTTTTTACAAATAAATATTAATGATAATTATCAGTCATCTACAAATGCATTGAGACCAACCAGAGAGATTCTTGTAGTCGTGATGTTCATATGGTGTGTTCTTCAACAGCTCCTCCAGAAGCATCTTGTATCTATTTGTGTGGGAAAGTAAGGACATAAACATTTTATTTCAAAGCAAAATTTCAAAGTCGTCCTGAAAAACATTTGTTAAGATTAGTCTTATTTCTCAAGTTCACAGTGTATCTGTATGAGGTAACCCAGGGGTTCCCTATTTTCTCCACCAACAAGTACCTTGGAATTCGTTGAACTGGTGTTATCAACAGTGCATTTAGTTTGAGGCCCATCACCTCTGGTCGGTCTTCTTGTCTTGCTATAAAAGCAGTGAAGTCAGGACTTTTGGCTTGCCATTCCTGTTGAAAAGATTAAAACATAGTATATCCTATGTTTCTCTTTTGGGAAAAGAAATGAGTTAACGTTTAAAGCCCCATAAGGTTTTCGGTAAACTTCCGCCTCAGCCCCGTAAGGATTTCCCGTATCGCGATCGACTGGTTATGAAATTTAAAAAATTGCTGTAAATGTATTTAAAATGTTATTGTTATACGGACTTCATCTTTTAGGATAAGAATGGTTATTTTAAATTATTCAAAAGACTGTTTTGAGTTTAATACTATTTTACCTGTAGGTTAGTACTATTAATTTTACCAAAAAGTATAGCAAAATCACATTTTCAACAAAAAAACATAAAAAACTACCCCGAAACTTCGCAAATCGAGCAAAAACACAAGCGAAGGCAATCGCCGCCATTGCCGGAAGTCGAATACATTTTCTATCCCGCACTGAATAGTTTTTACTTTCTGAGATTTCGTTTCTAAAAAGAGTACTATCGAGGCATGCTTTACCGCGCTTTGGTAATAGAGGCTAGGCGCGAATTACCGCGTTTTGTCAAATTAAACGTTAATATTTGTTAATTTAGAAGCTTTTAAGGTGGGGCTTTTCATGACAACTGCAGGTTTATTTTTTTAAATGGTCAGTATTATCATTTTTATCTTTAAATTCCTTGTGGAGCAAAGAGCTTCAGTAAAAGCCTTCAACTTTCCACAGTCTCTAGCCAGTATTCCCAGCTCTTTCCTATTCTGTCTGCCTCTTCCAACAGACTACATCTCCATGTCTTTCTTGGGTCTTCCTTATCGTCGTTTGTCTAGTGAGCTCCACTCTATTGCTTGTCTTGCTCTATTGTTGTTGTCACCTGAGGGTATATGACCTATCCATCTCCATTTCTTTATATGGTTTGTTTTGGTTTTAAGTGTGTTAATGCCAGTAGAAAACCTTCATTAAAATGCAGAGGATTAAGTTTCTGACAAGGGAAAGCATAATTTTTTCCCCCCAAAAAAATACAATGTACAAAGAAAAATGTTGCTCCAGTAATTGGATTATACACTGTACACTGAAAAAATTTTCACTTACGAAAGTACACAAAAATTAAGCATACAGGACTAACCTGTAGTGTATTCATACAAGACTAACCTGTAGTGTATTCAGTGCATACTGATGATTGTTGGCATATGTGGAATACAACTTGAGAAAAGGTGCAAGTTGGGAGAAAGCTTGACCAACAGTGGTCTGTTCCAATGTCTCCAGCAATGTGACATTGACCTCTCGGATTTGCTCCAGGTTGCTGAACAGTCTGGCATGGACATCATCAGGTACAAGACATGCGAATCTCAAAGGGAAGTCAAAAAACTGAAATATGAACAGAATTGCAAGTTATCACAATATGAGCTTCTTATCACGAACGGTCAGTGAATTTTTATAATGGCTAATAAGACGAAAGGTAGTGAAATTCAACTTTTCATTAATGAATTAAAATATAATCCAACTTTATAATGTTGTCAACCTTATTGACTAGCTCCAAGTGACGCAGGTACGTCCTCTCAGTGTCGAAGAGTTCTTTAACAACTTTTCTCCTCCGCCTTTCTCTTCGAGCAGTCTCCTGAGCCACTTTATCACTGGGGCTGGTGGCATAAAGAACAGCCTCCCCTGAGAGGGACATTTTCAGTCACCTAAGTTTTTTAAAAGTACAGTATTTATTGAATTTAATGAGGATTTAAAATTTTAAAACTTGATGAAACAGAATTGAAGATGATATTTGAGTAAAACTATTTTAGAGTCAGGATATATCATCAATTTTTATGAGGAAATGTGTCCAAAAAATCAAATTTTCTATAGGTGCTTTTTATTTTGTTTGAACATTATAAGGGGATATAAATATTTTTACAGTAAAATACTTCTGAGAGTTCCATTTACACTACAAACATAAAAAATCTCATCACTTTTTTTGGTCATTAAAAAAAAATTACAGGCGCTCCTTGTCAGGGGTATGAAAATCACTGTGAATGAATGCTTGTTGACTGTGTGAAAACTAGTCACGGGAATAATGTTTTAGTAAACTCCTGGTCACATGGGTGTATGACCAGAGGACACGCCAGGGTCAAGTTGAGACCAGTTGGCATAGAGTTATGCGGGCAGACCAGTCAGGGCAGACCAGGCAGTTGCAGTGAGACAAGAGTTGGGGTTGTAACGTCGCCCAGAAGCGGTCGGTTCTGGACCGAAGGATATTAGATGTGTTTTGAGTATACGTAAATCTGAAGAGGACTTGAGCTTGGGCCCAGGAGCGGTCGCGTCGGACCGAGGGCATGCTCGTGAAGAAACTATAGTGTCGGGTTGTGTGTACAGCCAGTTGCATAAAGGTGTATTTGCTGTCTAGACAGGACAGCCAGTTTGTACAGGTTTTGTACAGTGTAAATAAACATTGACTTGTTACATAGACTTGTGTCATATCTTGAGTACTGTATATAAGCGGAGAACAATGCAACAATCCTTATAACATCAAGACCTAACACTCCTATATATCAGATTATTTCATCCTACATTTTATTACACATTTTGTAAGTAGAACATACAAACCAAACTGGCATGTTGGGCAAGTGAAGCAGCGTTTACAGGCCACAGCATACTTATTCAGTAATGCTTGCAAAGTTCATTAGCAATATATGAATTATAATGGAATGCATACTTTAAAAAACAGAATATGGATTAGAGTAAACCAGTGCTTAATTTAAGAAATGTTTTTCTAACTACTCTCAAATAAAATTAATTTTAACAATATTTTAATGCTATGAACTATGTAAAAATATTTGTTGTTTGTGTTTTCTAAATGCATTGAGAATTTTTACTGAAATATTGGCATGCGGTAACATTTTTTAAAATTTACTTTTGAAATGAAATGATAATTGACAAAATAATGATGCAGACATTCTAAGATCCCACCACAGATTTTCAGTTGCCAACGTACTCAGACAGGGGGTAAAAAATAAAAAAAACTCATAAATTTATATTTAAAAAAATTCATAACTCCACTTATGACATCTAAAAAATTAAGCTAGGAATGCTAGAAATATCATAAATTCTTTCATTTGGTCTTTACTGCCACACGAGCATGAACAGCGAGTACCATTTTTTTTCGACATATTTTGCGCATTTTTTATTCTTTTCCATACTCTGCAGATTGCTAAAATAGCCTCAATTTTAAGATTCTTCCCCCCCCCCACCCAACACACACATTTTTTAAAGTAATATTTTTGCTGTTTTTTAAAAATGGGCTGTTGCTCAAAAACACACAAATTTGAGAATCCCGCTACCCCCACGCCTCGAAATTCCAATGGTTCATACTACTTTTCAGGTGGCTTCCAATGTCAAGGGCCTTAGCCTTAGCAACAAAGATGGCCACTGGAAATGAGCCTATTGGCGCCCGGCCATGACGATTATTTACCAAATTTTTTATCTCCTTTGTCTTTACTTAACACTAAACTTAACTGCAATCAGACATTAGTATTAGATTATTAGGCCTATACTATGCAAAATTTATTATCAAAATTAACAAAGACTCATTATCATTAAAATAAATAGCCAACTGTAGTATTTCTTATTACTTAGTTACTTAGTATATATAGTATAGTATAAGAAATGAGTGACAACAGTAATGATTTTGATTGTGTGCAAAGGCAAAAGCTGTGGTCGTGGTAAAGACTGTCACTCAAGGATAGGACTGCACACTGTACACTGCACAGCCACACACTATGCAACCCAACTCAACGGTGATGCACCATCGTCTTGCGAGACGGAAGGATGTTGATTATTATTAGTTTATTGACACCAATTTTTAACTAGGCACTGAGACTATTAGTATTAACTAGACTGTTGCCTTGATTGCCATTGCTGTTGTCATTGCTGATACTGATGCAGTCTGTTGAGTCAGCAATGCGAGTCAAGTCAAGTGAGTGTGCAAATGAAAATGAGTGCCGAGGCTCAGTGGGCGTAGGCGTAGGCGTTAGACAAGGAATCATTTTATATTCAGAATTTCAGGAAGATCTACACACTTTAACATTTATAAGTTAATTTTAATGTTAGATGTATTATTCTAATATCCATATCTTAAGAACAATGACAGAAATAGTATGACTTACAATTAATTACAAATGTCTAGACTTTTTATTAATTAAAATTAATTTTGAATTTTGTATCCCGGAAGTACAAGGTCATAGGTCGAGTTTTAATAATTATGGATTGGTAACTATATTAAAAATTAAATGTAAAGAATTTTTACGCTGTTTATATTAATTTTTACACTAAATAGTTTATAAAACAATTATTTTTATTGAAAATTTATTTTTTTAAACAATTTTATAATAAAATGTAATTAGTAGATAAATTTGGTATGGCTTAGGGAGAAAAAATAATTTAATGTTTATCTAAATGCCGAAAGTATATTTTTCCTTTTTAAAAAAAATAAATATCATTATGCAGTCAAGTCATTAGAGATTACGCAAAATAACTACAGCTCCAACATACCTTAAATACAAATACCCAGATCATATTTTGATTGGGGTAGAATAATGAACATACAATGTCATATGTCATATAAAAGCGATTGGACAGAACTGGGCTGTCTACCCCCCCCCCTAAATACGTTGTTGAAGCCGTCTTCACACATCACACCCCTTTTTATTATTGGCCCCGAAATTTTTGTATTGGTAAAAGGAACCATATACTACTCTTTAAATTGTTTAATGTTAAATAGACGATTTCCTTTTTTTTAAAAGTAATGTAATTAGTTGTTGTTGCTGTTTTCTTAACATGTTTCTTTTTTTCCTGGGTAGAGTAGTTAGGTTGCTTTAGGATTGAAGAAAGGAAACTTCAAGACATTCTTTGGAGTTAAAAACCCGGGCACTTTCTTTTTTTTCCAACTTAATTGTTTTACTTGGAGATATTCAAAATCCGTTCAGTAGATATGGGCCATCCCCTTAGCTCAGCATGGAAACGGTCGCTTTCCCTTCCTTGGCGTGGACGCAATGACGCACACGGCATCTGTCAGTATTGTCAATAAATAATTTCTGAACTTAACCATAATTATAAAAATCAGGCAGTGTAAGGTCTATACACAAAAATTGCTCGCTGGGTCACCTGGTTATCAGCCTACCTACACAGCAAATATACGGCACCATTAAATATGATCTTAGGTCCAGAGGCAGACAACGCAAACAACTGTTAAACGATGTAATGAATCACATTAAACGTTCTCAATAAGTAAGCATCTTCAGTAGGCCTCTCTGAAAAATTTGGAGGTAAAATTTCAACGCAACAATTTTTTGACACCTCACTGTAATCCCCCGTATAAGCCGTATAAGAAATTTCAGAAGGAAAAGTATGAGTAATATTCTGTATAGAAGAAGAGTCTGTAATATATCATATAAATGTAATTTTTTTAAAATGTTTTGTTTAAACAACAACAATAATTTATTCACTGATATATGTAGGGAAAGTCTTGTGTCATGTTATGTCCACTTCATTGCTGCTAATAATAATTAATTAGGTGAATATTTGAGTGTATCTGTGATTATTTTATAATATTTTTATGATGATGAGTGTCAACAATATTGTATCAATCTAATACTCCACTCTCATAGATATAGGCTTAAAAAAAACAAACAAAAAAACTTTCCTTGTGCAAGATTAAACACACACAAAATATTATGTATCCGTATTAAGTTCGGTATGAAATGGATAGCCTGAAAAAAAACAGGAATACCAAAATAATATCAACATTTAAAAATCAAATAAAAATGCAACACTAGATATAGCCTAAAACACGGATACACGTAGACTGTAGGCTGTAGGATGCAATAGTCTTCTAATTGGACTGGGAGGTGTCTGTAATATATAAGATATTATAAAATAAGACAAGGTTAAGGAACATCCATAGTGTCACAAAGAAAGAATCTAAATTGTATTAATTTATTAGTATTATTAAATCAAAAGTCAAGAAGTTTTCTGAATGAACGTGAAAAGGAATACGATTTTAAGACCTTTAAAGTTTAAAGGTAGGTTTCGTAGTTTATTGATATAAGTTTCGATATGTCAGTGTTAAGAAAATGGGGAAAATTTTATGATTTTTAGAAATACAAATAAATATTTTTTAATTTTTTTTTATTTATCACTGTTATGTTTTTAAAATTATAAAAGCCTACCTTTTAAAAAAATTAGCAACTTTAAATTTTCTAAGAGTAAGGAATGTTTCGGCAATAGCCTGACTTTATCTGCATTCCATTTCCGGTCTTATCATAAATAACAATGTTGGTAACATTTTGTACCAAGGCAATTTCTCTGACAATACTTACTTCTCTTTCATTTGATCAATTATAAGCATATGACGTATTGGGAAAATAGTTGAAGACAAAACAGGTTTGATTAGAGTATCAGATGCTTAAGCTTTTCAAAAGATGTTAAAGTTTTCTTGCCGTTGTTATAGACGCCGAATGAGCATGTCCTGCATGTTCAGTTCATGTATTGACAGTATGTGAGTATTGTAAATTTATTGTAAAGTAAATTTTAAATAGTAAATGCAAATGCTGCTTACAGCAATAACTATTAATAACATGTTATTAAATGTAACATTTATAATAATAACACTGTTTAATTTCAGAATATCCGGTATATCACAATGACAATATGATGTATTCGTTTCAATCATTTTAAATTTTAGAGAAAGAAACAAATGCTTATTTATATTAAATTATATATTATAATAATTTTTATATTGAATATTGTCAATAATTTGGACTTTTGTTTAAGTTAATTATGGCATATGGCTAATACATGGACTCAGTTGACTCACCTGTGGATAATGATACTGGCTAGTTGGGCTAACTATAACTAGTATAAGTATACTTTTTAAATAATAATAATTTATATGCCCATAAGCTAGGCCCTATGCCATGCCTAAAACTTTAACTTTAAGCCAAATTACATATGCTACTGCTTCCTAAGCCGCTAAGCTTAAAACAAAGACTTAGATCAGAGGTTAAAAAGATCATTTTATCCACCTTGCTACTCAACCTCTCCAGTGACAACTAGGCTCTTATTATAATAATGTTAATAGTTATAAGTAATATTATTTATATAATCTACCTTTCATTTACTATAGCCATATTATAAAGCATACAGTCATACAGTGCAACATGAATATGTAAGGAATTCAATTCTGTCAGCTTAAAAACAGCTGGCAGCACAAGATAGAGATCAATTAGCATGACAAACTGGAGCTGTAATTTTTGTATTACATATTTGAGCTCATGTCACCTGTTGTATGTTTCCAAGGTAGAAAAAAGATGATAATCCTAACTTCATGACATAATTTTCTAAATCAAGGAACAAAGCCAGGAAAATCAACACATTAAAAACATTCAAAGCTCTAATAAAAATGCAAAGACTAGACTCATACCATGCATAAGCGTAGGGATGCAATAATATTATGTATAAAAGGAGCATTTTTATACAAATTCACTTTACAATTTGTTAAACTTTTAATTTAAATGTAACAACACATTTTTTATCAATGTATAAAATCACTTTGTCTAGCTTTAAAAAAAAATAGTTTAAATTCTAAAAAATGATCATGTGTATTACATAAAAAAATTTCAGTGAATTTTCAAGACATTATGCAGGAAGTCAATGTTAAAGTTGCTGTGAGGGTAAGGGATTAATTGTTAAATAACACATTATTATTTTAAAGTAAAGAAAAATATATATTCTTTGTATATGTGAACACAGTTCATTTAATTTATTTTAAACATCTGTTTTGGTATTTATACAGGTTCGACCTTTACTTCAGAAAGAAAAGTTGGGGGGAGAACAAGTTTGTGTCAGAGTTGGATCTAATCCTGGTCAAATTGTAGTGGGTTCAGATAGATCTTTTACATTTGATCATGTTCTTTGCAACTGCACTCAACAGGTACTTACATGAGGGCATACAATAATGTATGGTAACTTTTTTTACTTGTGAATTTATAATCTTAAAAAGAACAATTCTGCTAAAAAAGAAACTTTCTTTGAAATGCATGTAATCAATTTTAAAAATTAATGTCAATAAATTATTAAAATAAAATTTGTTAATTAAAATCTTATCAATCAGCATTGTTAATTTAGGTTTAAAGTTTATCCGTCAAATTTTTTAATTTTTATTTTTGAAAATGTATAGAATTGAAAATCTTTTAAAATAATATTTATTGTTGTTGTAGGAAGTCTATAACAAGTGTGTTGAGCCTCTTGTACAAAGCATCTTTGATGGCTACAACGCTACTGTTTTTGCCTATGGACAAACTGTATGTGAGATTTTTGTATTTCAATTTCTTATCATTCTTTAATTTTTTACAGGGGTTAACAGTAATTTAAATAGATAAAACAAATAATGAAATTAAATTATTAGCTGAAGACCACGTCTATTCAACTTATAAAAGGGTTATTTTCTTAATTAATTAACAAGACAAAATAATGAAATTTTCTCCCATTAGCTAAATAAAATCAAAAACAATTTTAGCATTCAAGTGTCACTTGTCAACTTCTTTGACAGATAATTTTGTTAATTTATTTAAATTTCTGTTTATTGATTATAATCGTATGTCTTCATTAATTAAAAAAAAAGAATTGAAGTTCTTATCTACATTTCTTTTTACTTTATGGAATGTATGTTTAATTAAATCTATGACCATTGGTTGTTAATTTTTAATTTGAACTCGGGCATCTCCTGTCTACAATGACATAATCATTCTCTTCCCAGGGATCTGGAAAAACATATACTATAGGTGGAGGGGATATAACTGCTGTAACAGAAGAAGAGTATGGCATCATTCCACGTGCTATTCATCACATGTTCAAAATTATGGAGGTAGGAACAACTTAAAAGTTGTGTGTGAGAAATATTCATGAATTCTTTGTACCTGTGTATAGAAAACTTTATAAGGGTGGGGGGCAATGTTCATTTTAAGCTGCGTGGCAGCGCAGACATCTCGCCAAGGCCGTGCGGCAGTTTAGAGTTACCAAATTGTTAATCAAATAACCGATGCATGGAGGTGTAAAAAATATGTGAAGTCTATGATTCAAAAAGATTTGGAATTGGTATTATTTTTTCAGAGCACAAAGAGTAAAAACTATACTATCCACGTGTCCTATATTGAGATCTACATGGAGGAACTACGTGACCTTTTAGCTCTTGACACCCCGTCAAAGGATCTTCACGTTCGTGAGGACAGCAAAGGAAACACTGGTAACAGATGAGCTGTTAAATAACCAAAATAACATTAAAGTTTGTGTGATGGACGACTTGTTAAATAACTCTAGTAAACTTTAAATGTACAGGATTTAGTAATTTTTTAACAAGACATTGCAATAAAATGTTAAAATTATAGATGATTTTTTGTGGTCTTTGATGGATATAAATCTCTATTCCACATTCAATTCACAGTGATAGTAGGGGCAAGGGAGGTGGAGTGTGAGACCTTGGACGAAGTTATGTCCCTTCTAGAGTCCGGCTCAGCCGCCAGGCACACTGGATCCACTCAGATGAATGAGCAGTCCAGCCGTTCACACTCAATCTTCACAGTTGTCATCGGTGGGTAGCCCACCCCTCTTTCCTCTTTCCATTAAAAAATTTGTTTGACACATTTATAATTTTTTTGAAGATGGACTGATTGGTAGTACCACACAATATCTATGATAATAATGTTGAATGGTTATCTAATCTAAATTAAATAAATTGATTTTGTCAATATATAATACACTTGTTAGATCTAGCAGGAGAACCACAGTTAGATGCATTTACCTTGTTCAAAATTCTTAGAAGAGCTCTGTACGCAATATAACTGCGTAACTATCAAGTGGAACTTAAATCATGTGCAAATAACTTAATATATAATTTGTAAAAAAAAACAGTTTCTGGCACGGTAACCCGTACATTATGACAGTAAGATATCAGTGGTCTCAATAATGACAAGAGATTTAGTTATTTTTATTTATTATATATGATTTTTTTGGTTGCATGTCTAAAAATAGGTTTTCAATTCATTTTCTTTTCTTGTTCTTCTCTGAAATTATGTTGTTTTAAAAATATTGTTTAACCTCTTTACAAGAAAAATTAAGAGACCTACCTTTTTCAAGTCTACTAGCAGTCAGTTCAGATTTTCGAATAGACTTTACAATATTTCTATATAGGTTAGCTTCAAACCCTAATTTTTTTTTAAGGTCAAAAATGGTCAGAGCCAGATCCAGTGAAAGAGAAGAGACTGAAGCAGCCTAGTGACATCAGCCTGGATACTGTGGATAGTGAGGGTAATCCATGTTTGAACACAATAGGATTGCATTGAATTTGTTCAACTTTCATTATTGTAACAACAAAATAACTCTTGATAAACCTTCAGAGCTTGTGGTAAAAGTGATTATATAAAAAGAAAAACCGTAAAAAACCAAGTTTTTTACTATAAATCCTTTATCTACGAGAAGTAACTAATAGAATGTTCATTATAATACGCAGCGCAAGACCATCCAAAAATACACAATTGTAGTTGTGTCGTAAAACATGTTTAATATAATGCGCACCGATCAGGAATATGTTTATAAAAAGTGTTGTCAATAAAATACGCACGTTATTGCGCGACAGAAAGGTTGTGGGTTAAAAATCAATCCAAAGTTTTGGCGACATGCAAGCGAGCAAGGGCTCAAACAGACACCATGAGTTAATATAAAGGATTTTAAAAAAGAAATATGTGATTCAACAGCTGGCCAAAATACAATGTTGAAACAAGAATTGATTTGAATTTAATGCTTAAAATTCGTTTAACTTGCTAATTCACCCGTTTCAATTCTGCTTCTAATGGGGTAGTATTTCTAAAATTGTTAAATCAACTTATTTTTAAATGTGTTAAAATAGATGATAATTATTTGTTCCTGCTGGATTCCTCAGATATCAACCATTACATGAGTGGCAAGTTCCACTTTGTTGACCTGGCAGGGTCAGAGAGAGCTCATAAGACAGGCAACATTGGGGACAGGTTTAAAGGTAAACTTTTCAATGGCAGGCGAACGTTGAGCTGTCTGTTAAACCAAATTGAAACCAAATGTAAAAATATAAGACAATATAAAATTAAAAAGAACAAACATTTTTGTTGTCAACTGAGTGTCTTTTAACAGTGGTTCCCAAATTAGATTATGAAAGAACATAGAAATGGCATTAGCGTGTATCTTATTTTAAAAAAAAATTATGCATCTCATCTCTATGTATATTTTTATGTATTGTTTTAATGACCTAGAAAACTTGGGAGCTAACCCTAAAGAATATATTACAGACTGACTCTCTTCTTTTATACAAAACTACAAACTTAAGTTCATGGGACAATACTTGTTGTTTGTTTTTTTATAGTTATTTTCCTTGGCCCAATTAAAACTTTGTGCTTGTATGAACAACACACCCATCTTGCCACCATAAATTCTACTTGTTTGGAAATATTTTCTTACAAGAGCAAAATGACCATCCTAGATGTAAATCTTATTCCATTTTCCCAATGTTTTTTCTCCTAGAATCTATTCACATCAATTCTGGTCTGCTGTCACTGGGCAATGACCATCCTAGATGTAAATCTTATTCCATTTTCCCAATGTTTTTTCTCCTAGAATCTATTCACATCAATTCTGGTCTGCTATCACTGGGCAATGACCATCCTAGATGTAAATCTTATTCCATTTTCCCAATGTTTTTTCTCCTAGAATCTATTCACATCAACTCTGGTCTGCTGTCACTGGGCAATGACCATCCTAGATGTAAATCTTATTCCATTTTCCACAATGTTTTTTCTCCTAGAATCTATTCACATCAATTCTGGTCTGCTGTCACTGGGCAATGACCATCCTAGATGTAAATCTTATTCCATTTACCCAATGTTTTTTCTCCTAGAATCTATTCACATCAATTCTGGTCTGCTATCACCGGGCAATGACCATCCTAGATGTAAATTGTATTCCATTTACCCAATGTTTTTTCTCCTAGAATCTATTCACATCAATTCTGGTCTGCTGTCACTGGGCAATGACCATCCTAGATGTAAATCTTATTCCATTTTCCCAATGTTTTTTCTCCTAGAATCTATTCATATCAATTCTGGTCTGCTATCACTGGGCAATGACCATCCTAGATGTAAATCTTATTCCATTTTCCCAATGTTTTTTCTCCTATAATCTATTCACATCAATTCTGGTCTGCTATCACTGGGCAATGACCATCCTAGATGTAAATCTTATTCCATTTTCCCAATGTTTTTTCTTCTAGAATCTATTCACATCAATTCTGGTCTGCTATCACTGGGCAATGACCATCCTAGATGTAAATCTTATTCCATTTTCCCAATGTTTTTTCTCCTAGAATCTATTCACATCAATTCTGGTCTGCTATCACTGGGCAATGACCATCCTAGATGTAAATCTTATTCCATTTTCCCAATGTTTTTTCTCCTAGAATCTATTCACATCAATTCTGGTCTGCTATCACTGGGCAATGACCATCCTAGATGTAAATCTTATTCCATTTTCCCAATGTTTTTTCTCCTAGAATCTATTCACATCAATTCTGGTCTGCTATCACTGGGCAATGACCATCCTAGATGTAAATCTTATTCCATTTACCCAATGTTTTTTCTCCTAGAATCTATTCACATCAATTCTGGTCTGCTATCACTGGGCAATGTGATAAGTGCCTTGGGGGACGTCAAGAAGAAATCAACCCACATTCCATACAGAGAATCTAAGATCACCAGACTATTGAAGGTAATGTTTGAGATCTCAGTTACTTATGAGAGGCAATACGTTGTGTGGCAAGCATTGTTAGGAGGTGATTGCTGGACAACTATTACTTCTGTGATAATCTAACACATTGACATGCAATCTAGTCTTTAGATATATAATTATTATTTTTCATTATGTTCCGTTTTTCAATGATGGTAGACTACAAAAGCATGTCACTCTTGTCACATAATATTTAATGCCAGTTGAATGTCCACTTTGACCATTATGGTGTACAAGTTACAATGTTACAATGATGATAAACTGTGATGTTTTTGTAGTGAATTTCTTGTATTTTAACATTTTACAACAATTGACTCCTAATGTGAGAACTTTGTGGCAAACAAATATTTTAATTATTGTAGACTACAATAGCTGCTCACTCTTGCTACATAATATTTACTGTCAGTTGAATATGTTATACTTGTTAACCTGTCATTTATGCAATAAATTACTTGTATTGTAAATCTTGTAAGACTATTGACTCACTATGTGAGAATTGGGTAGCGATCAATTTTTAAATAATAGCAGACTTCAATAGCTGCTCACTCTTGTTACACAATATTTACTGTCAGTTAAATGCACTTCTTAACCTGTGTCATTTATGCAATAAATTACTTGTATTGTAAATCTTGTAAGACTATTGACTCACTATGTGAGAATTGGGTAGCGATCAATTTTTAAATAATAGCAAGACATCAATAGCTGCTCACTCTTGTTACACACTATTTACTGTCAGTTAAATGCACTTCTTAACCTGTGTCATTTATGCAATAAATTACTTGTATTGTAAATCTTGTAAGACTATTGACTCACTATGTGAGAATTGGGTAGCGATCAATTTTTAAATAATAGCAAGACATCAATAGCTGCTCACTCTTGTTACACAATATTTACTGTCAGTTAAATGCACCTCTTAACCTGTGTCATTTATGCAATAAATTACTTGTATTGTAAAACTTGTAAGACTATTAACACGCCATGTGAGAACTGTGTAGAGATCAATTTTTTGTTTGCCTTCCATCAGGACTCTCTGGGTGGCAATGCCAGGACCTTGATGATCTGCTGTGTGAGTCCATCTTCATCCAGCTTTGACGAATCCCTCAACTCACTGAAATATGCCAACAGGGTAGGTAACCTAGTGCTTTGTTGACTTTCTATCTACTCACCAACATTACCCATAAAACTTTACCGTTATTTATCTTTATTTTCAAATCAAAATTTCCATATCTCTAAAAAAAAATCTGGTCAATATTGCTGTTCTTGAATGCAGAGATGAACGGTTTGTCAAGAAGTAGAGACATGTTTCTGTTTTTTTTAATTTTTTATTTTCACTTGTTTCATAATTAGATATTATCATGATTCATTTTTTCTATTGAGATATTGTCATGATTTATTTTTTATACATTGGAAATTATCATTTATTTTTTCTAAATTGGATATGGTCATGATTTATTTTTTGTATATCACATAATGTCATGATTTATTTTTTTTATATTGGTTATTCTCTTAGTCATATCACACCAACAAACAAAAACTTTTTCCGTGCTACCGTTAGCAAAATAATCCAACCCAATTTTCCACTTTACCAACCACTTTTTCTTGTATGTGACTCAATGAACCCACTCATTGTTTTGTTGTTTGTAAAATATCCAGGCCAAGAATATAAGAAACAAACCTGTCATCAACAGGGACATGCAGTCCATTCGATTTGAAGAAATGCAGTGTGAGATTAAGGTACAAGCTAATTAACAAGTGTCTGTAACACAAAGGCTATTTTTAAAAAAAATATTTTAACAGTCACAGGCATGCCAGGCAGGTTGCACGGATGCACAAGCCAAAGTCTCCAAATATTATTTCGACCTTTCAGTTTTAGAAGGATTGTAATATTGGGGCCTTTGTTAAAAAGTGTTAAAATTTAATTTTTAAATTTTGCTTCCTGCTCCCCCAAAAAGAATTTTTTGCTAATATCAATATTTTAGAGCACATTGCTGTCCCACTTTTCCATGCACACCAAACTTGATTTTTTTATATGAGAAATGATTTATTTGTGCTCGCCAGGCCCTGAGGGAGGAGCTTGCGAGACAGAGGACGACCATGAGTTTGTATCCAGACGCGGACGGCCAGACCGATGACGGCCGCACCAAGGAGCTGGAGGATAAGATAAACAGGTCAGAAATTTTTCCGCGTCAACTTCCATGCTCCAATAGTTTGGATGTGAGGGTGGTGATGAGGCCAGAGAATGGTAAAGGAGAAAAAAATTTGGGGGTGGGGGGGGAGATGGGAAGTTGTGGGGGGAAAGATTTTATCATCACTGACTCAGTTGCAGAACAGCAAGCACATCTTACAGAACTGAGTTACCATGAAAGACCACAGCCAGCCATGTAAGCTTCAAGCCATTGTTTATCAGATGAGTTTACAGCTCGTCTTCTTATCTGTTTATTGCGGGCCCATGATCCATGTTCTGATCTTTATGGCTCCTGCAAAAATGGAGCCACAAAGGATAATAGCTTGAGGATAGAAGAACAAAGAGCAAGTTAGTAACAATGTATAATGCTATAAAATTCTAACTTGGAAATACAAGGAAATGATAGTCTACTACAACCCTCAGATAGTCATAGGAATAAAAACACTTTTCTTGTTCCATAGGCAAGGACAAACACAAAGAAATTCTTCTTCTTCCCATCTGGACTTAGAATGGGTTGCCAGAAAATCCAGAAAAATCACACTGTCAGCATTTAAAACTCTAATAAAAATTTAAGACCAGACATAAACCATGTCTAAGGGAAGAATGCATCTATGATATATAAGATAAGACAAAGTTCATCGCTGCAGGTTGCATTCATAAGTAACTGTGACATGATGCAGTTATAAATCAAAGGTATAGTTAACATGGTACAGCCATAGCTAATGGGTTACAGCCATAAGCTAAGGGGATAGATCAGCCATAATAAGTTTTATGCTGCAGCCATACGTTTCTGCCATAGGCTGCAAGCTGCAGCCTTGAAATATGTGATTTAGCCATAGTCTACTGCCATAGGTCACAGCCATATGTTCTTCTTACATTGGTCACAGCCACTGTTTAATTAATTTTTTTATACCATGACTTCAGGCTACAGACTGAGTGTGCGAATTACAGGATGATAGCGGAGGAGGCCTACAAACACATCCTGGACATTCAAGAGAGGGATATCGTGTCCAAGAGTCAGAACCTGAGACTCAAAGACTGGATGGAACTTTTAGAAGAGGTTTTTTTAAATTAAATTTTCACGTTTTTTAAACTAATGTATCATAGTTCTACACAATTTCATGCGGCGCCATAATGATCAGGACAGATTTGTATACTTTTCTATAACTGCATATAGTTAAATATAATCAACATACACAATTCCCGTAATGGATGTAATGCTTCTTGGATGTAATGCTGATTTGTTCAATAGTGCGCACCAAAAATTACTGCACCAAATATAACTCTTTTCGAACGTTCCACATAAAATTGTTCAATATGATAATAAATGAATCAAATAAAAATAAATTAAATAAATGAAAGTTCTGTATTACGTTATTTTTTAATCTGATGTGTATTTATTTTGAAAACTTCCATCATTTTTGACGGGTGATAAAATTCTAGTAATATTATAGTTTCATTTAGTCCAAAGTTTCATTTAATTCTATTTGTAATATGTTGTTGTTTTTTTGGTCAGTCTATAATATTTCATAGTTATTTGATTAAATAGGGATTCGTATCACATAACATGTGGAATTTTTGTTTTTCTAATATGAAACTGTTCAGGGTGCATCGTAAGTTATGAAATAATTTCATGTTGTAGGTTCTAAATTTGATTTCTATTTACCCGTGATGACCCAGGTCAAGACTTTAGCTTTGGCTTGAAATGTTCCACAGATAAAAAATAAAGTCCCCTTAAGGCTGAGCCAGGAGGAGATGCAGAATGAAACTATTCGAAGTCTGCAGCAAGAACTACAGAAGGTCAGTTGGCTCCGTTAAGGTCCACTACTTGTGACATGCGCAATGTTTGTATGCTAATGGGAAGTAGTTGTTCAAAATTTAACAGGGTAGAAGATATAGCATGGCTCTGTCATAAACTTACACTCTTTATTGTTTCTCCCCTTGTCTCAGTGTCGATCACATCTTGAGAGTGATGAAACAATCTTTGCAGATAAGACAAGGGAGGTCAACTACCTGAATGAAACCATACAGGAAATGGTAAACAATTGTGCTGTCCCTATTTACATTCTTTTCTTTTAAAATTGAAACACAGCAGTTAAGCTTTTTTTTATGTTCATTTGTTATAAATTAATATTTTTCCTAGAAACTTTCACTTGAAATGTAAGTTTAAATATTTCTTTTTAATTATTTGTTACATTTTTTAAAAATAAACTTAAAATGTAAAATTTTGTTGCATTTAAAAAATAGATTTTTCTTCGAATTCAATTTTTGTTACAATGTCTTCTTTGACATGCACTTGTGAAATTTAGGAAAAATCCACAAATTATTTGGAGAACCAGCTGACTGAGTTGAGCCTGCTGTGCCAGCGGCAGTCTGAGCAGCTGATTGCCCAACAAATCAGAATTGATGTACTCGAGGCAGAGTTGAAGGTTTCCATATTCATTCATTCAATTTCTTTTTTCTCCACAAACTCTAAGTTTGCGGGTCATGCCTTGGAGAAGTTTGTTTTATTAAAGAGGGAACATAATCATGGCATCTGTTGAATCAAAGGACAGACATAGTTATTTCAATAATTTTTAGGAAATTTTTTTTAAAAATCCATAAAAATTCTTTGTTTAAATATTTTTAATCAGTGTTAAGTTTTATTGTAACAAGAATTTTCAAGTCTTTGCAAAAGCGACAAAAAATATTTAGTATACTGTATTAACAACATTCTGCACTTGTAAAAACAGATGCCTGCGATACCATCCACCAGCGTAGATGAAACCTCTTCTCTGCAGTCACTACCAGCTTACACCGGCAGACGTCCCAAATCTGTCCCTGCACGCATGCACGCAAATAAAGATGAGGTAAAAACGATTCAAATTATCATTCTATTATTGTCCAGCACTATGGGCTCAAGAACAGTTCGTCATCCACGATAAAACATTATTATTAAAATTATTATTATTCTTTCTTCTAACATGCATCATGGAATCAAGAAATAAAAAGATAATATTTCAATCTCCCCAAAACTAGGCCAATCTTCTGCGTCCGCCCTCTCGCCTGATCAAAACCAGCCCGGCCCTCTTCACGCTCGAGCGAGTCATGCAGAGTTTCAGAGCACGCAGTCAGTTGCTGATCAGCAGACTAGAGGACTCTGATGAAGTCCTGCACCAGACGTTCAGTGATGATGAGGATCTAGAAGAGGAAAGGAATCAAGAAAAAATGAAGTCAGCTTTTTAAATTTTGTTTGTGTTGTTTTTTTTATAATTTTAATTAATAAAAAAAAATTAATATTTTTTTTAAATTTTCATTTTTTGTTTCCTCATTTTATAATAGGATGTAAATGTTAACACCTCTTAATTACAATTAGCATCATTGTTTAACATGGATCAGAATATACTATTTTTCTACACTATTTTCGACTTGCAACATTGCTTGCTCTGGTAATTTCTATCACCATACATGATTCCCTGACCCATTAAATGTCCTGCTATATCATTCTTAGGTACCTGATGCAATGTTTTCTTTTTTTTTATACACATACACACATAATTTAGTGTTTCAATGGCATTCTTATAGAAGGCAAAAATCTTTGTTTCACAGGGCAGGCTCTCAAATCCAAAGACGAGACACATTCAATGTTAAGAGACCTGACCAGGGCCATGAGGTCAACAGGTCACAAAACAGAGCAAACTTCCCAACAATGTCCAGCAGGAATGGTATGTAGCACAGCTGGTCAGAAGAGGCTTCATTGGGTCACAAATAAGATGCCCAGAGTCTATGAGTTTATCACAATTTGTCAATGTCACCTACATTTTGTTTTTTTATTTTAAAATGTCTTCTTAATTTAAAAAAAGGGTATTTTTTAAAACAAAAATAAATATTTATTTATTACACATCTCTAGGTTTAGTTTTTTTTCTTTTATCACTCAAGTAAAAAAATTTTTAAATTATTGAGATTTAACATTGAAGTCTCATGAGACTTTACTTTAAAGGAAGTGATTCAACAGCTTCGAGGGGATATGTATTTTTCTATGCTGAGATATTCCCTGCTCAGTAACTTACTTTCACCTATTCTGATTGCTGTCCCACCACCCCTTTTGTTTTACCATGAGGCTTAAAATAATTTTTCCCCCTTAGAAAACAGTAAACTTTCCCTATTTGGTGCAGCATATTTTTTGCCCCATCAGGAAATTGTGAAATTACAAGGGCCAGCACTCACCTGGTTGAAAAATATTCGGACATAAGTAGAGCTAGCAATGAGAGTGGGCGGCTCATCAACATGGACGTCCAGTCCAGCGCTGAGATTCACAGGAAGCTCATCAAGCAGTCTCAGCTGAAGGCTCTGGAGGCACATCAGAAGATCAGGGATCTTTCCATCAACATAAGGTCAGTTTGGGTTTCAAAGATCTATTATTATAGGTCAGTTTGGGTTTCAAAGATCTATTGATATAGGTCAGTTTGGGTTTCAAAGATCTATTAATATAGGTCAGTTTGGGGTTCAAAGATCTATTAATATAGGTCAGTTTGGGTTTCAAAGATCTATTAATATAGGCCAGTTTGGGCTTCAAAGATCTATTAATATAGGTCAATTTGGAGTTCAAAGATCATTCTACCAGTACGATTTTGTTTGGGTTTCAAAGATCTTTGATTTTGTATTAATTTCATTTGAAGTAGGTTGTTTTTTTTAATGTGTCCCTGAGTTGTTGTTTTTTATGTCCTGTATAAAATTAGTTTTTAATTTTAATTCAGTTAATTTGTTTTGTCATTTCTACCAGCATTGTGCTATAAATTCTGCCTGCAATGTGTTATGAATTTTCTCAGAAGCGTGTCATTAATTCTGCTTGAAGCATGTTATGAATTCTACTAGCCCCAGGTTATAAAGTCTGTCACCAGCCAATTATAAATTATGTGGACTGTACTATAGGATTAAGCAATTCCCTGATTAAGCCAAAGATAAAACTTGATTTGAATACCTCAAGGAATGTTTCCCTCCATTCATCATCATCTAAAATCAGACAGAGAATCAACTTTAAAATACCCAGTGGAAAAAATCTGATTAATTTTTTTTTAAATATTTTTTTCTGTTCAACTTTAAGGATGAAAGAACAGCTGATCAGAGAGCTGGTCAAGTCTGAGAAAGATGCAGAGCTGATGAACAAACAGTACGCAGAAAAAATCAAAGGACTGGAAAAGGTTGCAATAAATTAAATTTGAGAAATAAAATAATCTCAATAAGTTCTTTCTGAATGCCACTATTTTTGCTCAGTTTCAATTTGAGCCCCTTATCTTTAAAAATGTAATTTAAAAAAATCATTTTACTTAATTTATTTCAACTGATTTGAGCATATATTTTTACTAAATGTTTGACTCTTCATAGGAGAAAGAAGCTGCCAAGAAGGATTTAATGGAAGTTCAGAAGGCCCTGCAATCCTTGGAGACCAAAGACAAATCGGAAATCTCTAACATACAGAAATTAGAAATGTAAATTTGTGTTGCGTTTGTGTACATGAAAGTCCTTTATTCGCATGTACTGATTTCAGTAATTTCTTTCTATACTTAGCAAATTGAAATTTTTATGGACTGTAATCTGTAAATATCAGTCACCTGTAAAAATTACCCATGTCTCTCCCTGCCTAAAAGAAATTCTTTTTAAAATTGAAATTTTAAAGATTTTTTAAAACTATATTTTTAAAACGTATTCCATGATCTGTTTTGGTGCTATCACAAGCCGGTCTCATCTCCAAGCCAATCAGTTGTGTCTTATGATCTACTTTCACTTCCTCAGCGACTACAAAAAAAAATCGAGGAAGCCAAAGCCAAAGTGTCAGCCCTCCAGAAAAAACAGAAAGAAACAGAAAAAGTTGCCAGCTTTGCCCACCAGCATGAGAAGAAGTAAGGCCAGAGTGCTTTCAGCTCAGATTTCGGTTTTCCTCTTTAAAATTAAATAATTAATATATCCTGTTATTTTATATGATTTTTATTTGTTCAAATATCTAAAATTTTCAATGCTGAAACAATTTCTCACGGGACGCGATGGTCAAGTGGCAGCGCGCTCGACTGGCATACCGATGGTCACGGGTTCGAATCCATGTCAAGGCAAGGATTTGTTCCCGGGGCCTAGGGCATCCCTGAGTCACCCAGCTCCGAATGGGTACCTAACACCAGTTAGGCGGCTGGGTAATGCGTGGAACCCACAAAGCCGTGGCCTGTGAACGCTGCATCACATGCCAACAGATCATCTGTCATGGTCTGTGGACGCAATTATCTTCTGCATAGAAGGAGCGTCTGTAGAGATAAGATAAGACATTTTTGCCAAATTTTATTTTAGAATTCAGGATTTGGAGTTGGCCATAGACAGAATGAAACAACAGCAAGAAACTCTTCAAAAAAAGCTGAAAGAAGAAGTTGATCAAAAAGCAAAGCTGGAGGTTAGGACATTTTAATTGTATTTGCTTTTTAAATTTTAATTTAGTCTTTTTTTTTGTTGTTGTTTTGTCTTTAACATTAATTTTTAAATGAACATCAAGTTATTAAATTTTGAATGGGGATTAACTGTGGCTAGCGGATTAAACTTTAGGGTTATAAATTTTAGTTTCTTTCCACGTACTGCAGGCTTGACTTATAGAAAAGTTTACTTTTAGAAATCTTTTTGGTCATTGATATTTTTTTAACAGAAAGAAATGCAGCGAGAAGTGCAAAGGGTTAAGGACCTTGAGATCAGGGATGAACAGACACAGAAAGTGTTGAAGAGAAAAACTGAAGAGCTCCTGTCTGCCAAAAGACGTCTCAGGTCTGCCTCAGGTGTCCTTCCTCCGATTTCCAGGTCAGTCGTCTAAACTAAAAAATGGCACTACTTAGGTTAGTGACAGAATTTAAGTTAGTGCTAAACACTCTATTAATTGGTACCATAAGCCAGGGGGAATGTCAGTTTGTGTTTATATGATCGGCGCAATATATTTTACTGTTGTTTACAGTGAGGAACAAGATAAAATTGAGGAGCAGAGAAAATGGGTGGATGCAGAGGTGGAGAAAGTCTTGGAACAACGGAGACAGAATGAGGAGCTTGACCAGGTCAGCGGCAATTTCAACTTAAACCTGTCAGAAAAAATGTTGTTCACTTATCTCTTTAAACTTTCAGCTTTGAAGTTTATCAGTTGGGTATTTCAACAAAAATCATATATTTTCTCTTTATGAACAGTAGCAAATGTAGTTAAGAAATTTTCACTAGAAGCATCAGGCACTTTTCAATGTCCAATTTTCTCCAATGCTTTTACTGTAAATTCAAGCATGTTTATGAAAAATAAAAACAATCTCATCAAATAAATTAATTTTACTGTTTCAAAGTAATTGTTTAAAATGAATTCAAGTTATTTTAAAAAAAAAGAATCAAAATATTTTTATTTTATTTAAGGAATTGAGGAGAAGGGAGGCAATCATAGCCAAGAAGGAAGCCATTCTAGCAGAGAAAAGTGAACTAGAGATGAGGAAAATGAGGTCTAGCCAGGCACTCAACAAGGTCAGTTGCGATTCAGGTTAAGATGGTCTGGTTAGGTGGAGTTTAGTTTCAGATGGTCTGTTTAGGTGGAGTTTAGTTTCAGATGGTCTGTTAGGTGGAGTTTAGTTTCAGATGGTCTGTTAGGTGGAGTTTAGTTTCAGATGGTCTGTTAGGTGGAGTTTAGTTTTAGATGGTCTGTTAGGTGGAGTTTAGTTTCAGATGGTCTGTTAGGTGGAGTTTAGTTTCAGATGGTCTGTTAGGTGGAGTTTAGTTTCAGATGGTCTGTTTAGGTCTGGTTAGGAGGAGTTTAGTTTCAGATTACGACTAAACAATATAAAATAAATTAAGCAAAGCTTTTAAAATTGATAATTTTATTTCAAGCAGAACTCATCAATATAAGCAAGTAAGCCAGAAGTTATTGAGTAAACATTTAAAGAGCCAGGCAACAAAACTTTCACTCACTGATTTAGATCTGTCTAAAAGTGATTTAGCTTTTTTTGGATTTGTTTTTCAAAATGTATGAAACATATATACTGTTTACGCGCTTCCTTGACTGATGACGTATACCTGTGAATTTGATAATTGCACTTCATGTTTGTGGTGTTTCTAAAAGATACATATCTCAAAAAAATTTGGAATGCACTAATTTAGTTTTCCTTCAAATAAAATTCTTCCTCAAAGCAATAGTAACAAATCATTATTTAGTTTAAAATATTTTTTGTTCACTCTTTATTTCTACGGAGGATTTTTCTTTTCTTTTTCTTTTGTTTTGAATCATCTCCCGATTTTTTTAATTTTAAAATGATTGTCTCCCCTGTCCCCAGAGTATGCTCTCCCTTACCTCAAAGCTGGACATGGTGGAGAGGAAGCTGGATGAGAAGAAGAAGGAACTGCCGGAGGTGACGGAGGACAGGAAGCTCCAGGTGAAGGAGGAGATCTCCAAGCTCAGGCACACCAGGGACAAGCTCAACAAACAGCGGGGCCAGCTGGACGAGAAACTCAGCGAGGGGAAAATCTTGTCAGTGGAGGAGGAGAGGAGGTCTGTTGAGTGGAAGTGTAGTTTTAAGATGGTCTGTTGAGTTGGAGTGTAGTTTTAAGATGGCCTGTTGAGTAGGAGTGTAGTTTTAAGATGGTCTGAGTGTAGTTTTAAGATGGCCTGTTGAGTAGGAGTGTAGTTTTAAGATGGTCTGAGTGTAGTTTTAAGATGGCCTGTTGAGTAGGAGTGTAGTTTTAAGATGGTCTGAGTGTAGTTTTAAGATGGCCTGTTGAGTAGGAGTGTAGTTTTAAGATGGTCTGAGTGTAGTTTTAAGATGGTCTGTTGAGTAGGAGTGTAGTTTTAAGATGGTATGAGTGTAGTTTTAAGATGGTCTGTTGAGTAGGAGTGTAGTTTTAAGATGGTCTGAGTGTAGTTTTAAGATGGCCTGTTGAGTAGGAGTGTAGTTTTAAGATGGTCTGAGTGTAGTTTTAAGATGGTCTGTTGAGTAGGAGTGTAGTTTTAAGATGGTCTGTTGAGTAGGAGTGTAGTTTTAAGATGGTCTGAGTGTAGTTTTAAGATGGTATGTTGAGTAGGAGTGTAGTTTTAAGATGGTCTGAGTGTAGTTTTAAGATGGTCTGTTGAGTAGGAGTGTAGTTTTAAGATGGTCTGAGTGTAGTTTTAAGATGGTCTGTTGAGTAGGAGTGTAGTTTTAAGATGGTCTGAGTGTAGTTTTAAGATGGTCTGAGTGTAGTTTTAAGATGGTCTGTTGAGTAGGAGTGTAGTTTTAAGATGGTCTGAGTGTAGTTTTAAGATGGTCTGAGTGTAGTTTTAAGATGGTCTGTTGAGTAGGAGTGTAGTTTTAAGATGGTCTGAGTGTAGTTTTAAGATGGTCTGAGTGTAGTTTTAAGATGGTCTGTTGAGTAGGAGTGTAGTTTTAAGATGGTCTGAGTGTAGTTTTAAGATGGTCTGTTGTTAAGTTGGACCAGTAGTGCTAGGAAGGTCTGTCTGGTGACATTGTAGTGGATGCACAATATATTTGTGATAATGTGTGGCTTTGGCTAATGGAGGAGAGGCATCCAGGCTGGCTGTGTTGTGTGAGTGTGTACTGTTGGCTGGTGGAAGAGAGATGTTGAGAGATTTTTTTTGTGATGCTGGAACAATGCAGATGATCCTAACACTACACGCACATACACTACACACTTCATGATCAATGTTCCCGCATATGTTCGTTGGTCAGTGTGCAAAATAATGAGCTTGTGTGCATAGTTTGACGGCATCCATTTTTTTGTGCAAAATTTTACATCCCACTAACACATATGTTTTGTTAATCTCATCAAAATTTGCTGCGCGGTAGTTCTAACTTCTGCGCAGCATCGTGAAGATATCTGTCCAGCCATGCAGCTTAAAGGGGGCATTTTTCATGATACGCATCTAATTGTTTACATCAAACTAATCTCACAGTACATTGTAAGTAGACTTTATTTTGTAAGTAGAAAAATATATCTCATGTTTTTTTTTCCAGATTGATAGAGATGGATGAGGCTATTGAAGCCCTGGATGCAGCTATCCAATACAAGGACGAGAACATTCACATCCGACAGATGGAGGTCAGGCAGTCATCTCAAGCTCTTGCACAGGTAACAGATTTTTACTGTATTGTAACAACTATTCCCATGAATGGATGTTAGCATTGACTTATGTAATAACTGTTTCCATGAATAGCTGTTAACTTTGACTTATGTAACAACTTGTTTTCATGAATGGATGTTAGCATTGACTTATGTAACAACTTGTTCCCATGAATGGATGTTAACCTTGACTTATGTAACAACTATTCCCATGAATGGATGTTAACTTTGACTTATGTAATAACTGTTTTCATGAATGGATGTTAACATTGACTTATGTAACAACTTGTTCCCATGAATGGATGTTAACCTTGACTTATGTAACAACTATTCCCATGAATGGATGTTAGCATTGACTTATGTAATAACTGTTTTCATGAATGGATGTTAACATTGACTTATGTAACAACTTGTTCCCATGAATGGATGTTAACCTTGACTTATGTAACAACTATTCCCATGAATGGATGTTAACTTTGACTTATGTAACAACTATTCCCATGAATGGATGTTAACCTTGACTTATGTTACAACTATTCCCATGAATGGATGTTAACTTTGACTTATGTTACAACTATTCCCATGAATGGATGTTAACTTTGACTTATGTAACAACTATTCCCATGAATGGATGTTAACCTTGACTTATGTAACAACTATTCCCATGAATGGATGTTAACCTTGACTTATGTAACAACTATTCCCATGAATGGATGTTAACCTTGACTTATGTTACAACTATTCCCATGAATGGATGTTAACTTTGACTTATGTAAAAACTGTTTCCAAGAATGGCTGTTGACATGGCCTGAAAATTACAGTAACTATGTTAAACAGACAAACGCAGAAAAAAAATGTATTACAAAGAGGGTCACAGGGATATGGGTGTACTAGTGAAATGGTCTGAGTAGATCGACCCGTTCTTTTATTTGAACATGCTGGTTATACGCTCTTGGGGTTCTGCACAAGAAGTTGAATTTTTGCGGTCTTATGAGTTACATGTGTAAATGTTTGGTTACAGAGAGAGTGAAGAGAACTGGATCATTTTTAAAACTTAATCATTTTACTTGCATGTGTAACTGTTTGCTTACAGAGTGAAGAGAACTTAATCCAGCGCCTCAACTCCCTGACCACAGCTGAAATCCGGGCCCTGCTGTCCCGATACTTTGACAAGGTTGTGTCTCTTAGAGATGGAGAACGGAAACTTCACCTGAAGTGCAGTGAAATGGAGGTATGTTAGTAGAATTACCCTTTCACGTCCTGCCTTTTGAGACTGTCCTGCCTTTTTGGACTTCCTGCCCTTTTGGACTGTTCTGCCTAATCTAGAACTGACCTTCTAGGTCTCCACCCATAACCAGACTCTAACATATTGGGTTATAAATTAAAATTTTCTTGACTTACTCATACAACCATCAGGACCGTATCAATATTAATTAATTTTTTTATTTGTCAACCCCAGTGCCACTACTATCCCCTGTAAAGATGTGGGTGTGGGGGCTACAAGGGAGAGGATGCCATCTTTGGCTGGCAGCTTTTAGACTGTTCAGCCCTTTCGGGACTCTGTTGTACTTTTGTGTTATCAATTATAGCCTTACTGACTTATTTCTCCCAACTTTACAAATATTTTTTTTTCTTTTCTTCTGACTTCAGGATTATTTATGCGTCATAACTAACATCAGTGCACATCAATGTTCTGTAATGTCAATAAATAATTTGAAATCACTGTAGCAAGGGGATATAATCTTGGGGAATGTCAATTCATTTTGAGGGGAGGAGTAGTGAGGATCTTTCCCCTTGTTTTTGATGACACCGAGGACTTATATTTTATCATTGGGGTGACCCACAAGAAAACGTTTTTGAACCACTGTCCCATTTCTATAAATGTCTAAAATTTATAACTTTGGCTAAAATTAAAATTATTGTTAAGTGTTAGGTTAGGGTTAGGGTTAAACCCTTAAACAAATGTCATATTTTGGAGAAATTCCTGACAATGATTAAACAGGTGTTTCTTTACCCTGCGAATTTAAAAATAAAACATGTGGCCAGCGCTCTGGGTGAGTTTTTTTAAAGAAATTTTATTAAAGCTATCCCCAGTAAGGTATAAGGACTGAAATTTCTCATGGTTCATTGAATATTAAAAACAAACAGAATCTGAATTTATCATGTCTGTATGGAATTCAGGGGGAAAAAAATAAATTGCATTCTCCCAATTCTAAGATCTAAGAAAAAACCTAACACAGGTTTAATTAATAAATTATGATATACACCAGATCAGACGTAAACCAACTCAGCAGAAGTATTTTTTCACAAACCTAAGTTGTCATGTCCTCCCTCAGGTGAAAACAGATGAGCAGGAGCGACTCATCCGAGAACTGGAAGGCGCCCTGCAGAGGTCAGCACTGGAGCTGGACAGGAAGTTGACCCAGCAGCAGAGGGAGTATGAGCAGAAGATCCAGCTGCTGATGCATCAGCTGGCGGAGATGGGAAGCGAGACAAACGGCCCTGCGGCACAGCTCAGCAAAGACAAGTGAGACCTCGGCTTTGTCAGCTGGATTTTTTTTTATCCCAAAGTTTTCTTTGTGTAGTTCAAATACAGTCACACATCACTATCATAATCATTTGCATGGTTTGAAACCACTATTATCCTTTTTAAAAAAAAATGGTTTTTGAAAACGAATACGGTCACACATCATAATTGCACTCATTGGCATGGTCTGAAGCCGCTTAGTACTTTTTAAAATGAATTTTTTTAATTTCTTTTTTCAACGCCGTGTTTGTTAGAATATAGCAGTTTCATTTATATTTCATTCTCTGTCCAAATTAATTTAAAACTGCAAAAAGGTTAGTGGACACTTGTATTCATTTATTTTTCCCAGCAAAATTCTCAACCTGGAAAAGGATCTTTATTACTACAAGAAAACAGCTCGGGATTTGAGAAAGAAAATCAAAGAGCTCCTCAACAATGGTGCCATCTCAAGTCAAGGTAAGTGTTTTTACGGCAGTGCCATAATAGCTTGCTGGATATAAATTTCTCCAGTGTTCTTACGGCAGTGGCGTAATAGCTTGCTGGATATAAGTTTCTCCAGTGTTCTTACGGCAGTGGCGTAATAGCTTGCTGGATATAAGTTTCTCCAGTGTTCTTACGGCAGTGGCGTAATAGCTTGCTGGATATAAGTTTCTCCAGTGATCTTATGGCAGTGACATGAAAGCTTGCTGGATATAAGTTTTTCCAACATTCGACGGAAGTTGTAAAGCTTTTATTACATCAGAAAAGGATTTAGATACAGGTTTTTGATTGGGCAGAAAAAAAGAAACAATATATCATTACATCTTACAGACATAATCAAAAACATTTCCAACAAAACTATGCAAACATGATTCCTGGACTGGGACTAATAATAGATATGAATTATGTTAATGGTTGGTCTTGTTTGTGTTAGCAAGTGTTTCACTGACACAATGGTTGGTCTTGTTTGTGTTAGCAAGTGTGTCACTGGCACAATGGTTGGTCTTGTTTGTGTTAGCAAGTGTGTCACTGACACAATGGTTGGTCTTGTTTGTGTTAGCAAGTGTGTCACTGGCACAATGGTTGGTCTTTTTTGTGTTAGCTAGTGTGTCACTGACACAATGGTCGGTCTTGTTTGTGTTAGCAAGTGTGTCACTGACACAATGGTTGGTCTTGTTTGTGTTAGCCAGTGTGTCACTTTCACAATCTCTGACGGTTTCACTAATGAAGCAAAGAATGAAATATGGCAGTAGTTTAAACAAGTTTTTTTCTGCTGTAGAAGAACACAAAATCAGCCTTATCACATGCACATTTCTAAAAACAGTCTTTGATTCTGTTCTAACAGCCGCCGAAGATGTTGGACTGGTCAGCATGTCCGCCCAGAGTATTGACTCTGAGGTGGCCACCCCCAGGTACAGCGTCCAGCCACAGCAGAACCACCACAACCACCACCATCAGAATCACTCTGCCCCTAGGACCGTACTAAACAGGTTTGTATCACAACCACACCAGCGGTACAATCAGTTTGGGCTCTGATGGGCTGAATATTTTAATGAACAAAGAAGTTGAGGTAAAAGATAAACTGGGGGTTGGACTGCATGGCCAGTTAGAAGTTTCAGTGTAAAAAAAATATTGTTAAGTGTTAACTTGAAAAAAATTCAACTCAATACACGGGTTGAAGTTTAACAGCAATTTAATAAGTGAACTTGGAAATACAAATGTCAACATATGTCATCAAAATTTCTATATGTCAACATGTGGTAAACACCTTGCAGATATTATGTCAAAATCCTCAACCATTTATAATACAATATTTGAGAGCCTTTTTTTAACACAAATGCTGAACTCATATTTATACAACGTTTTATGAAATATACTAGATATGAAAACTCTCAAATTATCTGGAACTTAAAATATTATGTGCCAAACTTGAAGCACATTCTATTTTTGCTTCTAGAAGGCTTTACCTAGACGTAGTACACACATAATCTCTACACCAAATCTACACAAAAGATATAGTATTTAAAAATAACTCATTGCAATAAAATAGAAAATATAACTTATATACAAAATATCAATTTGAATTAATTACATTGTTTTCCTGAGACAAATAATGGCATTTGGATGCCTATTTTATTTTTAATTGTCCCATGTGTTGTCTAAATTAAGCCCTTTTGCTTTATTGCTCTCAGATCCAAGGAGAATTCCAATGGCAGTGCTGCGCATGACACAGAACATATTTCACGACCCACCTCATCAAGAACTTCGGTTGCAACACCAGAGGGTTCAAACATCACATCGTCCTCCCGCCCCTCCTCACGCGCACACAGTTTAGCATTCCAGGACCCCCACACTAGCACGACTCCCCTGAAAATATCCAGACGTGACCTTCGACCCATGTCTGAAGCAGAAGTTTCTCTCCGCAGGTCAAACCTGTCCACAAAAAGTCACGCCCAGACACCACGAGGTGAGCTCAGCATTTGCACTTAAATACACATCCTATCATTACTTAATTTGCATAGTTCGATATTTTACTACATTCATAGGTTGTATGTCACATGCCATTTGCACGAGGTTTCAGCAGATCGATTAATTTTTTTATTTTAGCACTGCTTACCCAAAAAATTACAATCGGCTGAATTTATTTAATTTAGTTTTAAGTGAACCTTAGCACAAAAATAAAAAACTTTTTAAGCTTAACAGCATACCAATAAATTAAATACAGGCTACAAAGACAAAAACACATGCCACAAATACAGAGTATGAAGAAAAATATATATTACACAAACACAGGGTACAAAATCATGTGTGAGAATTAACATGACACAAACACAGGGTACAAAATCATGTGTGAGAATTAACATGACACAAACACAGGATGTAAAATAATGTGTAAGAATGCTTGTGACACAGGGTACATGATTTCTACTACATCTATGTCCTGGAAATCTCTTGGCATTTTAAAAAAACTCCTTGAAATCTTCATCATTACAAAATTTCTCCTCAAATGTCCTATAATGTTACTTTTGCTTAGGTTGGATTGAAAACTCATTGTATTCCTTTTTTTTTCTCTGTGCAATGAGATATCAGAGAGCACATGATCTATGATTTTTAAATATGTTTAGTGTCCTGTACTTTTTTTCTGGAAAAAGTTCTGGGAAACCCCAGATTTAAAATCTAATGCAGGAACCGTGAGGGCTGGCACAGAACATGGCACAAATATGGGTTACATTACATAGGCAAATACACATGACTCAATTACAGGGTACAAAGACAAACATACACACGTACGGGGTAAAATCACAGTTTACAAATAGGACTTTCATAAGCCTCTTCTGCAAGATCACTATCCAAGTGCATTTATTTTCAGATTCCTTAGAAGACGGAGGTCCTTATCCCTGGGGGTAATAGCAAGAGTCGGATCCCCTGACGGCCGCCTATGTGGAAACCTTCAAGGGACAGAAGAAATGGCCCGGTTACGGGACCGTGCAGCTTTGCCATCACAGGCGTGGGTGGGCGGGCATTAGGGTGTGATACTGCCACCTATTAGCTGGGGAGCCGTATCTCCTTCAAAGGATGGGCTGCCCAGTAGATTTTTTGTACAAAGATTATGTGTTAAGGCGTATCTGCCCCACGGTCGTACACACGTTGTTTTTAGCTGTCCTCAATTTAATTATTGGTGTTGTCCCTTAATAAGCTAAATAAACTCTGAAGGTTGTGAATTGTTTAGTGCTGTTATGTAATGGGTTTGGGTGGGGGGGGGAATTGTTTAGTGCTGTTATGTAATGGGTTTGGGTGGGGGGGGGAGAGATATAGATTCTCAATTTCTATACTTGACTTTTTAATAGTTTTAAACAATTATTGAAATGCACTTTGTTTCTAAAAACTAATGGGTGCACATGTGTGTGTGTGTACATTTTCGTGTGTGCACTCATACTGTATGTATTTGGTCATCTTATCTATGTGCACTCTTCACGTGTGCATGTGCACAAATCGCACTATCTCTGCTCTCTTACTTTGTGATAGAAAATGTTGATTAACGTACTTAACCTAACTCCCGTATCAAGTTTTTTTTTGCCCACTCTACTTCTTTTATTTCACTCACACTAATTATCCTAATAAGAATTCGACCCTTAATTCAGAGGTGCCGCTTCCATTGGGAAGGTTTTCATTGAATGAACCGTCATTTTTAAAAAGAATCTGCTTCCACCATTGAAATTTAAATAATTAATCCTAGAAAACTTGTCCTGCAGATTTTGTTCTAGTGCAAAGATCTAAACAAACCTGAAGTCATTTTGAAGGGTGTTATAGTTATAGCATTTACTCCATTATATTTACAAATGGGAAAATGTAAAATATGAACATTCCAAGAATAGATGTTTATGAATGTTTCAAGATTGTGTACAGTTGAACTAGTGTTAATTCCATTGTGTAAATTTATGAACGTTTTTGTGTGAAAGTTTGCTATTAGCTTTGACATTCAAAAATCAGTATAGAAATTTCCAATTGCTCCACAATTCATATCTATCTTCATGTTGCACTGGCCAAGTTACTACTTTTTGAACTGGCTATCTGGCCTCATTGTGACTTTCTATATACCTTTAAATAGCAGTGATCATCTTTTAATTGTACCTGGCCATCTGGCCACAGTTGGACATTCTATCTACCTTTAAATAGCAGTGATCATCTTTTAATTGTGCCTGGCCATCTGACCACAGTTGGACATTCTATCTACCTTTAAATAGCAGTGATCATCTTTTAATTGTGCCTGGCCATCTGACCACAGTTGGACATTCTATCTACCTTTAAATAGCAGTGATCATCTTTTAATTGTGCCTGGCCATCTCGTATCAGTTTCACAACAAACTGGAGGGAATCAACAAAAATTTATTTTCTCCACATAAGAATGTTACACTCCCCTATCAATGAATAGATTTTTTTCTGCCCGTATCAAGGATATCTGTAAAATCAACAGCGATATCGATACTGATATTGACGTGCGGGCAAATAGGTCGGTTATCCACATCATGGTATGGCTAAATGCTGGTACAAGGCTGCGTTGTGACGTCACCCAGCTGTGCTGTGGCAAGGGGAGTGTAACCCTCTTCCCAAAACAGGATCACATAGCCATGCCCTCCCATATCACCGCCATGAATGGGGACATTAAGTTAGCCACAGCAAAGGTCAGCCACCCAGGTGATATTGCACACATCTTGCTTCACTGAAGTCTGTAGCAAAACCAATGGTGAGGGCGGGCAGGAGATGGTGGCACATTTTCTCATTTACATTGAGGGGTAATATTTTCTTTTACCCGTGACTGAGTTTCTTTAGTTTTTGTGGAATTGTAAAAAAAATGTCCCCCCTAACTCTAAAAATAAATCCTTTTAATGAAATTATAATTGTAACACATGAAAAAAATATCCAGGTTCTTTGTCAGACCTTTTATTGACCTCTCAGAGGTTAGTCACAAACTGTAATATCATGTTTACTATTTTGTGTAAACAGATATTAAAAGCCGTCCACATCTTTACATTGTTTTTGTTTTGTTAATATTATTTTGTTTTTAATTTTTACATTCAAATATTTATTACTGTAAATTTATTTTAAAATTGAAATGTTTCTTCCTATCCCAAAAGTCAACTGAACACTGTTTCTATATATTCATATAAACTAGTTGTTATTTTTGCCTTTGGAATTTTAAAAAAAAATGTAATATGAGTCACTTATGTGACAACCTTTATCTTGTAATATGAAGCTGTAAATAGGTTGTGTCAATCACCGATTTTAACTTTTTTAAGTGAGAAGCTGGTCATTTTCAAGGAGAGTAATGATCCAGAACCCATGCCATCAACTAGGTCCTTGGCCACATCATTTGAACTTGATCCTTGGCCACATCATTTGAACTTGATCCTTGGCCACATCGTTTGAATTTGATCCTTGGCCACATCGTTTGAATTTGATCCTTGGCCACATCGTTTGAATTTGATCCTTGGCCACTTCGTTTGAATTTGATCCTTGGACACATCATTAGTGGTTGGTCCAAAGCTCATTGACAAATTGAAGTTCCAATGCTTAGCTAAAAAATTTAATCACACCAAGTTATGTGTGTGTTTGGGGTGGGGGGGTGGTTGTGGTGACCAAAGATTAAACTAATTTAAATCAACAACTTTGGTGAGATTAAATAAAAAGAAAGTTGTGATTGACATTAGTTTTAGTAAGTACGCTGCTTCCCATGAGATGCATTCTGTTTTGTGAGGAAACATGACAGTCCATGGGTTGCTCATCTGTTTGTCATTATGATAACCTAAATCTAGATTAGCCTTATGTGATGTAAGGAAATACGTACTTGTAAACTTACATTCGCCCCTGTGTTTATTGTACTCAAGTGACTTTAGTCAGACAATAGTGTGTAAACTGACAATATTGTGTAAACCGTGTATATAATGACTGTGCTGTTCTTCTAGAGCACATTTTTTTTTAAAGCTCTGTGTTTGTGACTTCATTACTAATATCTCCACAAGCAAACAATAAACATTCTAAAATATTTTTCAAAATTGTGTTGAATAGTGTATTGTTCTGTGGTTGTTGTTTTTGCAGAACTTTGTCTCTTCCCAAGTTTCCTCCCTTTTTTTAAAATTTAGTTCCGACAGACTGATGAGCTTTAAGGGGGAAAAAAATTCAGAAAAAATAATAAAAATATTAGAGGGTCTCAACGTTTCAGGTTGCATGTGTCCCTTCTGTAATTAAATAATCGAGGGTCTCAAAGTTTCAGGTTGCATGTGTCCCTTCAGTAATTTACATAATCGAGGGTCTCAAAGTTTCCGACCTCAAGAGGACTTTCTGTTATTTAATTATTTTTTTTTGTTTGTTACCCACTATCAGTACTCCATAATTCTCAGCTCACAAATTACGGTCCTTCACATGCTTACATAGCAGAGGTCTCAAACTACAAGTCTCCATTCAGGCAGTATGTTTATTTTTAGACCTGTCAGCACATAATTAACAGTGTTTTGTGATCTTGAAAAAAAAATTTATTTGAAAGAGTGAGAGATAAAAGTCTAGCGTGTCTGTGTCATGGTGAAGTGGATATCAGTTGTCAAACAGCTCTTGGGGATGGCTACAGTTACAGAAGAACAGTGAGGTCACTATTTAGAATTTAGATGCTAGAAAAAAAACAACGATGTGATTTAAATAACACAAGAAATTTAGTTAAAGTTAAAGGCTAGTACTCGCTGTTTCCCGCGAAATTCAAACTGAAAATTGCACAAATTCGAATATGCTGATTTGTCGTTTATTTCTTAACTTCCATCACTGTTTGTCCGTAGAAAATGTTGTAATCAAGTTTTTACCCACCACTGGTTGCTCGACAGATTTGAAATTTTGTGGACTCATATCTTCGGCGAACATAACAGATGTTAAAGAGAAAATGTAAAATTCTTTAATAAATTAAAAAATTTAGGATGTGGATTTCGATTGAATTCGAATGAATTCAAACCATTTTCTATTATAATTATACCTTTCCATTTTTTTGTCTTTATAGAATTTAAAAATTTGAAATGTTCATATATATACATTTAAAAAAATGTTAAAAATAGTTTTAGTGCAATTAGTGATTACTACACTTGTAATTAAAATCGATGTTTTGAATTTTATTATTTTTTTAAAAAAGTTTATTGTAATATTAATTTTAATTTAAGGGGCCGTCCATAAATGACGTCACGCACCTAGGGTGTTCACACTTTTGTGACGATGCGTGACGAGGGGAGGGAGGGGGGGTTGAAGAAATGTGACGTCACATCAAAAGGGTAACTTTAAATAAAACTGCCACTGAATATTTGGTCGCTGACAATTTATTTAATGACTTTTTCTTTTTTTTATATATTAATTCTTTTTTTATTTTTTTTAAAATCGGTGCTTCTCAGTGTGCTGGTCGGTATGCCAGAAGCTGGTTGGCATAAGCTATCAAGACACGAAAATTCAATCTAATTATAATCCTTAAGTTTGAGAACCAGAAGATAACGTATAAAATTGTTACCCTGCTTTGTTTGATGTTGACATCAAAGCATTTGTGATGTTACCGCAGCTCCGCTTTGTTCTCTCATGGCAGGTGTCGGCGATCTTTTTTTGCCTGTTACCCCAAAATATACAAGTTTATGTGTTCGTTACCCCCCCCCCACCCCCAGAATCTAGGTCCTGCTCACATGACTCGGGGATTTGGGGGAGCGTCGTAAGCCGAAAATGCTACTGGTGAGTTTTACAAGCATGACAAGTGTCTAAAAATGATCTGAATAGGATTATGTGTAGATATTTTAAGTCAAAACAACACGGAATATCCTTTTTCTTTAAAAGGTGAGGGTTGAGGGAATCTATTTGATAGAATTATAAACGTTTTAAGTTTGATATAATTGTTCAATTGGTTTTTAGCCAAATGCCACTGGCCATTCTAGATATAATGATAAATGAGCCCATTTAAAATTAGTCAAGTATTCATTAACTTTATTGAATGCATCAATTCTTGACATCGCAATTCGAGAGGAGCACAAAACAACTTTTCTTCTTAGCTCAGTTTTTAAGGCGTTAATTTTAAATATCACAGAAAGGATACTTCATACAGTCAAGTCATGTGGATTAAGATTATTGTCACTCGTGTCAATATAAATGAAAGTAGGGTAGATTTAGGTGTCTTCGTATAGAACGTAGGTAAGAAATCTACATAGTTGTCAAACTTAAAAAATGCACTTTGTGGAAGGAACCGGTTCAATAATGGGCATATGTTCCAAGCGTAAACGTAGCCTACACATGACGTATATTAATAAATCTAGTGGATTGTAGTGGATGTTATATGTCCTAAATGAGTCTGCATTACCCACCAGGAATTCCCTTTTGACCCCAGATGAGGTTTCTTACCCCTGTCGCCGACCTCTTTCTTACGGGATACCCGACAGTCAATTGAGTGATTTTTTAAAAATACATTTTAAAAATATTATTTTAAAATAAATATTTTAAAAACAAAGACGCTAACCGTGATGATTAATAGTCAATGTTTAGTTTGTATGCATTAAAATAAAATATAATCTAAGGATGTTAAATAGAAAATAAGGTGGGTTTGTTTGTTGTTTTTTTTTGTTTTTTTTTGGGGGGGGGGTGAGGGGTCAAAGCTTTGTGACGTATTTTAGAGGGGGGTCTAACTTTTTGTGACGACGACGCGTGACGAAGGGGGGGGGGAGAGGGGGTAAAAAATCGGCCAAAATCGCGTGACGTCATTTATGGACGGCCCCTAACTATATATTAGAAATATCCCCAGCTGGAGCACCGGCTTTTTCTTTAGCTCACGTGAAGATAGAATAAGTTAGTAGTTGTAGGCAGTAGGTCGCCTCCACGTCCATCTAAATCTTTATTGGAGAGGAAAATTTGGAGTGATTTGAAACATACTCATTTTCAAATAGAAAATACGTGTTTTATGTAAAAATCGACCTAAATCGCGTTACGTCATTTACACATTACAGTCTCCTTCTATGCAGATTTTTGCTTTCTATGCTTATCTGAGGTTAATGTTTGCATTTTTATTAGAGTAGAGTTATGAATGTTGATAGTGTGTTGGTTTTGCTGGCTTCTTCGGGCAACCCATGCCAGCAGCCAGACGGGAAGGAGGAGGAATTGTGTTTGTTCTTGCGCCAATGGAACAAGAAAAGTGTTGTTATTTTTATCTATATTTCTGGGTGTTATTATTAGATTGCTGTTGCGTTATATTTCAAAAGTAAAAAATTAAGGCTTTTTGTATTATTAATTATTATAACATGGCTCTACTATCGTCTAGATTTTCTAGGTGTAGGCTAAGTTTGCAGTTTTAACGTGTTCTGGAACATGGCAATACCACTAACTCTATCCCCCGTACTGTGCACCCTCGGTAACAAATTAAATTTAAATCGGATTTGAGTCCCGACCCCTACTTCCCCGAGTAACCGGTGACAGTATCATCCCCCCACACATACACATTTCTCCCTCCTCCTCCCCAACTAAACTAAGAAACGCCCATGGATGCCAGACATGCTGCCTTCTCAATATAAATATAACTTATAAGTGAAGAAACGGGGAGTCTTTCGGAGGCGGATCGGATATCAAATATTCAGCCTTCCAATCATATCGATCTGAACGAAAAATGGGGGAGGTAGTGGAAGGGGAGACACCCACATATAACTTCAATTGATTTATAGTGAATCTTTAGTGTATTCAACCTCGATGCTACGTAAAAATGTGGATGCCGGGTGCGATGGGTTCTAAAGTTGACCAATCTTTGGCAGTGATTCAGTAATTCTGTGATAACGTATGATTATCATCTGTATAGTTTTTTAAGATCGTGCGGCCGGTTAGCTCAGTTGGTTAGAGCGTCGTGCTAATAACGCGAATGTCGTGGGTTCGATCCCCATACTGGCCAGTAGGTGTATATCTTTTTTTCCCTCTGAAATATACATATATACCGGGGTATTAATATTACAGACAAGATAGTCTCCTTATGTTGAATCATTTTGGTAAATTATGGACCAATTGTCAGGGTTTTCAAGTAGCGAAACCCGAAGAGACACAGTACAAGTCAGTACACTGCCAACATGTGCACCTGTCAGTGTCAGGACAGACGGGCGGCACTAACACACCAAGTCTCCACCACTGTGGTTAAGTGTAACTTGTTCATCAGGGCTGTTGCAGACCTAAGGCCCGCTGTGTGGACACTATGGGTGATGCCCGACCTCGCGAATTTTTACTGATTCACTCTTAAAATATCACGTCAATCTGACAGACAGGTAAGGGTCAAGTCCTTTTGAAAAGGAGATTCATTTGTTTAAAAGTGGTTAAGAAATGCCACTCCCAGTGGATTCTGCAAGACTTGAAGTCTGATTGTAAAATCCTGAAACTGGATTAATTCCGGATTTCTGATTCCATCCAGAGTCTGGCTTCTCTAAAAGATCAATTTCGACATCTTAGTCGTCACTACAATTTCTGTGTTGACATTTTTTTTTCTGTTTTGTGTGTCTGGAACGGCGTTAGGTCCTTACACTTACATACACAATATAAATATATCCTTACATTGACATTTCCTTTAGTCATGTACATCTTACAACCTTAATAATAAAAGAAATTCATCCCCTCTTAATAAAAAAAAATCAAAACACAGCCGTGCTCTAAGGCAGTGCTTCTCAAAGTGCCGGTCCGTGGACCATCTGCCGCTGGTCCGCAGAATTTATCAAGAAAGAACATAAAAATATATTTATAATCCCCCAGAACAGAGAAAATAGTGCAATGGTCCCTGGAGAAATTTAAAAAATCCTGCCGGTCCACCAGGCTAAAAAGTTTGAGAAGCACTGCTCTAAGGCATGCAAAGAAACAAAAACAAAAAATGACAGAAAATAATTCTTGTTTAAAAACGTCTCCTTGCATTTATTATTTATTTCAACATCCCACCAATCAGATATTATTTTATTTTTTAAAAAGTGCATAAATTAAACGTTGCAATTGTCACAGAACAGCATTAATGTCAAGTAACATTAAAAACAAAACATTCAAACTTTTACCCCAGCCGTGGGAACGCTGGTGGGTTGGTGAGGAGTTGTCCTTTGTGCTCAGTATGGTTAGTCTGTCAGGTTGGTGAGGAGCTGTCCTTCGTGCTCAGTAGGTCAGTCTGTCAGGCTGGTGAGGAGCTGTCCTTCGTGCTCAGTATGGTCAGTCTGGTGAGGTGGCACTGAACAGTTATTGGACCACCGACCATGTGCCCGCCCAGCTGCAACCCTTAGCCATTGTCCCACATTGAAATAAACCATTTAAAACACATTATTTAAATTTTTTTAAAAACAACAATAACTTGAAAACTGACAATCTCACACCAGTCAAAGACAATCTCACACCAGTCAAAGACAATCTCACACCAGTCAAAGACAATCTCACACCAGTCAAAGACAATCTCACACCAGTCAAAATATCACAAATAAATCTTCATAGGAGTATATACATGTAAAAAAAAATGGAATAGCTGGACAACAAATTCTCTGCCGGCAAGTAACATTTACTCTCCCCAAGGTGATGAAAAAAAAATAAGACAATACGCAGAGATCGACTTGACTGACAAAGTAATAGAATTAAAATTCACATTTAAAATAATAGAATAGTTTTGTTTTCACTTGCACTAAAATGAGTTCTTTTTAGTAACCCCCCCCCCACCCACCACCATCGCCACCTGCAGGGGGGGGGTAAGTCATATTTATTATAACATATGATGTTAAGAAATGCTGTTTAGATGCACATTCAATAAGTTTAATAGCAAAGTTTCAAAACGTTTATGGTTGGGCAGGGAAACTAGAAACAAAACAACAACAAAAAAATCTACATGGATATTATTGCATTGCCATTTAGGTAGCAATAGATCTGTTCATAGAGATGTACAATAATGTAATAATAAATAAAACAATACTCAAATCGATATATTTTTAACTTCACAAAAGAGAGCGAAAAAAAATTTACAATGACCCATCAAACAGGCATAAATTTAAAAAATGCATAAGTTTAATTTTTATACTTGAGCCAGAAAACAAACATGATACATAAAACATTTGTAATATAAGGTGTCGCCACAGGAAATTAAAATCTAATCTGGCCACAAAAAAAGGTAAGATGTTCAGTGAGGAATGGTTGTAGCTTGATGGCTACCGTAACTTCTATGTCACTGGATTGTTTCCCCCTGAAGAGGAGTTTCAGGCAGTAATGAAGGTTTACCTGCACTTGTGCGTTAAAACAAGGTTTCACCTAAAACTTTAAAAAACCCTCAGGACAAAAATGAGTTTTAAAAAAAATTCAGTGTCTGAACACATGCACCGATTAAATAAAAAAGAAAACACACAATGACAATTAAAAATAAATAGTAAAACAAAACAAAATATAATAATAACCAGAGAGCATTTAGTTGCATGCAAAATACCCTATTGTCAAGGCATAAACTTGCCACCTGTAACTGTCAGGCAGCCAAAATGCAGGGAGTTACCTAAGACAGTGCTTCTCAAAGTGGTGGTCCGCGGACCGGTGCCGGTCCGTGGGCCATCTGTCACCGGTCCGCAGAAGTTCTTAAAAAAAGGGACAGAAAAAAACGTCAGTGCAGGGAAAATAGGGCACTGGTCCTTGGTGCAAGGGAAAAAATTCCTGCCGGTCCGCCATACTAAAAAGTTTGAGAAGCACTGACCTAAGGGACACAATAATCTTGTGTACAGAAAGAGCGTCTGTGATAGGATGTGGGTGCCTAAACTGTATCAAATCAGGACAGAGCCTTGCCTCCCCCCCCCACCACCACTTCCCACTTGAAATTTTAACCAGGGTGTATGTCCCAGGATGCATCTCTGCCAAGACATTAAGGCACTTGACCATCTCCGTCACTCCTCCTATTCTACAAGTTTTTTGAGGTAGCAGGTGGACATTGGGCAGTCTCAGGTATAGGTCTCAATACACAGAATGTTTTCATTAAGTCAAGTCAAATGAGTCTAATGACTTCTGCACTGACAAGGAAAAGTTTAGTTCTGCATGAAGCACCCAACGCATTTTTTGTTTGTTTTTATGCGCTCTGACTGATGCGTATCTTTAAAACTCAGTTCATTTCAAGGCTCAGAATCTACACAAGTTTTAAGGGTGAGCTCTAAGTGGGTCAGGCTCAGAATCTACACAAGTTTTAAGGGTGAGACCTAAGTGGGTCAGGCTCAGAATCTACACAAGTTTAAAGGTGAGCCCTAAGTGGGTCAGGCTCAGAATCTACACAAGTTTTAAGGGTGAGCCCTAAGTGGGTCAGGCTCAGAATCTACACAAGTTTTAAGGGTGAGCCCTAAGTGGGTCAGGCTGGCTCAGAATCCACACAAGTTTAAGGGTGAGCCCTAAGTGGGTCAGCCTCGTCATAACAGAGTATTAGGTTGTCAGGGCCTCAAGAGTTATCACTTACTTATGACATTTGATATTTGATACCTGTGGATAACCAATAGGTTCAATTTAAACCCAAAAAAAAACTAGAAATAGTGAAAAAAAAAGGATGCCTGCTAGAAGAGTGGCCATTCCCCACCCCTTGTTCAGACTGAGCGCGCACTGGAAAACTAGCAACTTGGGAATTATACCATCATGCATCACAAGAGGGCCCAGCAGACACGCACAAAGTTGAGGTGGCCTGATAAAGGACAACTCATCACTGACACGTGTCTTATGTCACAGTCACCAATGATGTAGTAAATTTTACGTTTCAATGTCTACATATCATATGAATATATAAAAGCTATAGATTGATAACTATTAAAAAAAAAGAAAAAATCATTGGAACTGTGGGAGACATTAATATTTTAAAACATTGCATAACAATAAAAAGAACCAAAAATATATTTTAAAAATCATACAATAATGATACTTTAACCTTTTGGTCATGGAATAATTTATATATTTACAATAATCAAATGGACTTTCATTCAATGAAATGAAATGTAGTTTTGATAAGGGGGTCTCTGAATATCATGTGCCATCTTCACAACACATATAACACATGGATTTGTTACCAATTAGCTACTGTAAATAGGTTACAGAAAAAAAATATGTTAGGGTTTCTTATAGGGGGACATGGTGAGCATAGACTACCTTGACACCTTGCACAATAATGCTAGCAACGATAGAAGATCAAGCAGGGGCAAAAGAGGAGAAAGTTTACTTCAAGGGGAGATTATACTGCCACGGGAATTATACTCCCAGGGGAGGTTACAACCACTGGCAAAATGTCAGGGAGAAGACCTGATTCGAGCTTCAGCTTGTGGTGTGATGCAGATGATGGGGGCTAAGCCACAGAATCATTTAGTTTTAGAAAAAAAGAATGATTTGAAAGCTCCTTGGCACCAAAACGTCTCGACTTTCTCAATGTACGACCTGTGCCAATGGTCTCAGACATGCGGCGCATGGCCCGTTAGGTGTTTTATCACAAGGTCTTCATTCTGTGTCACATTGTAACTTTGCCACTCCCCCCTTCCCACCCCCCCCCCAACTAGCCTACACAACATAATCTTATTTACAAGTTTATCTTCCTGGGTGTTGGTCAAATTTACATAATCGACAGGGTTTCAGCGAGGGGGTGATGAATAATTTTTGCTGCAAATTTGGGACTGTTATTATTCACTAGGTTAAGAGATTGGGGGGAGGGGGGGGAGGTAGGAAAAAAAATGATCTTGCCCCAAGACGTACCAACCCTAGTCGCCGCAAAGAGTTTTAGGCATAATGTCCCACAAAATCTGTAATGCTGCATTCTCCAGAACACACAAAAGTTGTAATGACTATGGATGAAATCGGGTCAAGTTATCCTATAAGTTAACCCATTGAGGCAATCGGTCCCGTGGAAATAAGTTGACTGCTCACAGCCCCGTGTGCAGGCTTCAGTTCAGACCTTTCCCCAGCGGCTCTCAAACAGATGCGCCATAAGTGGTACGATACACGGTTTTAGGGTCTCTTTGGTGAGCCTGGATGACAAACGTGTGTGGCCCACGGTGGTACATGTTTTTAAAGGAGATTATTTTAAGCGTTGCAAGATTCCATAAGTTTCAGAGCCCCTGGGCTTATTCCAATAGTTGCCTGAACACGTATTTACAGATGAGATCACAAATACCTCGTCACGAACAGTGTGCTCCTTCACAACCACTGACATCCAGAAATAGATTTTTTTTTGCACATACACATCTACTTACACATTTTATGGCATCAAGTTATTGTTTGTACAATTTCACATTTAAAAGTGTTAAACCTGGCTATGTTTAATGACATGTAAACAGAAGATTCAAAGTTTAACTGCAGACACACATGTTGTTGACCTTGGAGGGCAACTCAACACGGCCTGGATATCATTCCCTCAAGGAATCCTGGCCATGAGAGATTCAATAGTTATAGTTATAGGCCATACCTTTGCTGGCTGGGCATCATTTATGAAGCCCTGGTTTATGAAACTGGTCCACCTTTTATATACACTCGTACCTTTATCACAAGTAGCCAATGGTAGAACAAGTATGCAGGCATCTCGTTCAAGGAAATAATTTCACACAAACTCTAAGGATATAACTGTTACTAAACTATTAGAACATTAACATGATAATACTATGGGAACAAAAATGTTCAAAAACCTTGAGGATATAACTGTCCTAAAAAACTATGGTCAAATTATGATTATTTTCCTAAAAATATGGTCAAATTATGATTAATTTCCTAAAACTATGGTCAAGTTATGATTATTTTCCTAAAACTATGGTCAAATTATGATTATTTTCCTAAAACTATGGTCAAATTATTATTATTTTCCTAAAACTTTGGTCACATTGTTATGATCGTTCGTAAACCATAATTTTCCACAAAAGTTTAGTAGAATTAAAACACTGCAGACGCTTGACAGCATACACCAGGAATACCTCCAGCTGACCTTTCGTCACAACTCTGTGAACACGTCTTATAGTTAGCAACAGTTCAGTCCCCCTGTCATTCTAGGTTAAGATGCTCACAAGATTACCTCTCACACACGTACAGGTGCACACACTACCAAATGACCTGTGCTACAAGTTGTAGCGTGACCTGGTGAACCTCTCCTGGCCCTGGCAGTACTCGTTGTAGATGAGCTTGAAGAGGAACAGGTGAAAGATGATGATGAGGAACGCTATGGACACCCAGAAGATTGTGGGCAGGCCGCCGAAGTGGTGGCCGTGCTTGTGGAGGGCGATGACGTGGTGTTCATGGGCGGGTGCTGGGGAAATAGAGCAGTCATGTTTCTTTGGTTTTCCAGGAGAATTTAACTAAACCAGCTGAGTTAAGCATTGTTTTTTGTTAGTTTTTTTGTTGTTTTTTTTAAAACGAAATCTAAACTTACATTAAAGTAAATAAAGGCGTGTGAGATCTGACATTCAGTCATTTTCTCTGTCATAAGGGCAGTGAAGGTTTATTGGCATACAATTTTTCTTTTATAACACAACAGTGATAGCCATTAATTTAATCGACCAATGTCCTCCTGCATTCCCATTAGCTAAGTCTGGTGAAACAGAAGATACCTTTTATTGCAATATATTTCATAGATTTTTCCATTCAGTTTTCCAAAAACATGGGAATAAGACGTTTCGTGTTTTTTTATTAGCTGATAAATAAAATTTAGTTTTTATTATGTTTTTTAAATCTTAATAAATGGAAACAACCATTAACTGAGATTAAGACTTTTTGTGGGCACATAGCCTATGTGGGCACAATACGTCCTAATGTGGGCACAATACGTCCTAATGCCTGGATTTGATAAATGTAGATGTGCTTAATGTTCTGTGCTAAGAAAGGAGGTGACTGTTGAATATAAGCTTTGTCGTCTAGACGTGCTGAATGACTCAATATTCCTGCTTGTTCTTCTCACCTTCATTGATTTCCTTGACATGGATGGCATGCTTCAACTCCTCCATGTGTTGTTTGTCCGCAGTGATGTACAGCACAGATGTGGCCGGGTCAGTCAGCTTCACAGGAAACTGGTGCCGCTCGTTGCTGCGAGGAAACAAGAGCAGTTAATTTAGCACATTGGGTGCATCATTTTAATTAAAAATGTTTTTAAAAATACAAAATTTCTGTTGAATGTCTGTCCATAAATTTGGTTACTAGTCTTTATCTGAGGGGACATACGGGAAATGACAAGGATTTTATCTGAGAGAACGTAGGACACTGCCGAAAGAGTTTGCAACTGAAAGGACATGTGGCTCTGGCACTCCAGGTTTTTATGTCCGAAGGCGTAGAACACACAGTACTGCGAGTACATAGGAAACTGGCTCATGAGATTTTACCTGAAGACCTATGACACTGACAGGTGAGTATTTACCTGAGAGGACCTATAACACTGACAGGTATTTACCTGAGAGGACCTATGACACTGACAGGTGAGTATTTACCTGAGAGGACCTATGACACTGACAACTGAGTATTTACCTGAGAGGACCTATGACACTGACAACTGAGTATTTACCTGAGAGGACCTATGACACTGACAGATGAGCATTTACCTGAGAGGCACTGGGGGGTCCAGGCACCCAGCATCACAACCGTAGTAAGGCTTGTCGTTCCTGTCCAGGGCCACAAAGAGGGTGGCCTTGTTGTCCTCACCCACCACCACGGAGATGTTGACGTGGGTGTTGTTCCCATAGTTGATGCGCCGGAAGTGAAGGTCACGGTGCAGGTCACTGGGATGAGAGGTCATCTCGAGATGGTCTTTGTGGAAGTGAAGCGGCCCGAGGCTTAGAATCATGGCCTGCATAATTCCCTCGGAACCTGAGCGGCCAAAAGTTAAAACAGAACTCCTGATATGTGTTTCCATTATAAATATTTATGTGGAATTTTGAAACATAACATGATAAAATTTGGATTTCTTTATTGCTAATGTGATGGAGGAGGCACACACCTTGACTGTATTACCACACTGTTTTAAAACTAAATGTTTACGTATGATCATCTAAAGCGGATGTCACTGACCTGACTGTGCTATGACACTGCAGCCTTGTTTCTCCAGTGTTATCATCCATGTGGTCACCACCCTGGCAATTTGAGACTCATCCTCGGGGTCAATCCACAATGTTTCAGACACCCTGAGGTAATAGTCACAAGTCAATCCACAATGTTTCAGACACCCCGAGGAAATAGTCACAAGTCAATCCAAAATGTTTCAGACACCCAGAGCCAATATTCACAAGTCAATTCACAGTGTTTCAGACACCATGAGCAAATATTCACAAGTCAATCCACAATGTTTCAGACACCCTGAGCCAATATTCACAAGTCCTTAGCTACTAACTATTCATAAATACTATTTAAACTCAACTGTTTAAATGTCTCACAGATTTTAAAATTTTTTTTATATACAGTCGAAACCGCTTAAGTCGATGGCGTTGGGGTATGAAAAATGGCGTCGACATAACCGATGATCGAGTTAAAACGAAAACCAATCTGGCGGCAAAATATTAACATGTGCTTGAAATTTCTTTATGTACGTGATTAATTAGTTAGCGTTAATTAGTGGTGGGACGATTAATCGGAATCGTATCGGAACCCTAATATTTCTTCACTCTTTCCTAAGGTTGTAATGACCGTTCGTTTTTAAGGACCGTTTAAAATTTAAATATAACCATGGTTCCCACTCAGGAAAACGGGAAAAAGTCGGGAATTCTTAAAAAAAATTTCTCTGCCTTGAAAGTCGGGAAATGTTATGACTAATCGGGAATTTATATATATATATTTATGCCGAAGTAAAGGACTTTGATTACGTCTCTGTCATGTCTCGATTCCATTTCCATTTAATTAAAAATAAGTTACCAGTTTATAATTGTCTGCGCATGCGCTGAAAGGTCAAAGTTTACGCCTCGCCTCGTCCCATGCGCGTGTCACGCGGCTAGCGTTTGGATTGCCGTCGGATCAGCGAATAAAAATAAACATATCAATATGGTAATTTTAAGTTTAATGCTTTTGACGTGCAGGATCTCTGTTACTATCAGAACGCTCTCGAATTTCCTCAGTCTTGTAATAATATAAATAAAACTATTGCGGCCTTGACTGTTGATCACAGCACGCTGTGGGCTGTGTTAGACCTCGGCCGGCAACTAAGTCTAAGCGAATTTTTTAAAAAATCATTCCTTATCAGAATTCGACCTATAAAATTGATGACGTGTATATTAATAATATTATATACATGTACTGAAATATTAAGAAAATGATTTTATTTCATCGTCACGCGCGTGTTAGTGTCACAGTCACGTATCTTACTGGTAACAACAAAGCAACAAAAAACTTAAAAGAATAATACTTTTTTATTTAATTATATAAAAACCACTGTCGATTCTTGATACAAACCTTTATTTTCATTTCTAAAGATATTCGTTTATCTTAAAAATTAAAATGATCAATGCATCAGAAAATGAATTCAGTTTAATAATAATATAACATGCACTGCGAAATAATGATGGATTAAAGATCGCTAATGCCGATTTAGGGGCACCTCGGGTGTTACCATCTAATTCACACATGGATCGAAAGTGAAAGAAGATAATAACATCCGGAAATTATTATTGAAATCTCGTAGAATCACACAATAGCCGGAAGTCTCGAAGACGCGAGATGTCAACACTGTTTTGAACTAAAAATGCCAGTGCATTGCTAGGCCAATCCTCGAGCTAACCAAGTTAAGTTGCAAATTTGTTCCCCTTTTGTGCTCGAGGTACTAGGTTTCGGCGACTTAGAAAAATCGAATTAGCAGATGAAAAAATGCTAAGACAAAGAGAGAATTTGGCGGTTCCAATAAAATACGTCGAGTTAGTGGGGTCGTCGAGCTAACCGAGCTCGAGGTAAGTGGGTTCGACTGTATACATTTTCAAACTCCACTTTAAATTATTTTAATCTGTCAATTCCATTTTCAGCTTGATAATTACAATACTAAATTCATTTGGTAGTCACTAATTTCTATCCATCCATAATTAGGGGTCTACCGATATATCGGCTGGCCGATATATCGGCACCGATATCTAAATATCGGCAATATCGGTATCGGTAGCATGTAAAGGTCCCGATATTGACGTCACCGATATTTCATAATAAGTGACATTTTGACCCAAAAAAAAACGGAAACAAAAAAACTATCATTGAGATTTACAATATCTCGACAAATTAATATATCGACCCCGATACCTGTATTGAAATAGTCAAAAGAGTCCTAGTATTAATATGTGCAGCCACGATACAGTGTGCCATGTGCTTTGATATTGTTTAGGTATCTGCCGATTTTCGTATACTCAGAAATACTGTGTAAATAGTGCCGATGCCAAGTATACCGTAATTGCTCTAATAAATGTATAACATGTAAACATTATGTTCACGTAATTGCTCTAATAGCAAAGATGCACGCAGAATCGCAGATGTCTAAAACATTTCTTTTCGTATGGAATAACAAAATGTACCATGTGAAGACTTGTCATTGGCAACCATTCAACCTTCAGCCTCATTTTCACTCTATTACTATTGTACTTTGTTCTCATTGTTTCATTCATAAAAGGTGGCCGTGTGCAAAAGCCATTAAACTATTGGTTAGAATTAATAATTATGAGTCAAGGTTGAAGTTTCAAAAGGAGTACCTAATATGCTTGTACATTTTTATAAAGGACGGTTCGTTTTGTTATGAGTCCCATGTAGGTCGTGATCTGGAACTTGTAAACACATCGGAAACTTCGTTTCGGGAAGAAAAAAATCGGTAATTTCGGCAAAACTGGATATCGGTAGACCCCTTAATTATAAGATATAAATAATTACGAGTGATAAATTTAAGAATGACGTCATCAAATATGACCGCTGTTATTTTTGTCCTAACAAATACTCATATCGGCACTCATATCGGAAAAAAATATCTGTAATATCGGCAAAAATGCTTATCGGTAGACCCCTAATATAAAATATAAATAATTAGGAGTGATAAATTTAGGAATGATGTCATCAAATAAGACCGCTGTTTTTTGTCCTAACAAATATTCATATCGGAAAAAAATATCGGTAATATCGGCGAAAATGCATATAATTGCTACATATCGGTAGTCCCCTAATATAAAATATAAATAATTAGGAGTGATAAATTTAAGAATGATGTCATCAAATATGACCGCTGGTTTTTGTCATAACAAATACTCATATCGGCACTCATATCGGCAAAAAAAATATCGGTAATATCGGTATCTGCAATATCGGCGAAAAGGCATATCGGTAGACCCCTATCCATAATGTTACAGAACTCTAACATCCCAAGTTGCTACCCATCAATGCACACAGCCTCTCTGCTTGTATTCTTATTCTGGTCTCCAAATCAACTTTTCAAATATATTATGACAAAAAATTCCTGGCTTTTCTAATGAGATTTAATAATAATAATAATAAATTGATAATTTATATAGCGCTGTACCCCAGTAAGAAACTGGGCTCACAGCGCTTTACAAAAAAATAATAACATACGTACAAGTAACAGTGCATTCAATAAACATTCATATCGTAAGAACCACATAAATGACAGTACAGTACACATAAGCTATGTTTATCATTAGAAGAAATGTTTAACTCATTAGCTCCTGATGCGACTAAAAGCTTCCTTATAGGGGTCCGTACGGATGCGCCCAAATGCGTCTGTTTGCCTAGTGACGAACTCTCGTATTTTTAGTTAAAATAGCACGAAATCTCGCTTTCCTCGAGACTTCCGGCTATTGTGTGATTCTACGAGATTTCAATAAAAATTACCGGATGTTTTTATCTACTTTCACTTTCGACCCATGTGTGAATTAGTTTGACCCGTCAATATGGCATATGTATTCACCCGAGGTGTCGAAAATCACGTTATCAGACTTTAATCATCATTATTTCGTAGTGCACGTTATATTATTATTAAACTTGAATTCATTACTTGATGCATTAATCATTTTATTTTTTAAGATAAACGAATATCTTTAGAAAATAAAAGCATTTTTCTAATGGAATCAAAGGCTTAACGAAGTTGCTTCCCTTTTGTCCGGAATATGAAATAGATTCGGAAGTAATATTGAGTTAAATTATTTTTAAATGTAAAGTTTTAAGAGATGTGTCTTTAGTGCAGTCTTGAAGGCCTTAGTAGTTGGAATATGCAAATGTGTAAGGGTAGAGAATTCCATTGTTTAAAAACAAAATCTTTTATAGATCCATCTAATTTGTTTTAGCTCTCACAGGGCAAACAGTTAATATCTTACAATGTCGAATGGCCTTCGTAACACCTGTCCGGGTAATACAGGACCTTCTCAATGGCCAGCTTATCCTCGGCAGTGGACCTCACGTTGTGAAGCGGGGCTGGGGCGTTGCTGAGCACATGGTAAATGGTCTTGTTGATGCGGTCGCCGTTCAGTGCACCCGTGGCCTTGGAGTTGCTAATTGAGAACCCGCTAAACCAAAGCTGGCAAGGAACAAAAACTTAGACAATCAGTTACACATCACTATAACCACAAGTTAGCTAATCCCAACTGCATGTTAGTTTTTATTTCCTTTTTCAAAAATGACATAAAAGATAACAAGCAAGGCAAAGGATGATAAATGACATGATGATGATTTTTTTTATTTTTTTTTGGGTCTTCCTATTACTTACCTTTCCCCACACACGTACGTGCTCTTGTTTTAGAAACTTTTCATTGATGTTGAGGCCTGTCTCCATTTCCTGGTGGAGGTGATTATAAAAGATCAGCCAGAGCTAATGCAAATTGTGTCGCACAAAATACAAAAGATTATCAGAATCAATTTTTTGCCGTTAGCCACAGAAAAAAAACTAGTTTTCCATTACTAAATCACCCCCTTAACTTGATGTACACTAAAACTCACCCCATTGGATCAATATACACTATAACTCACCCCCTTGGCTTGATGTACACTATAACTCACCCCCTTGGATTGATGTACACTATAACTCACCCCCTTGGCTTGATGTACTCTATAACTCACCCCCTTGGCTTGATGTACACTATAACTCACCCCCTTGGATTGATGTACACTATAACTCACCCCCTTGGATTGATGTACTCTATAACTCACCCCCTTGCCTTGATGTACACTATAACTCACCCCCTTGGATTGATGTACACTATAACTCACCCCCTTGGATAGATGTACACTATAACTTACAACCTTGGATCGATGTACACTATAACTCACCCCCTTGGCTTGATGTACACTATCAGGTAAATACTTGGCAGCCTCATCCTTGGCATAAGGCCTTGTGTAGTGGACAGCTGTCAAAATGTGGAACCTGCTGGTACTGTGAAACAGAATTCAGAGAATATGAGAATATAACACCGAAATTGAACATTTTAAACAATCGGAGCTTCAGTTGCCTGAAATGTTTATTCAACTCATTTAAATCAGTAAAAGCTAAATCTGACATGTAATCATTTTATTTTCTAACAGTGAAGCTACTCCACTTGTTGTGTACATGTAGCTCTATGGAAAGCAGAAATATTGCAATTTAAATATCTAAAAGAAAGAAATCAAGGGAGATCATTTCCATTTAGATTGAATTAAGATCAATCATTGTTTTAAAAACAGGTTGTTTTTTATACAATCTTAAATAGTTGAGAAAGTTATCTTTTCTTGACGTTAAGTAATTAACACAACACTAGATTTCTGAAATGTAAATTTAAGGATTTTTACAGTGATGTCAGATTTCAAATTTTACAATTTCTGACTGTCAGCTTTTAAGCAGGACAATTCATTTTTAAAAAATTCAATCAAGCATGCGCACATAGCGAACAATTTAATTATTTTTTTCCACTATTATTTGATGATAATCCTATGAGAGGTAAAAGGGATGATATTGTAAGCTATCCTCTTATACTACTTATAGTCTGAACTTAAGCTCTGTAATCTACACCTCAACCAACATAAATGTAAGCAGAGCGTGATAAAACAATACACAGTCTGTTTTTTTTTAAAATGCCATAGTCCACCAGCCCACAGTGTTTACCTGGATGGTCCAACTTTCACCATGCTTGATTCTAGGGTCACTGTTGCTATGGCTACGGGGATGACCATGGCGGACTTGGTGACGGGCACCAGGCCTGAGTAGACTTTGTAGACAACATTTCCACCACTGCTGCTGGAAAAACTGACAGAGAGGAAATAAAAAATAGCAAAATTCTGTCAGTGATGCGTAGACTTCTCTAAAACCAAACTATGTAAGCCCTCCCAAGAGTTTGTTAAAGTTATATATACTGTTTTATTGCACTGAGTTATTTTTAATTACACTCTCTTTGGTGTAGATATTATGTTTTTACTTGGTGAAGGCAAAGCCTTCTAGAAGTTTAATAGAATGCACTTCAAGTTTCGCACATAATCTTTAATGTTCCAAACAAGTTGGGAATTTTCTTTCTCTAGCATTTCCTATGAAATTTGGTATAAATATGGTGTGTACTATTTTTGAAAGCTCTCTTAATATCATTAAAAATTGTTTATGATTCTCGCGTTTTTCCTGAATCATGTTTACTACTTGTTTGCATATAGAGCAGCTTGTTAGACTCTAGTATTTTCAAGATCACATACTAAATTTTAACTTCAACCCGTGGCTTGAGTTGAATTTATTCAAGTGAACCCCACCCCTGCACACATAACAAGTTTTACACCCCAGTGTGTCGTCCAACATCTGACCCTTGTTATTGGGATCAGTATTTAAAAACTGTACCGTTCAATGACAAAGGTAACAACAACTCACGTGACAGACTCAACTTTAACACCTTCCCAGCCAGACGCTCCAACCTGGTCCAGCTCTATGGCGATGGTCTGGTGCTGAATGCGGAAATTTAAAAAAAAATAAACAGACATTTACAGGAAATTCTCTGACTTTCAGAAAAATGGGTGTCTATGATAGTAACGCAATGATTTACAATTTATTTACTCTTATATATAAATGTACAGTCCATTTCCGAGCCTTCTTGGCACCATCGGCAACATGAACAAACCATCTTGTCAGTATTACTCACCGAGGGGTTGTTAATCTGCAAGTCTTGCACTAGCAACGCTGGCCTTGACCTATGGGCATAAATCTGTGACGACACACTAATGCAGCCAGACGACTGGGGAGACACAATGAATGACCATTATGGACAACATTGACATATGTCAAGTCTAGTTAAGATGAGTGCTTTCTTACCACCCCCCGCCCTTCCCCCCTGGTCCAAAAAGGGGAGTAAAAAAAATATCTTTAAAAAAACGGTTTGTATCTCCTCTAGTACTTACAGTTGCCTGTACTTGCAATCTGTGAGCAATGCCTGACAGAACATCAAGGACGGTTGATTCTGAAATTTGAGAGTCATTTAATATTTAAGCTGTCTCATTTTTTAATCCATAACCAGAGGAGGTCAAAAGAAATGCTCCTGCTCCTCAGCTTACAGTTCACAATATGTAAATTCAAAAATAACTCTGATCTATTAGTGATGGCTGCCTGAAAAGGCCTCAAAAGTTTTTCCTCCTTCTCTAAGCGATGACAAACATTTACGGAACAGAGGTTTACCTTTAAAAGAGCCATCCAGGTGAGTTTGCACTATAGGCCAGAATTTGACGGGTTGCGATAGAGCCCGATACAGCCGAATAAACAGACCGTTGTCAGAGCCCAATGCAGCAGCAACATTGCCGTTACCTGAGATGAAAATGTTAGCACTGCATTACCAGAGTAAATCTTGTACGTAGCTTTGCTGAAGAAATTAACTGATACAAAATCCTTCCATAAACATCACAACAAGGCTGTAAGCCTCTCAGTCATGTAGGCAGATTCAATGGGAGCTAGCAGCATTATGAAGGCATAGCCAGGTGCTAGCAATATCTGTTTAACCTGGTCTTTTTAAGCACATTAATTTAAACTGGAAATTATTTCAAGAGTCAACTTCACTTGGCCATTATTTAACATATTTATTTCACCTGGCCATTATTTAACATATTTATTTCACCTGGCCATTATTTAACATATTTATTATTTATTTCACCTGGCCATTTTTTAACATATTTATTTCACCTGGCCATTATTTAACATATTTATTTCACCTGGCCATTATTTGACATATTTATTTCGGCATCCGGGCAGAATAGCGACTGTCAAAACAGCGACCGTCATAATAGCGACTTCAAAATAGCGACTGTATCAAAACAGCGACTGTCAAAACAGCGACCATCATAATAGCGACTGCATCATAACAGCGACTGTATCAAAATAGCGACTTTTCTCTTTTGTTTGAGATAATGTTTGAAACATTTTTTGAAAAACTTACTGTGCCTAGCCTACAATGGAGTTTATAAAATCAAGAAAAGTAAGACATGATAAGCCATGCAGGTTTTTTGTACAGAAGGGACAATAGAACATTAAATACAATCAACTGAAGGTGTGTATAAATAAATGTTGGTGTTGTAAAGAGTGTATACACATTTTCGGGACACATTTTTTTTTAATTCTGAAAAAAATATAACTGCTATTACTTCAGTCAAAATTTATTTTGCAGAAAGCACAATAGAGATTAACTAACATAGATGCTGTCAATTAATTGAGGGGGATTGCGCTGGTAGGGGCAGATGTGACGTGTGGCTGCTTTTTTAAGCTATAGACAGTTCGACTAAATAATTTTTGATCCCCGGATGTTTTGACCCTTTTCGTTTTTACCTCGTAAATATTTTTTTTCTAATTTAAAAAAATAAATAAAAATAATATAGTTAAATATTATTATCTATAAAAAATTAAAAACGGCATGAAATAGTTATTACACGCTTTTTTTCAACGTTTAATTTAACACTAAAAAGTATACACACTGAAAACCAATCAACATTAAGGGCTAATTCATGATTGTGTTAAATGCACCACTCCTCTGAGGTAGCAAGTCCTTCCAAACCTATCCAACTCCACCCCTCCCACCCAAGGCAATGTGGTCAGATAGTCCTTTATAAAAGTAAAAGTACCTAGATTCTCTCAGCCCCAATCCCTTTATTTACCTTCTCCATAACACGGGGTCCATGGTCGTCGCTTAGTCTAGCCTTCGTAACATGTCATTATGTAACCCCCGGACAGTTCGACCACAGGACGTTATGACAAGGGGGCTGTCAATATTGTTAAAAAAAGCTGCCCGGGTAACCATGATTCAAATTTTATTTTTACTGAGCAGTTGTTTGTATTTGAATGAATGCGTTTATATATAGCATAAGTTAATTAAGTTTTAAATTTTATTTTAAACACAATTTTTAATTTCAATAAATACTTAATACAAATGTTGCTATTTTTTGGAGTTTTTATTTGTTACTATGCATTTATGTAGTTTTTTCACTAGGGGTCCTTGGGTAAGTTTAGACAATGAAAAGGGGTCTATGTGTCAAAAATGATTGGAACCACTGTGTTAGGTGAACGGTTGGACAAGAATAGCTATGTGGTGAAGTCGCTGTTATGACAGTCGCTCTTTTGATACAGTCGCTATTTTGAAGTCGCTATTATGACGGTCGCTGTTTTGATACAGTCGCTATTTTGAAGTCGCTAATATGACGGTCGCTGTATTGACAGTCGCTATTTTGAACCCGTGCCATTTATTTCACCTGGCCATTTTCGAACTCATCAGTTAAATCAAGCCTGTATTGGAGACATCAATTTAACCTAGAGATTCCATTACGCATCAATTTAAACCTAACAACCCTTTCAATAAACAAAACTTCTATGTCCTCTACATACCTACATATGCCAATTTTCTGCTGGACGAGGCATGTTCAAAATCTCCAGAGGTGAAGGCATCTAAATTGTCAATTTTTGATTGGAACTGAGCTAAACTTTGAGAAAGGCACTCTCCATGAGGATCTGTGGAAAGTCAAGGAAAGTTAAATAGATTTTAAAAACTTATCACTTTCAATGCCACATTGATTTCATTTGGATAATTTCTAAGGATACAGCCAGCTTGCCTAGATATCTGGAAGTTACTTTTATGAACTGATTAAATTTTATTCTTCTTTCTTTTTTCTTTTTTTAAAGTGATGTGACCTTAATATTTGTATGTTTTATACATTCACTGTGGGATAAATTAAAAATTCAGATAACACAAGACAGTATGATAAACTAATGCGTATCTATAAACATTTCTGTAAGTTGATGAGGCCATGTGATGTAGGCTTTGTGGTGCTCTGTTTGTAGATGTGAAATCCCTAGAGAAATTACCTGTTTCAGTAGCTGAGGACTTGTGGAGATGAAAGACGTATGGTGTCAGGTAGTAGAGCAGCACCAGTATGATGAGTAAACAAAGGAGAATTTTCCTTGACCTGAGGGAGAGATACAATCACATCAATAAATTTACTGAAGCCAGCTCAGACAATTATTATTTTAGAAACGTTAACATATCTGGATTTTTGGAGTTTTAAAAAAATTACTTTGAGAGGGAAATGAATGAATCAAAGAAAGGCAATTTTTATGAAAGTTAACGGAATATGTTAAGTACAGAGCTTATGTTTGATTTTTATATTTTTTAAATTAACTGTTACCTTGAAATGTTATTTTAGTTTTTTGGGGTTTTATTTTAAAGCATTTATCACTAAGCTAACTATAATAAGTGTCTATAATTCCCCTTAAATTATTAATACTGGTAAAATTAGGGTACAAACTTTTTAAAATACATTACTTTAACACATAAGAAGTTAAGTTATATGATTTTACAAAATAAATGTTTTTCATGAATTTCTTATTTTGTGATTTTAGTTTGTGAGCAGAATATTTATAGGTCATAAGCAGTGAGCGAATGGTAATTGTGATGGGTGACTGCAGTTGGTTGAAGTTTGGGAGGCGGTAAAGGTATCAGAATGTTTATAGGCTTGGAGAACTACAATATTTGCTGTGTGCGTTTATTATTCTGAGGGCAGCAGGAGAGTTAGCTGTTATTATTCCAGTTAATAAACCATGAGTTGGCAGCAAGGTGGAAGAGATATCCTATGTACAAAACTGATCAGCCCAACTGCTTGTAAACTTGCAGATAAGAATACGGCCTGGTTCATGTTATTTTGTACAAATATTTAAAACTCCATAAAACAGCAGAAATATAATTATTAACGAGAAACTATGAACGATGCACCTTTAATACCAATGATAAAAGTTTGAATAACTTTGTGCAACTAATAAAAAAAAACGCTGGAAGAAAAAAAACTAACAATATAATGCAATAGGGGAATGAATGAATTACCTAAAGTCACCATCTTGTAAATAATTGCAGGCCATACCCTAAATGTGTTCTCAACACATTTTAAAATAAGCTAAATGATTGACACCACCGAGACCTAGGTTGGAGTGAACACAAATTGCTTGACATTCTTTTAATATTTCTTTCAAATTTAAGAATACTTTCAATGAATGGTTGTGAAATCCCACTGTTCTACTCACCCCTCTTTTCCACAAATCAACATCAACATTTCTTTTAATAATTTTTTTTTAAAATTCTTACCACAAGACTGTAGTTTAAAGTAATGAGAATGTTTAATACAATGATATTTAAACAGAATATACAACAAAAAAGAGAACTAAATTAAAAAAAAACATATAATGTATTGTAATAAATCAATGAAAATTTAGATTGCCTAATGATTTGTTAAATAAAATAAAATGTTAAAATTTAACTTTAAACAAAAACTTAAAAACAAAAATTCAACTTCAAGTTATCTACTCACGTAAAAAATGTTGGCCGTGTTTGGTGATTTAGTTTTTTAACATCAAAAGGATAGTTAGAAAAATTTCTTCTCCTATAAAATTAATACAATTTTCAAAATTCTATTTTATGTCATATTTTAGTAATCCAACGCCATAAATCTGTAAATAATATGTAGGTAGGTCAGTCTGTCTAATGCTATTATAAAGAAATCCAGATAAAATTCTTTTTCATCTGGGCAATTTTAAAAAAAAATTATATGTTTCTTGAGAATTTTTTTTCTTCAAAAATCTATATTACAATAAGAATTTAATAATTAAAAGGGGATGACAAAATATTAATACATTTAAGAGCATTAAAAAAACCCCAGTAAAAAACAAACTTTTTGACTATAAATCCTTTATATATGAGACATAACTAAAAGTATGTTCAATATAATACGCACTCCGCAACAGACTAGCATAAACATTTACATGCTACATAGAGATACATAGAAATAATCTAAAAATTCATTAATTTAATTACAGTACATTCGATCGATGTGAAATTTTGATCGTTTTTATCGTCGCCACATGTCTGCCTGCATAATTTCAGCTTGATAGGATACCGGGAAGTGGGTTAAAAATAGATCCAAAGTTTTTGCGACAGACAGACAAGCAGACCCTACGAGTTAATATAAAGGATTTTAAAAAGTGTGCATTGGCGTTCCAAGAAAGCAGAGCAGAATTATAAAAATAATTGCATTAATTAAACGCATGTTTTTTCAATACACTTCAGTAGATTGGATGCTCATGTATTTCAACCATTATAGTTGGCAGGTAATCTCTTGTTCTTAAAAAATGTGTGATTCCTGTTAATATTTATTTTGATTAAATTGAACATTTTAAAAAAAAATTATATTAGTCTCATTAGTTAAATGCAGGATTTGTCAAAATAGAAAAACTTAACATTAAAACAAGAGTTATAGCATGTGATATGGTCCCACAGATTTGGGTGGCAAGATGGGGAGATCTGGACTATGTTTAAACAAATGATTAACCAAATAAGCCAACTGGTAATTTGAAAATGCATATTTCAAGTTAAAAATCTTAATATATAGCCTAATAATTAATAATAATAATACTGTGAATATCAAAGCTCAACTTTCAATTTTCAGCTTTGATATACCAACACCAACTTTCTATTTTTGTGTTGGTATATTGGCCACTCTTTTTTTTTAATTTAAAATTTGCTCCAGGCCTTATGGCTATGAAACTATTTTA
>CALYLW010000721.1:0-67500 GCA_944989445.1 Ampullaceana balthica
CCACCACTCCTTACCATACTTCTACTAGAGTTAAAGATAGCTTCGTAGCACTTGTTCACGTTGGTCTGTGCATAAAATATGGCCCGTAATCACACACTTTCCTGTATTTGTCAAATATGGCCCGTCATCACACACTTTCCTGTGTTTGTCAAATATGGCCCGTCATCATACACTTTCCTGTCTTTGTCAAATATGGCCCGTCATCATACACTTTCCTGTCTTTGTCAAATATGGCCCGTCATCACACACTTTCCTGTATTTGTCAAATGTGGCCCGTCATCACACACTTTCCTGTATTTGTCAAATGTGGCCCGTCATCACACACTTTCCTGTCTTTGTCAAATGTGGCCCGTCATCACACACTTTCCTTTATTTGTCAAATGTGGCCCGTCATCATACACTTTCCTGTATTTGTCAAATGTGGCCCGTCATCATACACTTTCCTGTATTTGTCAAATGTGGCCCGTCATCATACACTTTCCTGTATTTGTCAAATGTGGCAAAAAGTTCCCATCTCCTTGACATGGATATCTATGTTTGTCGAAAGCCACCTCCTTAACATGGCCATGTTCATTATAAGCCACCTCCCTAACATGGCCATGTTCATTATAAGCCACCTCCTTAACATGGCCATGTTGATTATAAGCCACCTCCCTAACATGGCCATGTTCATTGAAACTCATCTCCCTAACATGGCCATGTTCATTATAAGCCACCTCCTTAACATGGCCATGTTCATTATAAGCCACCTCCTTAACATGGCCATGTTCATTATAAGCCACCTCCTTAACATGGCCATGTTCATTATAAGCCACCTCCTTAACATGGCCATGTTCATTATAAGCCACCTCCTTAACATGGCCATGTTCATTATAAGCCACCTCCTTAACATGGCCATGTTCATTATAAGCCACCTCCTTAACATGGCCATGTTCATTATAAGCCACCTCCTTAACATGGCCATGTTCATTATAAGCCACCTCCTTAACATGGCCATGTTCATTATAAGCCACCTCCTTAACATGGCCATGTTCATTATAAGCCACCTCCTTAACATGACCATGTTCAATGAAATTCATCTTCCTAAACGGACCATGCTCGTTAAAAGCCACCTCCGTAAAATAGTTATGTTCATCGAATCTCATCTGTATGGGTGCTAGGTCTCTCAATGGAACGAGTAAAACATGGTATTGTCCGAAAGACGGAAATCTTAGAACACCATTTGACAAACGTTTACAGTAGCAAATGAAGTTTTCTTTGCTGACTAGGAGTGTCGCAAGTCACTTGCTCCTGTACATTGGAACTACATACTCCGGGACAGGTAACTTGGGGATGCAGTAAAATTTGAACGAGTTTTACCTTTAGGTGATCAAATGTCAGAAATGTTCTTAATATTAAGAAATGTTCTTTTATGATCTGTTTTAAAATATAAAAGAAAAAACCCATTGTAATTTTTTTCAATTTCAGTGCATAAAATTTCAGAAAATCTGATAAGAAAAATTTAAACTGTATCAATTTCAATGGTTCAACAGACTAAGCTATGGAACAGAAATAGATAAATCGAATTAAACAGCTTCCAAATACGATACAAATATAAAAAGAATGTCTTCTCAACATTCCAATGTTTAATTCTCATATAGCTGAAAATCTAAAGAAAAGCTTCAAACAACTTTAAAAAATAGTTCTTTCCTATATATTTTAAAACTCTTTTTTATATTTTATTTATAACCAATCAAGTTTATATTCTTTATGTAAGGGAAATTTCTTCAAAAAGGTAAAATAAAGAGATTCAGATATTTATATTTGAGGAAAGCTAATACCCCCCTTCTCGCTCTGGTTACCAAAAAGGCGTAGTCAAATACATCATTAAACGACACACCAACGCGTTTGTTGCTCCATATCAACGTCAAATACATATCCCGAGCTTAAATCTGTATTTCTTCAACAGACGTGACGCAAGCCGGGGACGGACCACAAAACGATTGAAATGTATCGATGTGCTGTAGTGAGGTTGTAGACCATTGATTTATTGATGTATCGATGTGCTGTAGTGAGGTTGTAGACCATTGATTTATTGATGTATCGATGTGCTGTAGTGAGGTTGTAGACCATTGATTTATTGATGTATCGATGTGCTGTAGTGAGGTTGTAGACCATTGATTTATTGATGTATCGATGTGCTGTAGTGAGGTTGTAGACCATTGATTTATTGATGTATCGATGTGCTGTAGTGAGGTTGTAGACCATTGATTTATTGGCTGCATGGATCGCAGTAAACACATTCATCGACGTCACTAGCAGATAGCTCATTGTGTCTCAACGACTTGATGGGGGGTCTATGGGGCGGTCAGCAGACACAGATACAACAATGACTGGCAAGATTCATTGACTTAAAGTAAAGACTTCATGGGGCCATATACAGACAGACAGGACTTCATGGGGCCATATACAGACAGAAAAGACTTCATGGGGGTCATATTACAGGCATGCATGATTTCATGGGGCCATGTACGGACAGACAGGACTTCGTGGGACATATAAAGACAGGAAGGACTTCATGGGGCCATATACAGACATGCATGACTTCATGGAGCCATTTACAGAAACGACTTCAATGGGGCCATATGCATACAGGTTCTCCACCTATGTCGACCTGACCAAGGCTTTTGACACCGTTGGCAGAGAGGGTCTGTGGAAGATAATGGCCAAATACGGTTGCCCAAGGAAATTCATCGTCTTGGTGAGACAATTCCACGAGGGCATGCACGCCAGAGTCCAGGACGGCGGAGAGTTTTCTGATCCTTTCACAGTCACAAACGGGGTCAAGCAGGGCTGCGTCCTGGCACCAACACTATTTAGCCTCATGTTTTCCGCCATGCTGACAGAGGCCTTCAGAGACGAGGGTGTTGGTGTTAACCTGAGGTACCGCACAGATGGCAAACTGTTCAACCTTCGGAGGCTCCATGCAAAAACCAAGGTTATGACAGACATCATCAGAGACCTCCTGTTTGCTGATGACTGTGCCCTCAATGCTGCCTCAGAAGCCGACATGCAATGCAGCGTTAACCTGTTCTCCAGCGCCTGCACAAACTTTGGTCTGACGATCAACACCAAGAAGACTGAAGTCCTCCATCAGCCTGCGCCTGGAAGGCCCTACGTTGAGCCCAGCATCACTGTCAACAGCCAGAGACTCAACACAGTGAAACGGTTCTCATACCTAGGCAGCACACTGTCGCAAAATGCCACCATCGATGACGAAGTGAGCGTCAGAATTGCCAGAGCCAGCTCCACTTTTGGCAGGTTGTACCCAAATGTCTGGAACAGAAGAGGCATTACCATCCAGACCAAGCTGAAAGTGTACAGGGCGGTGGTGCTCCCCACACTGCTATATGCGTGTGAAACATGGACTGCGTATCAGCGCCATGCTAGGAAGCTTAACCACTTTCATTCAACAAGCCTCAGGAAGATCCTCGGCGTAAAGTGGCAGGATAAAATACCAGACACAGTGGTACTGACCAAGGCAGGTCTCCCCAGCATCTTCACACTCCTGATGCAGTCCCAGCTTCGTTGGGCAGGGCACGTGGTCCGAATGCCAGACGAGAGACTGCCAAAGAGACTCTTCTATGGCGAGCTCCAGCATGGCCAGCGGTCCCACGGTGGGCAAAAGAAACGCTACAAAGACACACTGAAAGTCTCACTGAAAGCGTATGCCATCAACCCAGACACGTGGGAACTTGCTGCAAAGGACCGTTCCACCTGGCGTTCTTCCATCCACGAAGGTGCCAAGTCATGTGAGGCAAACAGGATCACCTCCGCAGACAAGAAGAGGCAAGACCGAAAGGCCCGTGCTGTGAACCCTCCTGGAGATGTCCCACTCGTCCCTTGTCCCTTCTGTTCCCGAACCTTCCGTGCTAGGATCGGCCTCATCAGCCATCTGCGCACGAACAAACAAAGCCAGTCCCAGCAACCCTCGGATGACTAGAGTGGTCTTCGTCGAATCGACGGACGAACAACAACATGCATACAGGTAGGTCTTCATAGGACCATATACAGACAGGCAAGACTTTATGGGGTCATATAAGAACAGGCACGACTACATGTGGCCAAATACAGACATGACTTCATGGGGACATATACAGACATGACTTCATTGGGCCATATACAGACATGACTTCATGGGGCCATATACAGACATGACTTCATTGGGACATATACAGACAGCCAAGACTCCATGTGGCCATATACAGACAGGCAGGACTTCATTGAGTCATATACAGACATGCAAGACTTCATGGGACATATACAGACAGACAGGACTTCATTGAGTCATATACAGACATGCAAGACTTCATGGGACATATAGAGACAGACAGGGCTTCACGGGACATATACAGACAGTCAAGACTTCATGGGGCCATATACAGACAGGCAGGACTTCATTAAGTCATAATATACAGACATGCAAGACTTCATGGGACATATACAGACAGACAGGACTTCATTGAGTCATATACAGACATGCAAGACTTCATGGGACATATAGAGACAGGCAGGACTTCACGGGACATATACAGATATGCAGGACTTCTTGGGGCCGTATACAGACAGGACTTCATGGGACATATACAGACAGGACTTCACGGGGCATATACAGGCAGGACTTCTTGGGGCCATTTACAGACAGTCAAATGCCCTATATCTGAGAGTGCACTCCAAAGTAGACACAGGCCCGTCACCTAAAGTTACTTCGTTATTTCTACCCCTCCCCCGGCCCCCACCACATAAATCAACCCCAGTCAGCGTTTTTTCTTCCAAAGCAAGCCCCAGTCCAATCCAAGAGAAAGCACGCAGCAAGCCGTACATGCATCGTCTCGTGCTATACAAGTACGCCGATATTTCTTGCTGCAGCGCCAAGTTTTTTTCTAGACCAGTGGTCCTCGGGCTCGGATGAATAAGTCTATGAACATGAAACATTATTAGTCAAACTTACGCAACTTTGGCATTTTCTATTTTGAACGCTAAAAAACCGAATCGTAATTCTATTTCATACGTGTTTTTGGCTTCTCATTGTGAAAACTCCAGTGAGATCCGTTGTCGATGCTGATGCATCAACCATTCTTGTAATACTCAATTCCAATGCCATTAGTACTCCCATTTCCAACAGTTCTTAATGGCGTCCTCAGCAGTTGGTATACAAACCCAACGCTATTATAAACATTGGCTACCAATGAGTCGAATGTTACGGGCTATCACTAAGGGTAACACTGTAGGGCAGGGCAGGGAACTTTGAGCGAAAAAAAAAGTAGCAGCAAATTAAGTCACAGAAAAAAGTCACAGTAAATTAAGTCTTAGAAAAATTCACCGAAAAAACGGTAGAAAAGATGACGGGAATAAAGTCCCAGGAAAATAGCCAACATGATGAAGAATGGAATCTGGTGGTTTTGAGATTTATATGATGTACCGAGGTCCCCCATGATGTCGGGTTTCTCTTACATGAGATAGATAAATGAATAAAGTTTAAACCAGTGACTGGATCTAGACCAATATACACATAATAGTATACAAAAAATTGACGATTCGTGTTACAAAACAATATACTAATAATATCCACTCCTTCGGGGTCGGCAGCCCAAGAATCCATTTCTAGCATTTATTTTTAGTCTTTGTATCGCCTATTTTTTGACAAAACTCGTCACACAAATTATGTGTCAAGAAACAATATACATAGACGTTTGAACTTAAAACATATAATGTTTTGAGCCGGGGGCCCTGATTTTTTTTCTTTGGTACAGGAGCTTTGTAAATATAAATGTACATAAAGTTATTGCATCAGTGGATGGATTTTGACAAAACTAAATAAACAGATATTTTATTAACCGAATCCAGATATTGAAGGGACCTAAACCATAACATCAACTCCTCTGGGAGCCTCTAAGTCATTAACCGTATGTAATCTACATGAATTACGTTTAGACATTAACAACACATTACGTGAATCGGGCTTGAGAGACACCTTGCTAGTTATAGACTTTGTGAAACATACGGGTATTACAATTTTGGTTAATCTCATTCGAGTCATATTGTTCATTTCATTCAGACCAGATATAGATAATCTAGAAAATTCCAAATTCCATGATTTATATTTGGTAAATCGCTGTAATGCTTCAACTTATTTTAATGGTAAAACATAACTTGTACCCCAGTATTGTCAGACTAGATCTGATTAGAGACATAAATTAAACGTACATGTAATGAGATAGAAGGGACCACAATCACTGCATTACTTTGAAAAAACAAAAACAACAACAACAACAAAAAACTCTACATAAATAATTTTTATTAGTTACTGTTCGGAATTATGTGACTTAAAAAAAAATTAGAATATATGCTCGGATGTTACCAAGGTATTAAAACATGGCATGTTGTTTAAACTGATTTTTTAAAATTTCTGTACTCCATTAACATTTACCAATCATCTTTCCCCTGACCTATATTATCGTGACACGTCAAAACGGCCGTTATGTCGGAGCACATTTGTCGGGACCGTTTTGTCGGTTAACCTATATTATTGTTATCAATAACGACATTAATATAAAAAAAAATCCTTGTATTTAAATCCTGATCTCTGAACCAATCTCTAATATAAGGTTATTTTGAGGAAATAGGCCTATAATAAGATCATCAATTAACTCCGTGGCCCTTAACTGTATTTAAAACAAGAAGAAAAACACAAATCTCTTTATTTTGTAAGGCAAACGTAAAAGAATACGTACGGACACTCTCAACTGTGTTTTCGACCAATGAAAATATTCTCACTCTATTTTTAAACGTAAAATGTTTCCCATCTTCACAATTATTGGGTTATAAGATCTTATAATCACTCGTTCACACTTTAATATATTTTACAAAAAGCTTCTAACACATTTAGAAAAACAAACAGTATGCATTGTAAAAGAAAGTAGAAAAATTGTCATGTCGTCAGTTGCAATAAAACTAATGACAATATTGATATGGATACACTTCTGTGTGTGGTCACTGTGTCAACGAGCTTGATATGGATACACTTCTGTGTGTGGTCACTGTGTCAACGAGCTTGTACTGAATTTTCCAAAAATATATAACAGAAGACTTTTATGTCTGTAATAGTATAGGATACATATAGGTATATTGCTATTCATATTAATGGGAAAAAGTATCTTTCTTGGAAACACAACAAGTTTGTCTTAGAGAGTAAAATACATTTTATCATTTACCATCTACAAATTTCATTTAAAAAAACACCATTCCCTTGAATTTAGTTCTTTTGGATATTCATCAAATGCATCTTTCCAGTGAATGTAGCTCTTTTAGATATTGCTATACTCATCAAATACATCTTTCCAGTGAATGTAGTTCTTTTAGATATTGCTATACTCATCAAATACATCCTCCTCATGTATGTAGTTCTTTTAGATATTGCTATGGCAGATGAGTAGGTAAAACGTACAGCTAAGAGATTAAACTACTCGTCATCTGTTTTTATAAGAACAACAAGACAGACCGGACATTTAATGTTACAGATTGCCCGACTTCTTTAAGACTTCATTTCTTGAACCTCCTAGGGGTAAGACCTTCTCCACATTATAACCCCCCACCCCCCCAATCCAGAGATGACCCATTTACACTGACCGATCGACCCGCTATTGTAAGCAAACAGACAACTGGACTCTGGGACACAGAATCGTGTCTTGGCGCCCGTTGGGGTGGCCCCATCGGATACGAGAGTCGTTAGTCATGATCTAGTATTGGGTAATTCTTAAAGACAGCCCGCCAGCGGCACTTGGCCAGTAATTGGAGGCCAAGAAGAAACAGGCCAAGTGTGGGCGACGATGCAGCTGCTTTGCTGTGGTGTAAATCGGCTCACTCGCCGCCGGGCCAGGGGGACGCTTACAGCGGTCAGGTCGATTAACAAGGATCACATTACAAGAAGTACTCCAGCCACGTCAAGCCGCTTAGTTATGTCTACGTCGTGTCCAAGTTAGATTGACTCAAGTAAACACTGCCAAAGATACCCAACAAGTCAACTATTCGATACGCTAATTTAGTCATTCAATTATTGCTACTGTATCTAGGAATCAATTAACTCAAGCCAAGCTTGGTCGACATATGGAGGTAATCCCTCACTAACCTAAAGACGACTTTTAAAACATACCGAATAAGCCGTCAATACCCGTATGACCATAAGTAAATAATGTAGTGTAATTCTTCAACACATTTTTGTTTTTATTTTGTATATATTTTTTAAGGGTAATCCACACCCCAATGACCAGTTTTAAAAACCTTAAGGAAACCCATCAATATCATAAAGACGTGCTTAAGATACAAGTTAAATCATCAATAAAAATGATGAGTTATAAAGTATATTTGATATTAGTGCTATTAGATACAAGTTAATTCACCAGTTAAAAAAGATGAGTTATAAAGTATATTTGATATTAGTGCTACGCGTGGAAGAGAAGAGTCAGGTACCGATTTGGAGCTATCTTGGCCCTTTGCCCACGGGCCTTCGCCTTCATTGAGTTTCGAACCCGTGGCTGTCGGTCCGCTAGCCGAACGCGCTACCGCTCGACAACGCGCTGTCCATTACTATATTAATATTTCAAATTCCCATCCTCTACTGCTTATCCCCGCCCCCCCCAACCCTCGTATGGCACCGCACACTCTTATCACGTACATAAATGAGATTAATATTGTTATCTGCCCATCTATTACAACACAGATTTGTTACAGTCATTCTTATCACGTCCATAAATGAGATTAATATTGTTATCTTCCCATCTATTACAACGCAGATTTCTTACAGTCATTCTTATCACGTCCATAAGTGAGATTAATATTGTTATCTTCCCATCTATTACAACACAGATTTGTTACAGTCATTCTTATCACGTCCATAAATGAGATTAATATTGTTATCTTCCCAACTATTACAACACAGATTTCTTACAGTCATTCTTATCACGTCCATAAATGAGATTAATATTGTTATCTTCCCATCTATTACAACACAGATTTCTTACAGTCACTCTTATCACGTCCATAAATGAGATTAATATTGTTATCTTCCCATCTATTACAACACAGATTTCTTACAGTCATTCTTATCACGTCCATAAATGAGATTAATATTGTTATCTTCCCATCTATTACAACACAGATTTGTTACAGTCATTCTTATCACGTCCATAAATGAGATTAATATTGTTATCTTCCCATCTATTACAACACAGATTTCTTACAGTCATTCTTATCACGTCCATAAGTGAGATTAATATTGTTATCTTCCCATCTATTACAACACAGATTTGTTACAGTCATTCTTATCACGTCCATAAGTGAGATTAATATTGTTATCTTCCCATCTATTACAACACAGATTTCTTACAGTCATTCTTATCACGTCCATAAATGAGATTAATATTGTTATCTTCCCATCTATTACAACACAGATTTCTTACAGTCATTTATCTTTTTAATTTTAAAAGATTTTTTTAAGGATTTGGGAAATTCGCCTCATTTTTTTAATATTTACGAATTTTTATTTTTATCAAACTTTTTATGAAAAACCGCAGGTCATCTTTACATTCCATATCTGGAAGAAATTCTAAGGTCTAACCTACTACATCACACCAACAGCTGAAAGTATCAGGTCATCTTTACATTCAACCTTTGGTAAATGTCCAAGTCTATTTGCGAAATTTGTAAGTCAAATCTTGTTTGGAATTGATGGCTAATTTTCTTGAACGGCCATCTCCCTTAAGTCCGCCAGTAACGTCATCTGAGATGAGTAGGCAAAGAATAGTGACCCAAGAAAAACTGAAGTTCATGTTAATAATCTCTTAGACTAAACAGCGAGGTCTCTCTGCTCTTCAAAAAAAAACAAAAAAAAACGAGTTTTAGCGATTTTTGTCGTCAGATGAAAAGGTCAACGTCAACATCAACTTGATAATCTCATTTCAGTTTCAGCACTAAACTTTGTTTTGATAGATACCTCACAACTTAGTATCTTAAATTAGAGCCTGAATGTTAATGTCAAGAGCCGTGCAACATTACATTAACATGCGTTATCAAACTAGTTTCTGTTCAGTACCAATATAATAGCATTTTTTTTCAGAACCAATACATCAAGTGCAGGAATTCTGATTATTGTTTTAATTTTTTTTTACAAAGCGCTGGGGTTATGCTTTCTATTTCGGATAAATTGAGACCGTAGAGAAGTCCCACAAAATAAACTTTTTCCCATTAGTTAATTTCCTTACACAGCCGTTGGTAATGTTTCAAAATGTAAAAGAGATGTATAGTGAAAAACGTCTTGCCAGCCTAAATGTTTCAATCAACCCTTAAAACGCTCAGCTGTAAACATTACCAAAATTTTGATCACTGACTTCAACAATTGATTCGTGACAATTGTATCCCTACGTCGTGACAATTGTATCCCTACGTCGTGACAATTGTATCCCTACGTCGTGACAATTGTATCCCTACGTCGTGACAATTGTATCCCTGTCTCATGACAATTGTATCATTGTCTCGTGACAATTGTATCCCTATATTGTGACTACCCCCACAGCCACAACACACACATTACACATACCATTGACATTACACTTTACACGTTTAAAAAAAATGAAGTACAAAATTGTTGGGATCGGAATTCTCTTGCACCCTAGAGACCTCCACACTAAACAATTGGTGGTAAGTCCCCGCTACCCCTGTGCCCGCCTCCCCCCCACCCCCAATACTTCGATATGTTACTGATCCCCAGCATTCCATTAACTAATGTGTGCTCCAATAAGCAGCTCAAATATCGGCAAACAACGCTACAGGACTTAATGAGAATATGGCTTAAGGAATGGGAGAGAGGGAATTTATGGACTGACCACATAACCCACGGCATACAGCCACGGTGCCATTAAAATAATAATAAATAAACTGACCCTTGGTTATTAAATTGAAATGAAAGACTGGTTGAAACTTGAGGTATGCCCGAATAAAAAAAATATTTTAAAAAAGAAAAAAGATGGGGGATACATTTAAAACAAGAACTAAAACCTTCTCATCACCATTCATAGTTTTGGGCGCTATGTGAGCAGTATTTAAATAGCTATGTTCTCTGTTCTCCGAAAGTACAAAGTAATGGAGTCAATGTGTCTTAATGAGGACTGTAGTAGCATCCGGACAGAGAGATCCATCTGTCTTCCGCTGATTCTGGTTGCTAACGTAAACATACTTAGAACTCTAGTCATTAAATTTTACAATAGACATGATGGATGGAGATATTACCGGAAGTGATTGGTGCTAGATTATCAGGTCTAGCCATTCAATATACCATATTAGACTAAAAAAATAACAAGGATTATTAATGATCTCGAATAGTTAACCCCCCTCCCCCCATGCCCCATATTAACGCAGACATGGGTTAACACAGAAATAAAATAAAATGGATATAGTGGTCATGTTGTCTCTATTAACTTTGTGTTCGCTTCAGGCTCAAGTTTGTGTGGTTTAGGGGCTAGATAAAACCAAGAAATTGGACTGTTCTCAGAGAATATACACAGCTCGAGAGATGTGATGAACATAGACTACATAACATCTCAATTAATTATTGATCTTAAAGCAAGATAATAATTATTTGAAAACACGTTACTTCTATAGTACTAGACTTCTTATGTGTTTTCGGGAGATTTCTTTTAAAAAAATTTTAAAGTGCGTGTTGTTATTTTGACATCACTATAGGACATTTACAAGTTACGCTACTCCCGGATTCTTAATGTTAGTCGTAATAATACGTAAGAAAGAGATTACCATTCTCTTCTCCGACATTAACCGCTAGGACAATGTAAGACAGACCAGGGACATGTAGCCATGGGAACAAATCAATGGAAGGTCACCTCCCAGTTGGTCAATTGACATTTACTGTTACCAGCTCAAGGAAGGGATGAATAATTCACAGAATGGAACCATTGAAAATTTTGACCAGCGGAAATTCAGGGAGACATGGATTTTGGTGACGGATGTAGTAATAATGAGTGATACGGGCATTAAAGAGTGTTTTCATCTAGTGCATATTTTATTTATTAATTTTGTTAAAAGCCCCATAAGCGATGGTCGTAGGGGGTACTAATGTTTTCATTAGAACTTACTAGGGGCTTGGTAGACCTTGGTGGGCGCCCCATGTCATTTCCAGGTCAGCGGAGGACTTTCTTAGCGTTAGTCATTCTTAGTTGTGGCTTTAACGTGAGCTAGATCCCACGCCTCTCAGCTTGTGAGGTGAGGGTACTATTGACTTCGCTATCCCTCCGCCAGTGTATATTACCTGAGTCAAAACACGTGTTAACGGAGTGGGCCTGGTTAACACCTAAACACTCCATATGATAGCGAGCTGTCAGAACACAGCACCCACATACCTCAGATGATAGCAAGCTGTCAGAACACAACACCCAGATACCTCAGATGATAACAAGCTGTCAGAACACAACACCTAGAATTCCCAGATGATAACACGCTGTCAGAACACAACACCCAAATACCTCAAATGATAACAAGCTGTTAGAACAAAACACCCACATAACTCAGATGATAACAAGCTGTCAGAACACAACACCCAGATACCTCAGATGATAACAAGCTGTCAGAACACAACACCCAGACACCTCAGATGATAACAAGCTGTCAGAACACAACACCCACATACCTCATATGATAACAAGCTGTCAGAACACAACACCCAGATACCTCATATGATAACAAGCTGTCAGAACACAACACCCAGATACCTCAGATGATAACAAGCTGTCAGAACACAACACCCACATACCTCAGATGATAACAAGCTGTCAGAACACAACACCCAGATACCTCATATGATAACAAGCTGTCAGAACACAACACCCAGATACCTCAGATGATAACAAGCTGTCAGAACACAACACCCACATACCTCATATGATAACAAGCTGTCAGAACACAACACCCACATACCTCAGATGATAACAAGCTGTCAGAACAAAACACCCACATACCTCAGATGATAACAAGCTGTCAGAACAAAACACCCACATACCTCAGATGATAACAAGCTGTTAGAACAAAACACCCACATACCTCAGATGATAACAAGCTGTCAGAACACAACACCCAGATACGTCAGATGATAACAAGCTGTTAGAACAAAACACCCACATACCTCAGATGATAACAAGCTGTTAGAACAAAACACCCACATACCTCAGATGATAACAAGCTGTCAGAACACAACACCCAGATACCTCAGATGATAACAAGCTGTTAGAACAAAACACCCACATACCTCAGATGATAACAAGCTGTCAGAACAAAACACACAGACACCTCAGATGATAACAAGCTGTTAGAACACAACACCCAGACACCTCAGATGATAATAAGCTGTAAGAACAAAACACCCAGAATTCCCTAAACACCCCAGATGATAAGCGTTATATCAATATAAAACACATAGATGATAACAAGCTGTCAGAACACAACATCCAGACACTTCAGATGAAGCTTGCTATCATTAGTACACACGATTCCAAATCATAAAAATACTTGGTTTCAACAATAAATTTTCAACTATTTTTTTAAGGTTTATAATATCTATAGACATAAGTGAAATGTAAAAATGAAATCCCCACACAACATCAATAAAGAAACAAGAGGATTTACTTCATTCGTGTTGCAGTCTATCTGCTTCCTCAGCAATGCGTCCTCTCCAAGTTCCTCCTCCTCCTCCTCGCCACCAGGCAAGATCACTCCATTGGTGGTCATGATGCCCCTTGCTGGCGTAAAGGCACTAGCTTCCTGCGTAAGGGCACCGAATCACTGTGTTAAACGCTGGCTTCCTCGTGTAAGTTTCCAAGTAATCCAGGCTCCAGCAGCAATAATTATTCTGTTACACCATATGTGCTTAATCCATAAGGTGGCCGAACTTTTATTTTTAAAGACAAACGTTTTATTCGGATTTCCAATAAGCTCAGCACAAATATAGAACGTCAACAAGATGAGAAGCAGTGGGCAACTGCGTCAATGGACACAGGCCGGGATGACGTCGTTCTCCACTGGATGGATAGGACAAGATGTATCCAGAACGTGGATTAAGTGGGTTGAATTAAGTAACACAGACCGTGGAGTGAGTTAAGTAATCCAGAAAGATGATTGGGTTAATGGATCAGCTCACAACATTGTTGATGTAATAAGTTAAAAGAAACGATGAAATTATCCACATGGGACTTCCAATAGTCAGTTCTTATCCCGTGAAATTACCGAGGTATTGTCTTTTCTACTTTGACCACACAACTTTCTACAGTGGCATACAGAGAGGTGTACAGCGCCATCTCACAGGGGATAAAAGTTCAAGGTTCTGTAACTCTGTAACAACAACCCAGTCAATTATTGGCAACAGTCAGCTTCAGACCAGTCAATTATTGGCAACAGTCAGCTTCAGACCAGTCAATTATTGGCAACAGTCAGCTTCAGACCAGTCAATTATTGGCAACAGTCAGCTTCGGCCCAGTCAATTATTGGCAACAGTCAGCTTCAGACCAGTCAATTATTGGCAACAGTCAGCTTCAGACCAGTCAATTATTGGCAACAGTCAGCTTCAGACCAGTCAATTATTGGCAACAGTCAGCTTCGGCCCAGTCAATTATTGGCAACAGTCAGCTTCAGGCCAGTCACTTATTGGCAACAGTCAGCTTCAGAAATAAATTCACTTTAAATTGGCCAGAGCTACGGCGAAAACTTTATTAAAATTATTTGACTTCTTTTTTTCTCTCCACGACACAGAATTCTGAATTCTTGCTACAGTAAAAACCAATGACCAATGACAAAACCGTTTCTAATGAATATGAGAATCAATTCTTAGCCGTGAAAATGTGAGCAGTATACAATTGCCGCAATAATCGCCAATCACTGGTACCAATAGTTGGACAATCAACTACTATACTAAACACAGAGATTAGGAATCGTGGGCAAGTTACGCATATCAAACTCTAACTGAGTGAATTTAACCTGGTAGATCAGGAATCGTGGGCAAGTTACGCATATCAAACTCTAACTGAGTGAATTTAACCTGGTAGATCAGGAATCGTGGGCAAGTTACGCATATCAAACTCTAACTGAGTGAATTTAACCTGGTAGATCAGGAATCGTGGGCAAGTTACGCACGTCAAACACTAACTGGGTGAATTTAGCCTGGTAGATCAGGAATCGTGGGCAAGTTACGCATATCAAACTCTAACTGAGTGAATTTAACCTGGTAGATCAGGAATCGTGGGCAAGTTACGCATGCCAAACACTAACTGGGTGAATTTAACCTGGTAGATCAGGAATCGTGGGCAAGTTACGCATATCAAACTCTAACTGAGTGAATTTAACCTGGTAGATCAGGAATCGTGGGCAAGTTACGCATGCCAAACACTAACTGGGTGAATTTAACCTGGTAGATCAGGAATCGTGGGCAAGTTACGCATATCAAACTCTAACTTAGTGAATTTAACCTGGTAGATCAGGAATCGTGGGCAAGTTACGCACGTCAAACACTAACTGGGTGAATTTAGCCTGGTAGATCAGGAATCGTGGGCAAGTTACGCACGTCAAACACTAACTGGGTGAATTTAACCTGGTAGATCAGGAATCGTGGGCAAGTTACGCATATCAAACTCTAACTTAGTGAATTTAACCTGGTAGATCAGGAATCGTGGGCAAGTTACGCATGTCAAACACTAACTGAGTGAATTTAACCGGGGAGACCATGAATCGTAGTGACGATGCTCACACTCATGCCCTGATAATTGCGCATTCTTATTTAGGTTGTAAAACACTTGATGCACACGTCAGCGGGAATCTCATTATTTATGTATTGACGCACATATAAACACGGTTCATGAACAAGAGAAGAGAGCTGGTATTTAGACAGCCGCCCCACTCACCCCTCCCCCAGGTATAGCCGGTCACAAGAGCACTGAGTGAAAGGGCTGCCATAGACCGAGTCTGGTCGTCCAGTACGTAAACTTATTAGAATCGATTTAATGGTAGAACGCTTATTGGATAATTTACTCACGTAAATTACACTTGAGTAGCTCTACCTTTAAGTTTAAGGGAAAACAAACATGTTCCGCTTATGCACACATACATGAGCTCAATAAGGAAAAAATTAAACGCAGACACCAGAATCATGTCGGTAAATTGACTGACGATCATAATCATATTTAATGAAAGATGAAAGGAATGATCATGTATAATGGTATTGGTATTTCAAATATATTATAATTGTCATGGGTAAACGCCCTTTTTGCCCTTCAACTTCTTAAAATCTGTCACTTTTGGTTGAGTAAGAAAGACAGTAGAACTGCCACGGCGAAAAACTCACTTTACTACTACACAACAAAGTGAACTTTGTGAATTTCACCATTATGTGATAACTACTACGCTGCTATGCTTGGCATCATGACTAAATGGTAGGTTAAAACTAACAAACACCAAGAGATTTCAACCAGGACAACCTAGATGTAATAACTCAAATAGAATTTATCATTGGTCATTCCACACGTCCTTAACTTTTGCTGAACGATCGAAAATGTAAGTTAACTTGAAAGAAAGGACCAGAACAAAGGGTAAAACTAATGCAGTTACCGGTTTACGACGCCCCCCGCCTCCTATCGGTTAGTCCTAAGACGGTTTTTAAATGAGCCAAATACCCGACAAGTTAATATTAACAGGATAAACCCGTATCAATAGAATAAACCGGTAACAACAGGCCGGCACAAAAACACTCCGTCCCATGAAATAAACACAAGCTATAAAATAGACTTGGAAACACACGTCACATCCGTTTGTGGTGGCACGCGGCGTGAAAATTATCTCAAAGGACGTGGTAACGACGTCACGACGCTCAAGAAATAATCTCCCACCCAAACAGCCAACTGCTGGAACTGACAAGTCAGGTGCGACTCGTCGACTGTCATGTTGTCTCACAGGGCAGTACGGGCAGAGGGAGGCAGCACAGGGCATCCAGTCATCCTCGATGGGCCACTGATCACGGTGTCGGTGGAACTTTATGATGAATATTTCATAGCCGAGTCTACGGAGACTTGCCTTGAGTGGCTATCATAGAGCATGAGCGACGACTTCCACCACAGTATGGCTTGATTGGAAAATCAATATGTGCCGCTTGTATGTGTTACGATGGATCGACGGGCCGACGAAATAATTCCCCCACCACGCCTACGCCACTGACTCTCAAAGCACCAACGACGAAGCCGCGTCACAGCCAGTCGACCATTGGGTTGGAGTAATTTTCTCCGTGGACGAAAAGACTGCCCGCACCGCTAATATTCCAGCTATTACATGAGTATGTTTCACTCCTATCTCTCGGTCCTAAGTTTCGGTAACGAACTGTCTCGGTTTATTTAGCAACTCGTAAACTGGAAAACAAGATGCCTGCTTCCGAAACAGAAGTGAACACAAACAAAAGACAAACCGACATCTGTGAACACTATCTGAAAGTAGTGTTCTTGAAAGGAAAGTCTGGGGAAATGATGAGCTTGGGAGGGGAGGAGCATTCTGACTGTTGTGGAACTGTATCGGCTGGACAGAAATGTTTGGTGGCGTGGAAGGCAATGCGTGAGCAGTTGACAATTGTGCCCTCGGTGCGCGCGCGCGCAGTGCTGAAAACTTCAGACTAGCTCGTGGTGACCCGTAGAGGGACGTCATAAGCAGTCGGAACTTCAATTAAATAAAGATGAGCTGTTTTATCCCAGCTTTGGATTGCATTCGCCTCACACTTGGGGATAGCAGGCCTCGTGACGAGGGAAAGCGCGGATATGCTTTTAGGAGGTGAATGGTGAACTGCACATCAGATGTCTCCTTTCCCGGTAAGAATAATTAATATTAATGGGTAAAAGAAACACGAGTTTTATTTGCTTTGTATAACGCTTATTTTTGGGCTAATTATAGGCATAAGGCAAGACTTGGATATCGTCATTGTCTGAAGCGGCTATTCTGTAGTAAGATGTAAGTGTAAGGCTGACGAACTGATGGATTCAATTTTTTTTAAAAAATAGGTTGTTTTTTTATTTGTTTTTTTTCTTCTCTTTTTAAAAAAAAATCTGATAATGAGGGCGAAACACAAACTGCTATTTTATTTACCCCTTTTTAAGATAAAATTTTCGATGCTTTATTTTGCAGTGTAGATAAATTTATAGATAAAATTATATTCTAAATTTTCGTTGTATCTCTAGTTTCAAATAATTCTAATTTGAACGGATGATAGTTTGTAAGTCAGTTTGAAAAGTAGTTTGAATCAATAAGGTCGTTATTAGCCTGAACACAAGCAGACAAACCTGCTATCCTGACACCAACACATGAAATATAACTATAACATAATATAGTAATAACATTAAATACCGCAACTTATGAAACCCCCACGTTTAGACTCAAGATTACATACATGACAATGCCTCAGTTCTAGTCATGATCAATCTATGACACCCGCACGTTTTAACTCAGCCAATATACATGACAATGTCTCAGTTCTATAGACAATATACATGACAATGTCTCAGTTCTATAGACAATATACATGACAATGTCTCAGTTCTATAGACAATATACATGACAATGTCTCAGTTCTATAGACAATATACATGACAATGTCTCAGTTCTAAAGACAATATACATGACAATGTCTCAGTTCTACAGACAATATACATGACAATGTCTCAGTTCTATAGACAATATATATGACAATGCCTCAGTTCTATAGACAATATACATGACAATGTCTCAGTTCTATAGACAATATACATGACAATGTCTCAGTTCTATAGACAATATACATGACAATGTCTCAGTTCTAGTCATGATCAAAGCGCTGTCCCTTTATTAAAAACATCCTCTTATTGCGTTTCAGTTGTTCAGTTGTCCCCCCAACCCCATAGCATTATTTCTTTAAATAGAAGGATCACATGACCAGTGGGTCAATGAAATACGAGGGGGAGGGGGCAGGGGGTGGCAACATGTCGTGAGACAAGAGAGGAATACAGCGGGATCCTAATAATGAATTGGAGGGTTTAAAACAGCAACAACAACAAAATTAAAAACGTTTAGTCTCTTTAACAAAATAAGTGTTGGTTAAATATAACTGAATTTGACTTATTTTAAAACTTTGAGTAGCTGGAGAGGTGTCTGAGTTTTCATACACCTATCCCCAAAACCACCTCTGCCTAGTTGCGCCCCCCTTACCTACCCCACCCCACCCCCCCCCTGTATCCCGCCCACTAACTACCGGTGCTCTCATTGGTCCATTGGTAGCTGCACGCGCAAATGACCGGTAATGGACGGACCCGAGACGAAGCTATCAAATGTCCTGGCTTGAGCCACGAGTTACTGGACCCTTACTTTCCCTCAGTTTCTGTATAGATCCACGCAAGTAGAGTTGGGTAAGGGGATGGGGTGAGGTGGAAGGGTGGGGGGAGTTGCGTATCAGTTTGTGATGCTGTATGTGTTGGTCGATTGTAATATTCAGATTTTCATTATAGAGCTGAGCTGGTGAAAACAAAAGAAATGTTGATATAGTTATGACTAATGACGTGGATTTCAAGAAAAGTTTTCCTGGTAATGCCATTGTGTGTTTTGATAAAAGTGACAAAAAACATTATCAGGCTATTGATTGTTGATGAGAAATGCTCTGAAAAGAAACCAGTTATAGTTTTAACAAACTGGATTGACCCGTTCATAAGAGATGATGTGAAACAACATTTCATCATTATATACAGGAGAGAGAAAAATCTGGTCATTGGAAAAAAATATTTAAAAATTATATAAAAGTACACAATGAAACTTTCCTATCAACTACATTTAGTCTCTCGTTAAGTTAGAAGCTTCACAATAAGAACTCATAATTGTAAAAGTAGATGTTCTTTGCGACAACGAGATTTTGGGAGTGGGAAGGGGAGGGGGGGGCCACGTGTTGTCTCGAGTGATAAGTATTGCACCTCATCTAATCTGTGTGTCAACCTCATCTAACCTGTGCGTCAACCTCATCTAATCTGTGCGTCAACCCCATCTAATATGTGTGTCAACCTCATCTAATCTATGTGTCAACCTCATCTAATCTATGTGTCAACCTCAACTAATCTATGTGTCAACCTCATCTAATCTATGTGTCAACCTCATCTAATCTATGTGTCAACCTCATCTAATCTGTGTGTCAACCTCATCTAATCTGTGTGTCAACCTCATCTAATCTGTGTGTCAACCTCATCTAATATATGTGTCAAACTCATCTAATCTATGTGTCAACCTCATCTAATCTATGTGTCAACCTCATCTAATCTATGTGTCAACCTCATCTAATCTATGTATCAACCTCATCTAATCTATGTGTCAACCTCACCTAATCTATGTGTCAACCTCATATAATCATGTGTCAACCTCATCTAATCTCTGTGTCAACCTCATCTAATACTGTGTCAACCTCATCTAACCTGTGTGTCAACCTCATCTAATATATGTGTCAACCGCATCTAATCTTTGTGTCAACCTCATCTAATCTGTGTGTCAACCTCATCTAATTTATGTGTCAACCTCATCTAATCTGTGTGTCAACCTCATCTAATCTATGTGTCAACCTCTAATCTATGTGTCAACCTCATCTAATAGATGTGTCAACCTCATCTAATATATGTGTCAACCTCATCTAATATATGTGTCAACCTTATCTAATCTGTGTGTCAACCTCATCTAATCTATGTGTCAACCTCTAATCTATATCTATGATGTGTCAACCTCATCAAATCTATGTGTCTACCTCTAATCTATGTGTCAACCTCATCTAATCTGTGTGTCAACCTCATCTAATCTATGTGTCAACCTCTAATCTATGTGTCAACCTCATCTAATAGATGTGTCAACCTCATCTAATATATGTGTCAACCTCATCTAATATATGTGTCAACCTCATCTAATATATGTGTCAACCTCATCTAATCTGTGTGTCAACCTCATCTAATCTATGTGTCAACCTCTAATCTATGTGTCAACCTCTAATCTATGTGTCAACCTCATCTAATAGATGTGTCAACCTCATCTAATATATGTGTCAACCTCATCTAATCTATGTGTCAACATCATCTAATCTGTATCAACCTGATCTAACGTGTGTCAACCTCATTTAATCTGTGTGTCAACCTCATCTAATCTATGTGTCAACCGCATCTAATCTATGTGTCAACCTCATCTAATCTGTGTGTCAACCTCATCTAATCTGTGTGTCAACCTCATCTAATTTATGTGTCAACCTCTTATCTATGTGTCAACCTCATCTAATAGATGTGTCAACCTCATCTAATATATGTGTCAACCTCATCTAATCTGTGTGTCAACCTCATCTAATCTATGTGTCAACCTCTAATCTATGTGTCAACCTCATCTAATGATGTGTCAACCTCATCTAATCTATGTGTCAACCTCTAATCTATGTGTCAACCTCATCTAATCTGTGTGTCAACCTCATCTAATCTATGTGTCAACCTCTAATCTATGTGTCAACCTCATCTAATAGATGTGTCAACCTCATCTAATATATGTGTCAACCTCATCTAATATATGTGTCAACCTCATCTAATATATGTGTCAACCTCATCTAATCTGTGTGTCAACCTCATCTAATCTATGTGTCAACCTCTAATCTATGTGTCAACCTCATCTAATAGATGTGTCAACCTCATCTAATATATGTGTCAACCTCATCTAATATATGTGTCAACCTCATCTAATCTATGTGTCAACCTCATCTAATCTTATGTGTCAACCTCATCTAATCTATGTGTCAACCTCATCTAATCTATGTGTCAACCTCATCTAATCTGTGTGTCAACATCATCTAATCTGTGTGTCAACCTCATCTAACATGTGTGTCAACCTCATCTAATATATGTGTCAACCTCATCTAATCTATGTGTCAACCTTATCTAATATATGTGTCAACCTCATCTAATCTATGTGTTAACCTCATCTAATCTATCTGTCAACCTCATCTAATCTGTGTGTCAACCTCATCTTATCTGTGTTTCAACCTCATCTAATCTATGTGTCAACATCATCTAATCTATGTGTCAACCTCATCTAATCTATGTGTCAACCTCATCTAATATATGTGTCAACCTCATCTAATCTATGTGTCAACCTCATCTAATCTATGTGTCAAACCTCATCTAATCTATGTGTCAACCTCATCTAATCTATGTGTCAACCTCATCTAATCTGTGAGTCAACCTAATCTAATCTATGTGTCAACCTCATCTAACCTGTGTGTCAACCTCATCTAATCTGTGTCACCTCATCTAACCTGTGTGTCAACCTCATCTAATTTATGTGTCAACCTCATCTAACCTGTGTGCCAACCTCATCTAATCTATGTGTCAACCGCATCTAATCATGTGTCAACCTCATCTAATCTATATGTGTCAACCTCATCTAATCTGTGTGTCAACCTCATCTAATCTATGTGTCAACCTCTAATCTATGTGTCAACCTCATCTAATAGATGTGTCAACCTCATCTAATATATGTGTCAACCTCATCTAATCTGTGTGTCAACCTCATCTAATCTATGTGTCAACCTCTAATCTATGTGTCAACCTCATCTAATAGATGTGTCAACCTCATCTAATCTATGTGTCAACCTCTAATCTTTGTGTCAACCTCATCTAATCTGTGTGTCAACCTCATCTAATCTATGTGTCAACCTCTAATCTATGTGTCAACCTCATCTAATATATGTGTCAACCTCATCTAATATATGTGTCAACCTCATCTAATATATGTGTCAACCTCATCTAATCTGTGTGTCAACCTCATCTAATCTGTGTGTCAACCTCTAATCTATGTGTCAACCTCGTCAAATAGATGTGTCAACCTCATCTAATATATGTGTCAACATCATCTAATATCTGTGTCAACCTCATCTAATCTATGTGTCAACCTCATCTAATCTATGTGTCAACCTCATCTAATCTATGTGTCAACCTCATCTAATCTATGTGTCAACCTCATCTAATCTGTGTGTCAACATCATCTAATCTGTGTGTCAACCTCATCTAACATGTGTGTCAACCTCATCTAATATATGTGTCAACCTCATCTAATATATGTGTCAACCTCATCTAATCTATGTGTCAACCTCATCTAATCTATGTGTTAACCTCATCTAATCTATGTGTCAACCTCATCTAATCTGTGTGTCAACCTCATCTTATCTGTGTTTCAACCTCATCTTATCTGTGTTTCAACCTCATCTAATCTATGTGTCAACATCATCTAATCTATGTGTCAACCTCATCTAATCTATGTGTCAAACTCATCTAATCTATGTGTCAACCTCATCTAATCTATGTGTCAACCTCATCTAATCTATGTGTCAACCTCATCTAACCTGTGAGTCAACCTAATCTAATCTATGTGTCAACCTCATCTAACCTGTGTGTCAACCTCATCTAATCTGTGTCAACCTCATCTAACCTGTGTGTCAACCTCATCTAATTCATTCGTCGACCTCATCTAACCTGTGTGCCAACCTCATCTAATATGTGTGTCAACCTCATCTAATCTATGTGTCAACCTCATCTAACCTGTGTGCCAACCTCATCTAATATGTGTGTCAACCTCATTTAATCTATGTGTCAACCTCATCTAATTTATGTGTCTACATCATCTAACCTGTGTTTCAACCTCATATAATCTATGTGTCAACCTCATCTAACCTGTGTGTCAACCTCATCTTGTTGTTGCGTCGATCGTGATCGACGATGACCACTCTCATCATATTTGCTGGGCCGCCACATGTGTTCTCTGATGGCTTATTAACCCTATTTTGCACGAAAGAAGCGTCCGCATGTCGGACAAGAGATAGAAGCGGTCCCTTCAGGTGGGTTTTGGTTACGTTCCTTTCTGGCTTGGCGTTTCAACTTGGCAGCCTGTTGTCTATTAGCTTCACAGACAGCTGCGCCATTCGCTATTAACCTGTGTGCCAACCTCATCTAAGCTGTGTGTCAACCTCATCTAATCTATGTGTCAACCTCATATTATTTGTGTGTCAACCTCATCTAATCTGTGTGTCAACCTCATCTAATCTGTGTATCAAACCTCATCTAATCTGTGTGTTAACCTCATCTAATCTGTGTGTCAACCTCATCTAATCTGTGTGTCAACCTCATCTAATCTGTGTGTCAACCTCATCTAATCTGTGCCAACCTCATCTAATCTGTGTGTCAACCTCATCTAATCGGTGTGTCAACCTCATCTAATCTATGTGTCAACCTCATCTAATCTATGTGTCAACCCCATCTAATCTGTGTGTCAACCTCATCTATTCTATGTGTCAACCTCATCTAATCAATGTGTCAACCTCATCTAATCTATGTGTCAACCTCATCTAATCTGTGTGTCAACCTCATCTAATCTATGTGTCAACCCCATCTAATCTGTGTGTCAACCTCATCTATTCTATGTGTCAACCCCATCTAATCTGTGTGTCAACCTCATCTAATCTATGTGTCAACCCCATCTAATCTGTGTGTCAACCTCATCTATTCTATGTGTCAACCTCATCTAATCAATGTGTCAACCTCATCTAATCTATGTGTCAACCTCATCTAATCTATGTGTCAACCTCATCTAATCTGTATGTCAAGCTCATCTAATCGGTGTGTCAACCTCATCCAGCTGTATACTATATGTATGACTAAGGAAATGATGAAATGTTTTTGGTTCATTTGATCTCTTGTTTATGAACGCACTTTTTCTCTCTCACAAACTCCTTGTATTTCTCTGTTTCTGGTCTAATCCATATCCCAAGAAAACGGGAAACGCAGTACAACTTATTTAGAGAAGTAAGATATACAGCATGAGAAAAATACCAGGGAGTGGATTTATCAAAGTGTTTCCAAGTTGTAGAAGATTGATGGGATAACATCATTGAACATTGTAGAAATGCTTTCAATAAATTGAATAACACAGTCCCAATGTGTCTGGCGTGCTGTTAGAGAGCTTAAAATATCTTTAATAACATCAATGAAGTCCATCATTAGGACTGTGATGATGGATGTGTACATAATATGGATACCGGGATTCAGGTATACAATGAAAAAACGATACTTTAGCCACATGTCAAGGACAACTGTGCTTTGTAGACTTGGCTCATACACAAAATATTTTTTTCTCAATGATGCAGAAATAAACTACGTTAAATGAAAGCTTAGATGGCAAACCAACAAAAAGAGAACATTTCACTTCAAATAAAATTAATATAAGAATTTTGAGAATTTTCAATATTATTTTGAATTCAATAATCATTATGACAACAAATCTTTATTAAACAGAAATAATATTAATTGCTTCAAAACTCCCCATCATTTTAATATCACAATCCTTGTCTAAGTTCTCTGCATGTAGCCGTTTTTTAATTTTGAAATAATCTTTTACAGACATAAAAATGGGCCTTTAAACTTTAAATTTTCTACATACCTCAGTTCCAAGGGACACAATAAGAGAAACATCAAATCTGTTATGTATAATATAATTATTTCCCCTTGCTCTATATTTTCTTTACTGTTTTAAATAAAACTTAAAATAAATGAAGAACCCTCAACCATGACCCACTGGTTCACAAATGTTGGTATGCTCTATAAATAACAAACTACCACAATTAATTTTAAAACGTTCTTTATTTGCTTTGTTTTTTGTTCTGTTCTGGCAAAGCCGTTTCACCACTATATCCAGACACATGCCATATCTAGCCAAATCCTATGATTGCTCAAAAGCGGCAGAGTAAATGAATTTTCAACTACCAAATCTCCAGAAGGGAAACCAGTGGCGTAGCTAGGAATTTGTAGGAGTTTGGGGGCCCGGGGGGCTTAACCTCTTTGGGGGCCCGGGGGGCTTAACCTCTTTGGGGGCCCCACATACATGGCTGTGGCATATTTGATGTTAAAAAATTTCAGACACTAATTTGGGGGCCCCCCCATCAAGTGTGGGCCCTGGGGGATTTTCGAATTTGGATCCCCCTCCCCCTCCCATAGCTAGGCCACTGAGGGAAACACATCAAATGATCAGAGATAATTCACTTGCTATTATTTTTTTCTTCAAGACCATTGTCATTAAAGAAAATGTATTTTTTTATCAAAGTCTTTTAATATTGTTTCATGCTTAGCATCAGAGATAATTTTAGTTTGCACAAGATTAAAATAAATTGAATTATTCCTAATTAAGAATTTATAATTAGGTTTTATAAAACATCAACGTATTTGTAGAGTTATTATTATTTAATTTTAATTCAAAAAGTCTAAAGTGTACAGGGGTTGCTATGAAGCCCAGACAACATTTTTTTCATCATATTTGGGGGAAGCCTTTTCAACAGAACAAATAACTTAGCCATCCACAGAGACACTAACACTAACTCAGCATAGTATACAATATTATATTAACACATTATTTCAACATAACTTCTTATACATTTTTTATATATTTTTTTTTACATTATATCTCACTGCAACAATGTGTTATGTTTGCGAGTCTGCCTTGAAACTTGTGAGCTAAATTGAACCCACTTCCTGATTAGCTAGAGAGTTGAAACTTGGTGAGCATACCCATGATCGATGGAATTACATGTCAGATAAAAGCATTGTAAAAAATTATTTATTTTTTTTTAAAAATCATTTGACTGCACCTTAACTGGAACATTACTGGAGTGAACTTTCATTTCCAGGTGTTGTTTTAATCTATCTTTTGTAAATTTTTTAAAGATTTTTTACCATGATCACACCAGTTACAAAGAGTCATATTGCACCAATTTTGCCTCTATGTTTCCTTGATCTTGTACAAAATGTTCAAAAATGGTGTGCAAAGCTGCACAGCATCTTTTTTTGTTTTTGTGCACAATTTTTAACACCACAAATACAGATTTTTATCCTAATTCTAAATGCTGCACAGCATCAGTCAGATGTCTGCAGCTGCACAGCTTAAAGGAATATGCATGGCACTTCACATTAAATCTAAAACCAAGACATATGATCTCTTTTTTTACAAATACCTCCAATGTTAGCTTTCTTACCTCATCTGTTAATAGGTTTGACTGCATCTGGATCTCCTGCAGTTCACTACGCATGTCATTGTCGCCTTTTCCATCCATCGTTAATGTTTTATTTCTTGCTTTAGGAGGTGATAGTTCAAAACCAAAAGCTTTTGAGCAGTAAAGCTAAATCTAAAGAAAAAAAATGAAAACAAATTTTAAAATATTGTTCAATAAATTTAGTTTGAAATGATTGATTTAAAACTATCACCGATTTCCAAAACGTTTTTGATAATTTCTGTAATGTTATAGCTTGCAAGAATAATTATTTTGTTTGTTTCTTTTTTTTATACCAGTTGATTGCAGCACATTTTTTAAAGTGAAACTTATGCATATGAATGAAGTAATTTTATTTAAAAAAAACAATTTACTAGAGCTGCAATAACAAACTGAAAATTATGTGTTTAAAAAAATTACTTCACAATTGACAATTGGCTTAATTAGCCAAATAAATATTTGTATTCAACCAGGTGTACTTATTGCTTACTCAACCTCTAATATAAAAAATCCTGCAAGCTTAAGTGACTTTGCTGGCAGATATTCATAAGTCTTAGTGTCAGCATATTAAAAAGGTTAAAAAGGCAAAAGAACAGTACGTCCAAATAAACTTTACAATGAAAAGGTATGACCTGCATTTTGAATTGAATCATGGGCTATCCATAACATAACATAATTTTGGTAGTGACCTAACACATAACTTATGTGATTGGGAAGAAGTAAATTGCAATGGTTAAACACTGCAATAAATAACTACCTTGATTAAACAAACACAAACCATTTTTTTATTGTTTTCGTAGTTCAATATATGGCACAAAAAATAAAGCAATTTAGAGCAGTGCGAGTCACTAGCCTAGGCACAAACACTTACCTATGGCAATGAAAATTAGTCATTCAAATACTTAAGTTATTAAAATCATTTAATTTGTTTTGTTTAAGATAGCATTCATTTCTTTAGAAAAGTGCAAGCCAAAGAGACTAAGACCATTTATAAGAAAGGCGTAGCTGGGGGACTTACGAGGGTGAGGTGTAACAACATCTAAGAGGATGACATCAAATTGAAAAAATCCATATTTACAGAGCACACGATCATTGGTTTTGAAATTTCATAAGCTGATACCGGATCCCATTGAAATGTTCAACGTTGTAACTAAATAATGTGTGCTTTATTAAATTTTGCATTTCAATTGAAGTGAACTTATACCAAGTAAGAAAAACACAATTTTCAACCATGATTTGACACCATTTTAAATATTTGATCAGGTTCATAGTGACAGGAAGCTGTACTTATCTAAATTTTAAGAAACATTGCTTTCCATTGCTACCACTATGATAAAGTCCGGTGAGTTAAGAGACAAATTGGTAAAAACATAACATGTAACTTTGGACCCATTTAATAAAATATTTTACAAACGTTTTTAACACAAGAACATCTACGAAATCTTAAGGAGCAGCCCACCAGCTAAGATAAAAATGGTTCTAATTATTTTTATTCATGGCCTTGGATAAAGTATAGAGTCATAGAAATACCTTTTTTAATTGTCCTTGATATAGGCCTATACTGCTTTTACTTTTAAATTTAAAGTGAATGCTTAGGTCAAGTTGAGTCATGAAAAAATTCAGGATTTTTAGAGCGCAACAGTATTGTGCATGCGCACTTATTTTGTACATCCATTTACATAAACAAATAATTTAGTCAATTCCACTCACTATGTCTTGGACCACGGGGCTATATATGGCAATAATAAACATGGTTAAAGAGGTTAATAAATTCTGTCATTTTACTTATATCAATTTTAAAATAATGAATGAAAGTGGGGAGCGCATTGTGTTTTGGTATAAATGTTTATTTTTAATTTCATCCCAAACATGCATTTTGTAAATAAGTATTTTTTAAAATAATGAATGAAAGTGGGAATAGTCAAGTGGTAGTAGGTGTGTAAGAAGCTGAGAGTACATGCTGAAATACACTTTGGGTCAAATGTTATTTTTAACAACAAAAGAAAATAGTTTCAACTGGTATCGTGATAAATTATTTGGTTCCTGGTGAATTTTTTTTAGTAACTTCACATCAGCTGAAAATTGGTGTTACAGTTTGGAGTCAGCATTTTATATTATGTTAAAGTTTATAATTCATAGGTAGGTTACTTAGAGTGAGGGTGGGCTACTAGTTCTTGGCTTTAGTGTAATAAAGCAGTAGAAAGAGAGGGCTATTTATTATATTACTAGGTTGTGCTGGTGCGCACTTTTTTTAGGGCACCTACGGCGGCCACCTTTTTTAAAAGCCCAACTCACTTGTCCTTGTATGATAAATACGTAATATTAAACTTCCTGAAATGTACACATTTATTTTATAATAGGGGTTGTACGGCGCCCACTTTTGTTTTGGTCAAAAGCCAACGTAACTTATCCTTGTATGATAAATACGAAATATTCCTGAAATGTACACAAAGTATTTTATAATTAACAATCCTCAAATCCTCTTTTTAAATCGTTCCCTTTTCCAAAATTAAAATATGAGCAAAAAAAATATACTGATTTTTAAGTCTATATTTTCAATTTTAAAAAAAAGCAGAGTGATGTCCCTTAGCGCTACGGAATGATAGTCAGTCAGTGATAATTGAGGGTGTTTATATTATAGATGGATAATAAGAAAGCATTTTTATTTGATAGTTTAGCAACAAACCCTTCTCTCGCAAACCCAGTAGCCCTCTCTCACTGTCTCACACTCAGGAATTTAATTATGAGCTCTGGCTTAGACTTAGTAAATTATATATTAGTTTACGTTTAATTTAAGTAGACCTCAAATTTAAATATGTAATTATTAGTAAGGAATAGGTAATGCTGTCTTGTCTTATCTATACAGACTCTCCTTCTATACAGAAGATTATTGCGTCCACATACCATGCTGTTCTGTTGGCAAAGGACGCAGCGTTCACAGGCAAAGGCTATGAGGGTTCCCCGTTATTCCCAGCCGCCTTTGTTTCCCTAAGGAGGCGCGGTGGTCGAGCGGTAGAGCGCTTGGCTGTCATACTAAGACTGCTGAGAGTCATGGGTTTGAGTCTTCGTGCTGGCAAGATCCCCGAGTTCACCCAGCTTCGAATGGGTTATAATGGGTACCTGACATCGGGTGGGGAAAGAAAAGGCGGCTGGGCATTGTGCTAACCACACAATCCCTCGTATGCCATGGCTAACAAAAACCTGTGAACGCCACTTCACTTGCCCAATAGGCCATCATGGTCTGAAAAGGGGACTTCATTTTTTTGTTTTACTTTGTTTCCGTAACTTGTGTCAGGTACCCATTCGGAGCTGGGTTAACTTAGACAACCCTTGCCCACAGGAACAAATCTCTACCTTCATGGAGATTTGAACCCGTGACCATTGGTACGCCAGCCGATGGCATGCCACTAGACCACCGACCTCTAGTCTAAGCCTCAAAATAAGAGTAGAGTAATTATAACTATAGGGCTATAGGGTAATTCTGCAGTTTCTACACGTATATTATTTCACAGCGAAATTTAATTTTCTCGTGAGAACTTACTCTTTTAATTTATTAAATGCATTAATATACGTTATATTTTAGCAATTATGGCACTAATTTGTAAGTTTTATTAATTTCTAAGGCTTTTTTCAGCCCTTAAAGCTACATAATCGGAGTGGGATACATCCATTTTGTTTATGTAGTACTCTACTTGCCGAGTTGTCACAGTAAGATGCCAAATGGAAATTTCTCACTTTTAGCATGGGTCGAGCCACTTTGACATCTGGCTTTGTAAACAAAATGGACGTATAGTGACCAGATTATGTATTACAATGTATTATAATTATAAAGAGCCGAAAAAATGCTTTGGAAATTAAACAGACTTACAAATTAGCGCTGTAATAGCCAAAAGACAACATATAACAATGATTACAATTACAATGCATTTAATAAATTAAAAACATAAGTTGTAACGATAGTAAAAGTCATTAAGTTTAAGTGAACTAAGTCTAAGTGATCACTAAGTAAGACTAAGACTAAGACTAGTGTAGCGAAGTGAAAGTGAAGTCTTAAGAGTCATAGTCATACATTTACATAGTCATAGTCTTCATAGTCTGTCATAGTACTCACATAGCTATACCAAATAATTAAATTTAAGTCAAGTAAGTAACTTATTAAATTAAATAAGCTTATGTCACTTTATAATTTATTAAACAAAATTTAAGTGTTGATATTTTTCTCGTTTTTTTTAATGTGATAAACATAGATCAATCCTGACCCACCGATTAATAGTATTTTAGGTAGTTCAATTATTTCACAATTGTAATGTTGACAGTAATTTCGGCCCGTCCCACAAATATGGCGATATAATTACGTCACATTAAATTACTTAAGGGGAGGTCACTCAAAATAAATGTAAGGGTGATAGATAGCATTGAGTTGCTCTACATTTGAGTAATTAGAGACTTATTTTGTAAAACTTTAAAGATAAATTTGATTAACATTCACTACATCACGTTTGATAGTAATATTAAAATTCATAAAGAATTTTCTAAAATCAGCTTTTTATATTTTGATTATTTATAAATATACGTTTTTTGCGATGTTGGTTTTGTACCGTTGTTAAATCATATCATTGAAATATCATATTTTTAGAATCCGATAACCACAAAATATGATGACGTTTTGTACTTCTACTCAAACGAATCTACAACGTTAATGATAATCATCACAGAAAATACATATTCGGTCTCAAAATTTAAATTTTGGTAAGGCCTATGGAACTTGTTATTTGTTCCTACAAAACTTTAATGTTATTTTCTGAAGAATTCATAATCTTTGAGTTTTTGTAAATATATGGTGTTGCTAAGTCTTAAATGCCACTCTGACTTAACTTACGACTTCAATCAAGTCAAGTCAAGTAAAGTAAAATAATACAAATTCAACAATCATACAATGGACAAAAAGTTCACAAAGTCAAAATTCTGACTAAGATTAAGACAACAATCTGCAAATCTACAAACAAAGCTGCTACACTCTGAACAATACCTAGGGATTTCTGTGCTTTTTGTTACATCAACTGTTATTTGACCCCTTCCGCCCTATAAGTTATAATAAGCCCTATTAATTTAAGGAAGCACTGAAATATTATATTATTTTTCAAAACAATTGTGGATAATTAATAATTGTATAGAATAAGGAAGTCTAACTCAAATCTAACGCCAAGACCAAATAAAACACAATGGGATCAGCAAGTGATTTCAACTCAGAAGATGAACTTGCAGGCCCAGAAGGCTTTAACTTTTGTTTATAGATTTTCCAAATGAAGTTTCTCAATTAGGCAATGAATCCCCAGCCCCATCTTCACTGAGATTGTCTGATTCTGATGATTATAATGTAGGCATAGGCCCAATTAATATTGATGAGTTTTTATGTACCAATGATATGAATATGACTCAAGTTCATGAAAACTTAAACTTAGACGGAAATGAATGCTTAGACTTGGAGGCTGTTACTTGTGAATCTAGTGATGATTCGGATTTAAGAAACAATTATGCTGATTCACGCACTGGTAGTAATACTAGTAGTAGTAAACATGATGAATTGGATGAATTGTTTTTTCCCTAAACCATGTGTTCAAGAAAACAAAAATAACAATAAAAGTATTCTCAGTTTGGGGAATAAAAGGAAAAAAGATGTTACCTATCTTATTACTCATCCAGTTCCAGTAGATGGTTTCATGAAAAGTAAACCTTCTGGAGGTGACAGCAACTCAAAAAATGCAATAGCTGCAAGAGATAATCGCCTGAAGAAAAAAAAATATGTTGCTGGCTTAGAAGAAACTATAAAAGACTTAAAAAATGAAAATAAGTACTTAAGTGTTGAAAATGAAAAGCATAAACAGAAATTAATGGTTCTTAAAAATGAAGTAACTTACTTGAGGAGTGTTATAGCAAATCAAACAACTTTGGCTGCAATTTTACGAAATGTTTCTAAAACACCTGGCATAAAATTGTCAACTTCCTTTTTAAACCAAAGTACAAAAAATTGCGACAAAAAGACTGCCCTTGATCAAAATCTGAATGAAGATAACTCTGTCAATCCAAGCATGCATAGCAAATCTCATTCTGAACAAGTTAAAAAAGGGAGAACTCAAAGATCATCTAGATCGTTCTCATTTGTTGAAGCTGAGAAAAATTCAAAACCAAGCTATCAAAGAGAAACGCTAAAGGGAATTAATTTAATGGAGATATCTAAATCTAAAACTGATCAAAATAAAAGCACAGACTATTTCAGGAAGTGGACAGAAACAAAAGATGACTTTTCCTCTCAACACTTGGAAGATACTTCACCAATAAATGTAGAGGATTCAGACTCTGATGAGCCATCAAAGTCATTGACCACTGAAAATAAAGTAGCTGCTGGAATATGCTTCCATGTGTCGGGAGAGAATGTTTCTTTAGAATTTTGTTCTCAATGCAGTTCAAAAGCACACACAGAAATAATGACAGATCATTCTTATGTGAAATTCTAAAGTACATTGACTTCTAAACCAAAATTGTAGTTGATGAATTTTAAGAAACGTAGTGTTAACTTGCACGGTATCATAACGTGTAAGTTTTTTTTTCTAACTTGCAAGGTATCATACTGTGTAAGTTTTTTTTTCTAAGTTACACGGTATTTGCACATGCGCAGAGACGGTTTTGTAGTCAGTTGTTTATAACTTTTTAATATTCTACACCCAAAGTACCGAACTTCCGTGGTCTCATGATTGAGAGTTGGACTGGAGAACGGAATGTAGAACAGGCATGGGTTCGATTTTCGGTTGAGACTAATATTTTTTCTTTTTTACAATTCTTAAATTCTTATAATTACGATTAAATTAGATCTTTTACTTTTAGGGTCAGGGTTAGAGTTAGTTGTCTATTTTGTACATTAAAATAGAAAAACAAATATATTGAAAACAATTAAAAATTCTTATTATAAATTATAATTACGATTAAATTAGATCTTTTAGTTTTAGGGTCAAGGTTAGGGTTAGTTGTCTATTTTTACATAAAAATAGAAAAACAAATACAGTAATACAGGGACTAAAACTAATTAAATCAATTTAACATTCTTATAATTACAATTAATTACATTGTAATTATTAGTTTTAGGGTCAGGGTTAGGTTTAGTTGTCTATTTTTTTACATTAAAACATTACCATACCGTGGAAGTTATTTTTTTACTAACTTACACGGTATCATACCGTGCAAGTTAACGGCACCTTTAAGAAAAAGACTGGCCAAAAGTTGATGCTAATTTTATGGCATTTTCATTTTGTATTGAAAATAATAAAATTTTGTTCTTTAAATGAGCCATTATTACATGTATATGTTTCCCTGATGACACAAGTATATTATTGAAAAATTGCTGTACTAAACTTAATCTAGCTATTTATATTTCCGACAACATAGATTTAGTAGGTTGCTATTTGCATTACACACCATAATACTTATAATGTGAGTGTTTTCATTTTTCTAGTACTTTAGTATGGCCAAAAGCCTCTTTAAATTGTACTGATATAATGATCATCTCTCCACAAGGAGTTACAAGCTTTTGGTCTTGCCATGTTTTGCATTTATGTTTGGTTATTTAAATCTAAGCATAAGGTTTCTTGACATTATTCATTATTATGACCAAGTGCATTTGCACAATGTGATTCTTAGACATTACAGGCTCTTCTTTTATACAGAAAATCATTGCTTCCTTCGCTTATTCTATAATAACATGAGTGACAGTTTATAAAGGATGTATGCCAAGAGAGGGGGTTAGTTCAAATACCACGTATACTGATAAAGGGGAGTGTTTGTAAAGTGTTTGGGGGACGCGGTGGTCGAGTGGCAGCGCACTGGACTGTCGTACCGACGGTCACGGGTTCGAATCCGTGTGAAGGCAAGGGTTTGTTCCCGGGGCCTAGGGCGTCCCTGAGTCACCCCGCTCCGAATGGGTACCTAACACTACATGTAGTTAGGCGGCTGGGTAATGCGTGGAACCCACAAAGCCGTGGCATGTGAATGCTGCATCACTTGCCAACAGATCATCTGTCATGGTCTGTGGACGCAACTATCTTCTACATAGAAGGAGCGTCTGTATAGATAAGATAAGATAAGAAGGATCTTTTGGAGTTACTAGTCAGCATTTTTTAAATATATTGCCTTGGTTCACAACATTTATTTTCTAGTATTTAGTATGTTGATATTTTTAAATTAAGACTGGGCAATCATGAATGATTTGTTTAAATCTTAAACTACTAAATAGTTAGGTAAACTTCTTGAAGATGAGCACCAAATAATTGCTTGCTATTGATGAACAAATATAAGCAATGTGAGTTTGTCTATGAACAACTCTTCAGCATGTGTATATAATTTAATTATCATTTACTATTTGGTTGAAAGATTTTAATGTATGCCTATTAATCTATTATCTGTAAATATATGAATTATATGTATGTTTAACATATATGTTCTGAAATTTAATTATACTTTTGACTTAAGATGTATTATTTACTATTTGAACACTTGTTATTTGAGTTTGTTTACATTTCAGCCAGTTTCCATCAAGCCAGCTAGTATCTAGGAACACTTATTTGATGTACCATTCGGAATTACTCTCATCAAAACTAATGGTCCGTGGGTTTAAAAATACTTGTTTGTCATGCCTTATTTAAGAATTCTTTTAGACTATAATTATAATGTAAGTTAATAGATTTCCTATCTGGGTTAGCATTTGAAAGGCACTATTTGGCTTTGATACCTGTTATTATATTATATAAATATTATTATTAACTTTCAGTGCAACACACAGAGAATAAACTTAGTTTTCCTTTGCTATCATAACTAAAAGACTTTTCTTATTCCTACAGGTGATGTGCCAAGGACAAACTGTCTGTTTATCAGACATTGGTTGGGAAGCGATGAGTCTATCAAAAGTATAGACCTTATATATGTTTGTCTTATGGAACCTCCCCAAATTTCTCATTTTATTGATAGCTTTGTAAATACAATATATGTTATGGTTTTAGTTTAAATAGTGGAAGTTGGGGATATCGCTGATACCTACTTTATTGTGTGCCATTAAATTGGCACAGAATAAAATGGACCAGAAAAATTAGGTATACCATCTTGATCCTATACTAATCTCCCAATAACATATGACTAACTATAAAGAGAGACACTTACTTTAAAAAAGTCAATCAGAAACCTTTTAAAAGCACCTAATCAAGACCATTTTCCCTTTGTAATATAATGTAAAAAAAATTAATTATCCTATCCAAATATATACTAATGGAATTTTGTAGGAAATACTGAAATTCTGAAATACAGAATGCAATTTTACACCTACCCAACTACTTCTCTTCATTTACTAGATGTCAGGTGTCTGTGGACCTAGAATGATGAGCCCATTTGTTGGTTGCTGTAATATTAGTAATAATCAGATTCACATAATCCTATATATTTAAATTATTTATATTTATCCTTTTCAATTTTAAGAAGAAATAAATGTGGGGATTAATAGAGTAAACATTACATTTATTTCAACTAAGACTCATAAACTTCATATAGTGTTACTGCATGTTATATCAAATTATTTAGATTTGTATGCAAATACACTAATGTAAAATATTACATCATATCATAGTCATATCTCTGTACGGTAATCTTAGAAGCTTTAGAAGTAGAATGAGAATACATGTAAAGTTTATTCAAAATTTAATTATAAAGTAACTCCCTTAACACTATTACCAGTAATCACTTTCATTAGTTAATTGTAATAAATGAAAAAAGAAAGCTAAAAGTTTATTTTCAATATTTTGATTATAAATTGTAATTGCAGTACCATAATATAATGTAAATTAAATGAAAGTACCAGATTTTGTCTGTACATTCATCGGGGTCATACGTTGAAATTTATGATCATACCATGAAATTTATCATTTGCAGGCCTTTTTCTTACATACAACTTAACCTCCATGACCATGACCATAAAAAAAAATATACTAGTTTGGAATTTGGACAATAATATTAAATTAAAGAAATAAACTTCATGCTTTTTAAATGTATACATTAATAGTACTGTATTAAAATTACAGTTGGTGTTAAAGTAAGTTTTATAACAAAATTAGTATTTGAAGTGGTAGAACAAGGTGAAAGTATATTACTTAAGCATTACATTGTCGAAAAGGTAAGTACTCGGGGAGGTTCCTATGTAGAATTGTTTTGTCCTCTTCTTTTTTCACTTAATTAACTTATTACATTGCCATAGTTATGGGCCATCCATATATTACGTACGCAAGGAGGGGGAGGGGTGGTCTTAAATTGACGGCATTTTGAATATGGATGCGTAGGGGGGGGCGGCTCGACTAAATGTGTACGTACGCACAACAATTTTAATTTGCATAATACTAAGCCTAGTAACGTAAGTTGCTCTGGCTGCAAACGGCATTGAGGCCGACTGAGTCAAGACTGATAACAGTGATATGCAACAATATTAAAAAATATAATTTGCAATGTCTGTCCGTGACGCTACTAATTTTAGAAAGCAGGGAAAACCAAACTGCTGCACCAATGCATAAAAGGTGTGCAAATTAAAGATGCGCTGTAAAAAAATATTATATGACGTCATTGTTTTCGCTCATACATGTATTTTAATTTAGGAAAAGGGATCAATGTAAAAAGAGGATTTGATGATGGTTAATTATAAAATCAAAAAACAACCCCTCTTATAAAATACTTTGTGTACATTTCAGAAAGTTTAATATTTCGTATTTATCAAACACGGACAAGTTAGTTGGGCTTTTGAAAAGGTCGGCGCCCTAAAAAAAAGTGCATTTTTTATAAAAATAGATTTCAGCTGAAAACGTCCATCATTTTTGACGGGTGATACGCTAGTTTTTTATAATTTATTTCAAACGAAATTCTGAACTTTTAATTACTTGGAAGTTATTAGCATTTGTTTCAAACCAAACATTACACATTACTAAAATATGTCCGTCTGATTTATATTTCCATTTCTTGAAATTAGTTAAAGTTTCTCTTTCGCCTACTGGTGCCTCAGCAGTTATAAATACACAATGGGACCTCGATTTTAATGCTTGTATAGTTCTATTTTATCAGTTTTTTTATGCTGTGTTCAAGACAATAAAATTTTAATGTTCTATTGTATTTTTTCAATAATTTCAACATGAAAAACACGATATTACAAAAAAGTAAAAAGGCGCCGTCCATGAACGACGTCACGCACCTAGAGGGGGGAGTGGGGTCGACCATTTGTGGCGAAGCGGAGGGGGGTGATTAAGAAATGTGATGTCACATCAAGACCGTAACTTTAAATAAAAGTTGAACTTAAATATTTGATTGTTTTCAATTTATTTAATGACGTTTCACATGGGCTACACGCGTGTTACGATATTAGAGAGCAGCCTTACACTAAATACATACTTAAATGATGAAAAAGTGATGTGCAACATGCTCATTTTATATTAGAAAATACTGCTTTTTTGGGTTAACTTAAAACCAGGGCCGGTTTAAGCCCACTGCTACCTATGCGGCCGCAGTTGGCCCCGTGCTTTCATAGGCCCTGTCTATCTTAATTTTCACTTATTATCCTTTTGCTACTTTATCCCTACCCAAACTGGGCCCCGCTCAATCCATTTCGCATACTAAGCCGCATAGGGCCCCGCAATTTCTAAGACCAGCCCTGGTCAAAGCATTTGGGACCATCCATAAATGACGTCAGTGGATTTTGATTGATTTTCATCCCTTGTCACACGTCTTCACAAAAAGTTGGACCCTCCTCCAATCTGACGTTATAAAAATGCCCCCTCCTCCATTTTGTTGTCACGTCACATTTCTTAAACATCTCTGCCTCGGCCAACGTCAAAAATGCGTGACCCCCTGCTTTGAGGCTCGAGACATCATTTATGGATGGCTTCAAAGAGTAAAACCAATATCTTTTGACTCTGGCTTAAAATAGATTTTTCAAACAGGGGGGGGGGCGAATTTGTACGTACGCATAGGGGTAGGGGTTCCGAAAATTTACGGTGTGCTACAGGGGGAGGGGGTACGAAAATTCGACTTTTGTGTGTACGTAATACATGTATATGGATGGCCACTTACAAGCTTTCATTTAAACCATACATTATTCATGATCATGACACCTATTACGTACTTATATTCAAAACTTCACACATTTTTTAATACATGTATATTTTTGTGGAAATGTCAATCTACAAATTATAAAACCTGGATGGTTAGTTTGATTCTTGAAGACTGCAAAACTGCAATGTAATTTCAAATTTCTTAAAATTAAAAGAGACATAAGATTAATAAAATCAGGATCTCAATAAAACCAAATGGCCACAAGGCTAAACAATTGTTGGAACCAAGGCCATGACATATAAGTTATGAAAAGGGTTGCTATGTCTGCTTTAAAAAAATAGTGGACAATCGAGAGTGGAGGGTTTAAGTTTAAGTAGTTTAAAAAATACTTACAATTTTACAAAATTTTCTACCAAACGCGTTTCTCCTTTCCTTATTCTCGTAGACTGTACGGCTTTAAATTACGTAGCAGTTTCACCATAAAGCTTTTGAATTTAAAAAGTGTCTACTTTTGTGGGGATAAAAAGTATAAATATAACCAAAGAAATTTGGGAAATTTTGTGATGTTTGCAATATAATTTTATAATTCTCTTCATTCTAAGATTGTTATACTTATAGTCAAAGAGTTATATTTCAATAAATGTATAACCATGTAAGAAAGAAATTTAACTGAATATATTTGTTTATGTTATGTTATTCCTATTGAATTTAGTTTGATGGTTCGGATTGTTGACAAAATGTATGAATTATTCATATTATTTTAAGTGACATTGGTTTAAAAAAAGAAGTTGTAGTAGTAGGAAATACAATTAGATTTTACTTATTTTTAAGTTTAAGAAGTACCATTAATTTTTTAAAAAATATATCTTTAACTTTAAGGTAAAAGTATTAAATATTAATAGAATATACATGATTTAAAAAATCAATTATGCAATATTATTATAATAATGTAAAAATGTTTCACACAGTCTCCTGAAGTTAACTGATCATTGATGTTGGTTTTAAATTTATTTTTTAAATATTTTAGTAATTGTTTTTTAATGTATAATGTATATACATTTATATTTTATTTTTTACATTCAAAACTAATTTTTATGCAAAAAGTACTAAGATTCATCAATTGTTCATCTAACTGGAGAAGTCTAAATATTGTATAAATGTAATATCAGTAATTATGTATTAATTAGCCTTAAATTTAAATTGAATTCACATTTTTATGAATATATTTTCCCCCTAACTTATATTTGTTTTGCTTTCAAATTTAAAAAATGGACTTTGTCTTCATATTTTGTAGTAAGAGTTAAATTTAGTTTTTGATCTTGTTAAAAATGGAAATACACTATTCCTGGTCCTCAGACTGGAACTGGAATATCTTTTTTTTTCCTCTTTCTAATTACAATCTTTATTTTGGCATATAAAGCTGCTTTATTAATATTAATATATTTAAATCTTTGAATTTCAATTTTGTGATGAGCTACTTGGAATTTGAATGGATGTCAAAATAAAAAATAAATGAATTACTTTATGGTATTTCAACTTAAATGACTTAAAAGTGTTGATGATGTTGTCATTTGACCAGAAGTAGAAGTACATATAGATAGAAGTACGTATACATTTTGGGAGGGGAAAACGTCGGTTCATTATTCCAATCATGATTTTGTCATCTCATCTTCCTTAATTTAATTTATAACTGGAAATATGGAAAAGGTTTTCTTTTGAAAACGAAGCTGTTACAGTTACTGTTGCAGTTTATTAGTTATGCTATTTGCTAAATATTTACCTCAATTATAATTAATAATTGGTATTGATCTACTTATGATACCTTATAATGGCAATATAGCCAACTTTTACTTTTTTAATGTTTGTTGACGTGAAGAGATGCAAGTTGCAACTGAAGCATTCTTATTTAAAGCAATAAATATGACAATAATACAATAGTAACTAAAAATATTCCCGCTTAGGTCTGGGTTATTTGACCATCACTTAATAAATAGTCCTTTTGTACTTCAACACAAGACATTTTTAACTTATCACAAATAATTAATAATTGCATACCAAGCCATGGTTTACACTGACACGAATAAGAATGCCTTTATTTTAATTAAATTACGTATTGGTCCAAGAGCGATTAGATTACAAGTAGTGAAAGAATAGTTTGAGAAGATGTGTTTTGGTAGTAGTTTTGAAGACCTGAATAGTGTAGTACTTTGTGTAGTTGTAAGGTGATATAATACTATTGTTTCGAAACGCAATAGATCATTCGTGAATGTGTAATTGTCTTATAAGGGGCCGTCCGTAAACGACGTCACGCTCCTAGGTGGGGAGAGGGGGCGTTTAAGCAATGTGACGTCACATCAAAATGTGCAACTTTAAATAAAATTTCCAATTAAATCTTTGATTGCTTACTTACATACAATTACAATTTATTTAATGAAAAGACGTTTTCCATGGGGTTCACGTGTTACTATATTAGACTACGTAAAAGTGATTTGAAAAATGCTCATTTTCAAATTGGAAATATGGCTATTATGTCAAAGCTTTGTGAGGTCATATTCGAGGCGGTCTACTTTTGTGAATGCATAAAAATCGTGTGACGTCATTTATGGACGGCTCCTGAGTAAGAATCAGGAAGAATATGCAGAAGTGCGAGATAAAATAATTAGTCCAGATATTCAGTGACACATGATTTTCGGGAGCCCAGAGGGTGGAACTGAAATATAATTAACGGTGGCAAAACCATGGCTCGTAAGCCGCATGCTGGCTCTTCTCTTCTATTTCTATGATTACACTGTCACTGTGGCTCGCGAACAATATAATTTAAGAAATGACAATTTTTCATTTGAAATATATGAATTATATCCAAAATAAATGAATTTTTAACATAAAAATTTTAAATCCTCACAGAAACGATGCGTTGAAAATAATTTACGCTTGATGTAAATATTGTGAAATAAGAAAATGATTCATGATAAGCGACCTAATTCTGACAGAACTTTTCACCTCAAATACTAGCTACCAACCAGATTTAGCTAAACTTACTATTCAAAGGCGTATCAGTAGAGTAGAATCATAACAATTACTGTTGACTATAATTATGAGTATATCTGCAGTGTTTTCTATTCATAATTTTTACATATTTAAATATTTGTTAATTAAGTAACAATAACGCATATATTCCCTCAACAAACTGTTAGATTTAAAATGCTGAAATGTCTAAATCATTATATGTAAATAAAATAATATTTATTATAAATAGACCACAAAGGTAAATTTCTTTTTTTGGGGGAGGGGGCAAAAAAAGTAGGGGCCCTAAAAACTATAGCTTGTAGGTAGAGTCCCTTCTGGACAATCTGGAAGTTCCCGGAATGGATGGACATAGGCATAGGAGGAAGTCCCTTGGCACCAAAATTGTGGAACATTCTTCCGAAATTTTTGAAAGAGTGTGAGTGTGACAACAAAGACACATTAAAGAAAAATTTGAAGACTTTTAAATGTTTTATTTCATAGGATTTTTTTTAAACATCAGATTGCAACGAGCATGCTAGTTTCAGTATAGTATACTGTACAGTATGCTATTAGCATGGATAGTTTTAGCACTATAGTCCGCTATAGTCTTTAGAAGTAAGTCATCATCATCAAATTTAAACTTTTTATCGGAACTTGGCCCTCTCGGGCGACAACATTTAACCAGTATTATCGATATCGCTTATTAAACTTATTCGGAAAAAAAAGAAAATATGCCTATTAAACCAACTATCATTATTATTAAAGTTAAAGAATAGTTCTTGTTTTTTAAATGTTATATCTGAAACTGAATGCTGTATTTTGTACTTAAACACAAAATACTGATGAAGGCATAATAAGGCATTAGCCAAGACGTTCACTATTGTATTAATATATAATTAAAGCTTCACTGTACTATTTTGATAATATAATTCGTTTGTGTATATTTTTTTTCGGAAGCCTTATGACTTATGCCTATGCTTTTAATGGCCCATGGCTACCCCATTCTGTATTAATACAGAAATAAGGGTGGGGGCGGGAGAGAGACTAAGACGAAGACTTACTAAGAAAGATCACTGCAAAAATTAATTTTAGCTAATGATTTTGGAGACGAAATAACACTTCATAAGTGTAGTTTAAAAAGCTTTCTAACTTATTGGAACGAGAAAAAAAATTATTAAAAAAAAATAAAAATGTATGAAGATAGTTTTCTTCCAGTCCAATATCTAAAGTTCAAAATGGCGGATAGGTATTGTTTCTGTTGACTTCTTTTTTCCCCATTCCATGTTGAAAATCTAATTAGCAAATGCTTTTCGGGCCTTAAAATTTATTTTAAAGTTAATTAAATACATTTTAAGCTTTTCTTTTTGACTGTCACTGTCTGAATCTAATTCATACCACGTACACATTCAAACACTGGTGGTATCAGTAAGTGATTGGCACTTCACTAGTACTAGAGTAGCTAGACTAGAGTGAAGAGTCTTAGTCTTAGTACTCTTAGTAAGTGCAGATGTTTAATAATATTTTATTTTATAGCTTCTGGTAGAGGAGTCGAATCTTGTAGAATGTAGACAAGGACCTTGACTTGATTATCTACAAGTACTACTACTACAATTGTCAAAGAGTGATGAAAATGCACATGTAGAAATCACTTATACTTATGACCCACTCATACGCCAAACCCCCCACGGCCCAACCTTTTACTTTTCCCCTAGAGTGTAGAATTTTTGTCCAAAAGAAGTCGGCTTTAGACTTTAGAGCGAGTATTTGCGGTAGGCCTATGTAAGTAACAAAAAATATAAATTATTAATAAATTGGGGAAAAAAATATATTATAATTATAAACATTTTCTTAAAATTTAATCGAAGTTTAATAAATCAAATTAATTTTAATTGATTAAAAGATTAATTTTAATTTCCGCAGCCCTAGTAAATAGTAGTCATTTTTGTTAATGTATCGCATCCGCATACTTAATGCAAAATCGCAAGATTTTAGTTTCATGTGCTATGCTATTTACATAATTTTTCTACTATTATCACTATTTTTAATTACTTAAAAAAAGGAAAGTTCCCTTTTCAGATCAGGCTTGCCTATGGGAAACGGGAGACAGCATTCACAAGTTTCTATAGCCACGGCTTATAAAGGGAATGCCCAGCCACCTTTACTTCCCCAAAAGATGTCAGGTTCCCATTCCGAGCTTGGTTGACTCAGGGATGCCCTTTAGCCTCGGGAACAAGGCCCTGCCTTCACCGGGACTCGAACCCGTGATGCTTGGTAAAACAGCTGAGCGCACTGCCACTCGACCACCGTGCCCCGTTTTAATTACCCACTATTGATATAATGCCCATGAAATAACTACTGGCACCTAAACGAAAAAAAATAATTCAAACATGGTTTAGTTTTATAAAATTAAGTTTATCAACTATCGCTTATTATTTATATTTTGTAATCCAGTGATATTGAATTTAACCTTTTGAGTCCAATAGAATTTTCTAAAAAATACATTCTTAGGGGAAGGGGGTAAATTCGGTGAGCTCATCTGCACTAAATCTGAACTTCTGTCGGTCTACTCAACCGGTCGTCAACTACCTTCTTCTGCAGACACACCTATTCTCTGTGTTCCTAAGACACAAACTAAAACTTTTTGGCGAAAGGTCATTCACTTTTTGTGCAGCCAAACTCAAACAATGGAATTCTCTACCATTACACATCCGTAGTATTCCAACTACCAAGTCCTTCAAGACTGCACTTAAGATGCATCTTTTCAAAATGTATTTACAAAATTAATGAAACAACATTTCTTTTAATGATTAACGTAGCTTATGTGTTATGTACTGTCCTTTATGTTGATATTATTGTATGAATGGTTATTTAATTATTTTATGTATGTTATGATCTCCATGTAAAGCGCTGTGAGCCTGGTTCCTTGCTGGGATACAGCACTATATAAATTATCAATTATTATTATTATTTAATCTACTAAGCTCTTGTTTAAAATGTTTCTGTTGTTAATTTTGTAATTGTTATGTTTTGGTAAGTGAGCTGAAATAATTAAATCAAGTAGTGGAATAATAATTATAATATAGACATCAAAAGAGAATTTAATTTAAGTTAATTATAGAAAAAGCAATAATAATAATAATAGTGAGAATCAAACATAATATGATTAATATGTCTCAATTTCTCTTGAAACCAGAAATTAGCGATATTATGAAATAATATGAAATAAGCATGTAGATGTGGTACATTACCTCATTTTCTTTTGTAGTAGTAATAGTAATCACGTTTCAATTTAAAACTTAATAAGTCTATCAAACAAGTTAAAAATGTAAATACAGTGGAACCTCTCATAAGGAGCACCTAAAGTTGCTCCCTTAACGAGCAAAAAATTTGCATAACGAGTTACGCAGAAAGGGAAAGTACCTTTTTCCTGTAAATTCATTTGTAAGTCGGCACTTCCGCTCCTATGCATTAGCAAGTATGAGATTAGCACTCAGTCTGTTAGCGTATTGTTTTCGTGTGTGATCATCCATTTTTACAAATTTTTAATTTAGACAGTATTCTTAATTTTTTTATGTTTAATTACCTGTGCTAAAATGTCTTTGAAAAAGAAAGCACTAGAAGACGATCATAAGAGAGAAAAAATTGCTGTTGAAATGAAACTTAAAATCATTGAAAAGAGAGAACAAGGTGTTAGCGTGGCTAATCTAGCGCAGACTTACAATTGGCCAACATCAACAATCTGCCCTATTCTCAAGAACAAAATTAAGGAGATGGATGCTTCAAAGGGTGTCAAGAATGTCAACGAAATGGTTATGACACATTTTAGTCAAATTTTGAAGCGTCGGCAAAAACTAATGTCTTTAGACAGTTTTCTAGTTAAAAAGGATTAAATATTTGTCATAAATTCATAATTTTATTTACGATTTTTGTTTCAAATCTAAATTGCATTCCAGGTTGTTACACTCTTTAACAATTCATAAGTAATTTTAATTGAATAAATGTTAAAGCAAATTTTAGAAAAATGAGTATTCTCTTAGCATGGGACGCATTATCATCGTATTTTACATTGATTTGTATGGGAAAAATTGTTTCGTTTAACGAGTGTTTGGCTTAATGACTAAAACTCTGGAACGAATTATGCTCATTATTAGAGGTTCCACCGTATATTTATTCTGAAAGAACTTTAGATGTGTACCCTGTATTAGTATTGGTTTATTTTATATAAATTATAAGCATTTGTTTACATTTACAGGCCTATCATTAAGCTAGGGAATGCTTCATATGAGATTGATTAATAGAAGTAGAAAAATTATTTTATATTTTGTAACTGCTACAATACAATGGAAATAGGCAAAGAATTTTCATCGTGGGAGAGTTTCCAAAGTGCACTGGAGCAATATTCAAAAGAGAATAAGGTAAATGAAATATTCTGTTCATTAAATTCTTTTGTTATTGCCATTTAGGGCTGTCAATATTGTTGAAAATTGCTGCCCGGGTACCCGTCCAAATTTTGAACGGGTACCCGGGTTACCCGTTCAAACATCGCATAATTTTCCCCGTCATGACCGTTGTACAATGCTCCCTAGCCACCTTCCATGCACCTCATTTGACACAGTAGCTACACGGCAGACGTCTTAGGGGCCGTACATAAATGACGTGAAGCGATTTTTGCCGATTTTTCTTACCCCCCCCCCTCGTCACACGTTGTCACAAAAACTTTGACCCCTCTCCAAAATGACGTCACAAAACATTGCCGCCGCAATAAAGGCCGTATTTCCTTTTTTTAAAATGAGCATGTGTCAAATAACTTTATTGTCAGTTAATTTTGTATTTAATGTGAAGTTGAACTCTAAAGATCGCTTAAATCCATGTAAAACGTCATTAAATAAATTGTAAACAATCAAATGTTTCAGTGGAACTTTTTTTGTTTTAAGTTGCGCGTTTTGATGTGACGTAACATTTCTTAAACACATTCCTCCCCCTCGTCACAAATGTGTGACCCCCTCCTCCCCTAGGTGCGTAACGTCATTTTTGATCGGCCTTTTATTCATCTCACACTGTTAGTAACTAAGTTATTGACTTAAAAAACTTACAAATTTGGGTTAATTATTAAAATCAGATTTTGGGCAAGGCACACGGGGTAATGAACACAAGAAACACAAGCGAATGGATAGGTCGCGGTTATAGTATAGGGGTGGATGGGAGAGATGGGGTAGATAATTGGTATCAATCGGTAGCCCAATGTCAGCATATTTCAAAGCAATGTTAGTGTCAAAGCAGGGGTGTGTTTTTATTAACAACAACAAACATGGCCTATTTCATTCTATACAGTTCATCCTTATTTTCGGCAGAGGAGTTTTGTTTTCTTTATATGATTCATTCAAAGAACCAAAATCTTCTTGTGTTTGCGATTTCTGTTTCAGGAAAAAAAAGATGTATCCAAAAACATTGTAGTTTGTCGAGACCGTATTTTAGTTCCCGTTGACAGATAGTTCTCCTTAGATGGATTTCACAGCATATATTTGAAACAAAAATTAAAAATGTTCATTTGATAAATTGTTTCGCGAGCTGCAAATTTAACACACAAAAAAGCCGCATGCGAACGAAGTTTGGTTAATATAGACATTGAAGCCACATTTTCACGGGTACCCGGGCGGAATTTTACTACCCGGGTAATCTCACGGCAACGGGTACCCGGGTCCCGGTTGACAGGCCTATTGCCATTGCTGCAGATAACAGATAACTTTTATGCAAAAAAAACAACAAACGAATAAAAAAAATTCCATGAAAATTAAAGATCTGTTAAAATTAAAAAATAATTCTTTGATTCATTTTGGCCATCAAAAGCACAATCATTTTCCATAAGAAGCAAGTGTCTATTGAATTTTAAAATTTTACATGCATAAAAGCTTATTCTATTAAATTTGTAAAAGTTTAATGTTATGAGCCACATTGTGTTTTCATAAATAATACATTTGTTTCCCATGTTTTAAAATCTTTCAAGTAGGTAACAGATTAAATAATCTAGTTATATATTTTGAAAATAATTTTGTTACTTTAGTCACTTTAGAGAGTAACAACTTTTTTTTATATTTCTAGAAATGCCATGTCATTCTTTTCTTATTCTTTAATTTTTACTTATTATAGGTTGTCTATATTGTGGGTACCTGTAAACCCGTGGAGACTGCTAATAGAAATGAGTCTCTTCAGTACAAGTTCCCTCCCAAGTTCAAGTACTGCTTTGCAAGAATGTTATGTAAACATTATGGCAACTACAGCAGTCGTAGTGTTGGCCACAGGCCTCATCAGAGGTAGAAGAAAACATTTTACCTTTCTTTATAGGGTTATAATTTATAATCTATGATGGTTGCAAAAAGTACATGTAACAAGGAAGTCAAAAGTATTAGCAATTAGAGTTTATATTCAAAACTCTTAGTGATGTATGATATATCTATCAAAAGTTTTACTTTTCATTCTAAAAAGATAAAATTAAAATACATTACCAAAATTAGGAGAAACGCCTAATGTTTATTCTAAAAAGAGTTTTACTAATATGCACTGAAATCTTTGAGCTGTGTTATGAGTTATTCCAATTTGTTCTTTTAAAAAAACAAATAGTGTTATTGGTGTTGAGATTAAATTTACAGTTGTCCATCAATAAAAACTTGTCTTGAAGTTGGAATTGGGCACAGGATCTGAAGAATCAAGTCAATATTTTTAAATCATTTAATTTTTGTTTTGCAATGTTGGAATGTGCTGGTAAAGAGATTTAAATTTTCCATGACAGAACATGCAAGACGGGCTGCACATCCTCCATTCTGGTGTCTGTCAACAAGAAGAGGACAGCACTTGTTATCAAAGAATCCAACCTGCAACACACCCATGAAGTATCGGAAATTATTTTCAGCAAATATGCACAAAATCGCCGCTTACAAGGGGAGGAGAGGCGAATGGCCAGCGTTTTATTAAGAGCAGGAGTACCTCTGAGCAGAGTGCAGGAGTTCATATCCAATGCTTGCAGCAAGGCTCCCACTATTAAAGATCTCAAGAATATCAAGACATCAATGAAGGGCTCCTTGCCGGAGAAAGAGGGTCATGAGTTTGAGTTTTTAACTGACCTTGACCTGCTCATGGCAGAGGACATGGAATCAGTGGTGGAAATAATTAATTTTGACCTCGTCCCGGGGGCGATATATTTTCAAACCTCCGATATGTTTGAAAGGATTAAAACACTGCAAGGGGGACAGCTGCAGATTGTTACGCTTTACATCAATGAAGGAAAGATGTCTTTGGTCAGTGTGGTTGGTGTGGACAAAGATTTGAACACCCACACACTTGCCTTCTGCATTATTATAGTTGGGGCTGAAACTGCCTTCCAGTACTTTGTAGAAGCCTTTGTGAAAAATAATCAGTCCTTCTGTGACACAGTGACTGGGATTGTACTGGACTGTGGTAAAGATAATGCTGACTTTTTGCAGCAGTTGATTCCACAAGCAACTATTGCTTGGAGTAGGTCTTACATCTTAGAAAGTTTCACAGAAGAACTCAAAGACAGTGAAAATATTCCAAAAATTTTGACTATATATAAAGAACTCATGAATGCAAGCAGTGAAAAGGTGTATGAAGAAAAGCTGAAAGAGTTACTTGAATCAAAGTCAGCCACAGGTGCTAAAGAATTCCTAAAGCAGTGGGATTCCTGTAAAGAGTTTTGGGTTCAGTATGAAATATCCTCCAGTGATGGACTGCAGCATCAAAAATCAGCAGTCGAGATGGACTACATCAACGCACTCAGAGCTTTTGTCAAACCATCCATGGGCTTGTCAGAGCTCATCAAAGCTCTGCTCAAGTTTGACAGAAATGAAGAACCTGATCCTGAGGAAGAGAAGAAGGAGCAGCTTTGTTCTGACCCGGACCCGAGCTGCGACCTGTACAGACACCTGTGCTTCCCCCAGGCCTCGCTGGCCATAATAAACCAAATAGTTATTGCTCTGAGCAGCATGTACAATATTAAAATACAAACTGACATGATTTTTATCAATCGCATTGACAACGAGGAAGAGTTTATTCTCGACACCTCTGGCAGCAAATGTACGTGTCCGTACTTTATGGAAACTGATCTACCATGTCAGCACATATTTGCGTGGCTCAAGTTCTCTAACAAACCACTCTTCTGTGAACATTTAATTCCAATCAGGTGGCAGGTATTCGGCAAATCAATCACGTTGGATGCCCTGGCAGAGTCATTGAACGGAGGTCAGGTTCCTTCGTCGTTCCATCATGACGAGAGGCTCAAAGAGCTTCAGTTGGTTCTCAAGGACACGCTGAGCGTCTGCTGCTCACACCCATATCAACAAATGGGTCATGACCTGGTCTTACTTAAACAGGTTCTTGCTGTTATGAGAAATTGCTCCTCTCACAAAGCAAAGATGGTCGTGGACACAGAGGAGCACAAACAGAACAATGAGTTTGCTTCACAGCTAGAAACTGCCGGGCCAGTGCCCAGGCGACGGGGGCGTCCAAGCAAAAAAGATAAACTTTTGCATCAAGAGCAAACTGCAGCGCTCTTGTCTGCACATCCGAAAACTCCTGCACCATCCGCAGGTTCAAGGCACAACCTGCGTGCCAACATCAAGCATAAGTTTGTCACACGTGAGGTTCATTATGAAGCCAACTCAAGTGACGAGCCTGTAAGAAAAAAAGTAAAGGATTTTATCACTGAATGTGACTCTGAAAATGTTGTCTCAGCCATTCCTAGCGTTGATGGCACTGAACTTCTCAGGACGATCCGGCCCAAATCCGAGATGGCCAACCCTTCTGTTTGTCAGCCGGCAAAACTCAGTGCAGATGATAAACCTTTCATGAGTGCAGAAGAAACTGACATTCCATCCATAGAAGGTAAAGAAAACAATACATCTTTAACAAAGTCAATTAGGGGACATGCATTTTCTAGACTTAAAGGTTCTCGAAATCTTTCTGTATACAAACAAAAACTTTATGATGGCTATCATGTCAGCACGCCTCGTAGAGGTAGGAGACCTTCTGCCTTGAAAATTGTTGATAGGAGGTCAAGGTCAGATGAAGAAAGTTCAGGAGACTATGATGAAAACAATTGGGAAAATGAAGACAGTAATCATCCAGATGAAGGTGAAACAGAGGCGGATGAAACCAAGGAAGAAAATAGGACAGAAAATCTGCAGATTTTTCTAGAAAATATTTCTCAACATACCTTGAATGAACTGCTCCAAACGGTTTCATTAGTTGATCTACCTGAAGATAAAGATGGAGGTTTTGCAAATTCAGAATGCCCAGCTGCTGTCTTGCTTAAGATGTGTAAGAACACAGAGGTAAGGAGACTTTTTTTTTAACATAGGTCCACCAGTAGCTAGCTTAGGAAGTAGCAAGCTTAGTTCCACCAGTAGTTAGCTTAGGTCCACCAGTAGCTAGCTTAGGAAGTAGCAAGCTTAGTTCCACCAGTACCTAGCTTAGGTCCACCAGTAGCTAGCTTAGGTCCACCAGTAGCTAGCTTAGGAAGTAGCAAGCTTAGTTCCACCAGTACCTAGCTCAGGTCCACCAGTAGTTAGCTTAGGTCCACCAGTAGTTAGCTTAGGTCCACCAGTAGGGCTGTCAATATCGTTGAAAAAAGCTGCCCGGGTACCCATCCAAATTTTTGAACGGGTACCCGTTCGAAACGCCGCTTAATTTTTGCCGTCATGACCACTACACAAAGCAATGCACCCTAGCCACCATCAATGCACCTCATTTCACACAATAGCCAACGACATGCTTCCAGCAACACACTATTGTAAACTTTGATGCATTACAAATTTTTATTCCTGCTGTAAATGCATACGACATAAACCGAACAATCAAACAAAATGTCAACAATGACATAACGTTCAATCAGGTCATACAGGCTCAACAGCTTGAATGTTAATTTCCGCTAGGTGGGGGTAGTAACTATTTAATTTATTAACTTTAAATACTGACAACATTGTGCGTCTTATTGAAATTATTTTTTTCTGATTAACACGTGTTAATAAACACAAGAAACACATATTGCATATAAAATTGCATATTATTTTGTTAACTTTAATAGATACGATTACATTGTAAGTTGTAAGTTTGAAAAATTGGATCTAAATCAGTTGTTAGATTCAATTTTTTTGTGAAAATTAAAATTTGGTAATACTAGTTTAGACCAGCGGTTCCCAACTTGTGATCTGCATGAATCCACATGCAGTTCTCAGGGGCTGACCTCTGCTGCTGCTGCTTAAGGAAACTTCTGACTTGTTAAACTTTTTTGGTAAGCCTAAATTTGTGCAGAGAAGCATTTTATCTAAAAATTGACACAGCCAGTAGGAATCACTAGTTAAGAACAAGTTAAATTAATTAAGGCATTGCTCACATATTTTAGAGGATTGAAAGAAAAAGCCCTATTAAAAGACTGTTGAAAAATAGTAATTATTTATTGTCTACTTGGCCCATTCGATTCAAATAAAGTATTCTTAATTTAATGTCAACTGGTGAACAATACAATTCCATATGAAGCCTGTTTTATTTAATATTAATATTTTGGTCCATTCCATTCAGCTAAATACTATTTTTTTTCTTTCTTTTACAGATGATTGAATCAATTACCGAACATATAAAAAAAAATTGTTTCTCTTATGACAAATTTGCCTGTCAGGTGTCCGCTTGCATTATCTATAGATCTTACGCGACAGGTATTGCAATCAGTGACCTACTGCAAACAGTTAGCTACTGGCCCAATCATCTCCCAGAGTTCCCAGCTGCTCGATCACTGGAAGGAGAGCTGATGCTGGCTGAGGGCCAGGTTCTAAGACTTGGTGGATACAAGCTACAGCAAGCTGACATGGACACATTAAAAACTGGGGACGAGCTAAGTCTCAAGGTAAGTATGTCATCAAATGTCTGATATTTTGATAAAAGTATGTTGATATCTAAAAGACGTTTTCTATTTCTTCAATTCATCATTCAATGAAAATATCTGAATACATAAAACGGTGAAACAATTCTCTAAATCAAATGTATTCTACAATTAACATCAGTCTTCATCCTATCAAGATTTTAAACTTTTTAAAAATTGATAATATTAATTTTAAAGTTAGGTAATTTAATAATTTAAATTTATAGATTAATGTTCATTTTGTATAATTTGATGTCCCAGGTTTTGCATGCATACCTAGAAATATTGGCTCAGAAACACAGTGGAAAGATGTTTCTTATTCCCTATGATGTGGTGCATTCTTGGAGGAGTGGCAACTATAGTGATAGAATATTTAAAAAGGTTGGTCATTTGAGCTATTATTTATAAAATCTTGTTCATACATGAACAGCTTGTTAAACTGTCAGTTTTATTTAAGATAATGAACTGACTGTCTACATTTACCTAAAATAATTTCATCTCATGCTATAGAAGTATTCAGTCTTTGAATATCAAATATTTGATGCCACAACAGGTTCATTTAAATATCTGATGTCACAACAGGTTCATTTAAATATCTGATGTCACAACAGGTTCATTTAAATATCTGATGTCACAACAGGTTCATTTAAATATCTGATGTCACAACTGGTTCATTTAAATATCTGATGTCACAACTGGTTCATTTAAATATCTGATGTCACAACTGGTTCATTTAAATATTTTGATGTCACAACAGGTTCATTTAAATATTTGATGTCACAACAGGTTCATTTAAATGTTGATGTCACAACTGGTTCATTTAAATATTTGATGTCACAACTGGTTCATTTAAATATCTGATGTCACAACTGGTTCATTTAAATATCTGATGTCACAACTGGTTCATTTAAATATTTTATGTCACAACAGGTTCATTTAAATATTTGATGTCACAACAGGTTCATTTAAATATTTGATGTCACAACAGGTTCATTTAAATATCTGATGTCACAACAGGTTCATTTAAATATCTGATGTCACAACAGGTTCATTTAAATATCTGATGTCACAACAGGTTCATTTAAATATTTGATGTCACAACTGGTTCATTTAAATATCTGATGTCACAACTGGTTCATTTAAATATCTGATGTCACAACTGGTTGATTTAAATATCTGATGTCACAACTGGTTCATTTAAGTATTTGATGTCACAACTGGTTCATTTAAGTATTTGATGTCACAACAGGTTCATGTAAATATTTGATGTCACAACAGGTTCATGTAAATATTTGATGTCACAACAGGTTCATGTAAATATTTGATGTCACAACAGGTTCATTTAAGTATTTGATGTCACAACAGGTTCATTTAAATATTTGATGTCACAACAGGTTCATGTAAATATTTGATTTCACAACAGGTTCATGTAAATATTTGATGTCACAACAGGTTCATGTAAATATTTGATGTCACAACAGGTTCATGTAAATATCTGATGTCACAACATGTTCGTGTAAATATTTGATGTCACAACAGGTTCATGTAAATATCTGATGTCACAACAAGTTCATTTAAATATCTGATGTCACAACAGGTTCAGTTAAATATTTGATGTCACAACAGGTTCATTTAAATATTTGATTTCACAACAGGTTCATTTAAATATTTGATGTCACAACTGGTTCATTTAAATATTTGATGTCACAACAGGTTCATTTAAAAACATTTGAGTACCTGGTCCTTCCCATCCACTGTGGTGCTGAGTTCACAGAGTCAGAGAGACAGTCCAGTGATATACCAGAGCCCTGTTGGATGGCACTAGTGGCTGATGTCAAGAAGAGGACAGTGGCCATCATGAACCCTAAGACAGATGATAAGTACGCCATAGCTGCTAATGGCTACATGCTACAATGGAGGTAGGACATTGTAATCTTCACACAGGGGTCTTGTAGACTTTTACTGTCCAGGGAACAACACTAAATGACATGTTTTCACCCACCATTAAGAGCAATGAAGTCATTTATAGAATTTAAAATACAACAGTTCTTTAATAACACAGGATCTTATCTCAGCTGCCTCCAGCTTATAAAAAGCGCCATCTATGATTCTACATAATTTATTAAATCCTCTGCCTATTTTCTAGTACTCACTTGACTGCACTGCAAAAGAACTCAAGATCAACTGCCTAGAACCACTCCTTTGTTTGTTATCCTTGATCCTTTAATCCATGATATTACAGTTAGAGCTCACGACTCATGCTCACTTTAGTTCACCTAATACCATGGATCAGCATTCTCTTGACAGACAGAGGTGCATCTGATGAAAATTTTATTGAACAACCATTTGAACATGAAAAATCTTCCTAATTACACAAGAAACAAAAGACACAAATAAAATACTATAATTTTGTTAGGTTATCAAAGAATCTGTAAATAAGTTAAATGATATTCAAACTGTATGAGTTTATCAGTATATAATGAACAAAGGAAATTTTATTTTTTAAACTCTTTGATTTAATATTATCAATGTAAAGAAGCTCAAATTGACTAAATCATTATGAGCCTCCTAAGAGACATTTAACAAAAAACGAAATCTCATTTTACTTTAAGATATAAAATAAAGGAATTTAATTAATTTCAAAGATCAGTTTAATATTGTTTTCTTACATAAATTCATCATTGTTCGAAAGAAAGACTTCACAATCTTCATTTTCTGACTCCTTCATTAGACGCTACATGCAGATTCGATCAGTCCACACTGGAGAGATGTTATGTAGCTGGAGCAGCCACCATATTGAGTGTAGTAAAATTGACAACGAACATTTGTCAGGGGTCCATCTTCTCATGGTCAGTTATTTCTTTTGAACTTTTTAAAAAAATAACCTTATTGAGCTAGTTATGGAAATGAAGAAAATGTTATTGGAATATGGCAATAATAAGTCTGCCAAATGGCAACCATTTAGAGTCTTAAATGTTTTTTTAAAATAATGATTTGAACATAATTATTTCATCAAAGCCTACCTGAAAACTCAAGAGAGTCATGACTAAAGAACATGCCAGCCTTCCTGCTATTCTAAAAAATAATTAAAGATGGAAGAACTTACTACAGTCAAAAGACATTTGATTTAACAAATTTAAACACTTCCATTGATGATTTACATAATGTGCTAATTTATACGTAGCTATTCTATTTCTGTTTGTATCTATTTTTTATTATTACATGTATATACTTTTGTATTCTTTATAAGTAGTAAGCATTGAGATTATCATAATATATTTTTTTCAATTTGGAATAGAGCTGGACATTTTAAACACAAACAATTTTTAAAAAAACACCAAAAAAACCCACAGCACTTTCAAAAAATGTTGTGAAAATATTAAATTAAAATCTCCATCAAAATTAATAGTTGTTATGGGGCTGTCATCCCTTTGAGAACTTTGTTTAATCATGTTCATCTCATTCCCAGAATGTTGAAGCTTTCATCAACAATGTGGCACCTATTATTATGACCGAGGCCCATGTCCGTAGTTATCTCCACCTGATAGCCGTGGCATTGCGTGACACGGATCGTGAGACGACCGTCCTATGTGTGGGCGGACCCGACTGCCAGGTACTTGCCGCCAGAGATGCAGACTGGCTACAGTGTGAGAACTGCCGCACCTGGTGGCACAGAGCCTGTGCCGATCAACCCACCTCTCGTCCAATTTTTTATTGTAACTCTTGTCATCAAAGAATTCTGGCTGTCAAAGGTAACATTTTGACAGTCAGTTCACAGCTCGAGGTAGAGGATGGCTTTGATGATGTCAATGAAGATGAGATGGAGGAGACGGCTAATGAAGTGGATGATAATGACTTAGACGAGATAGCTCATGAAGAAGATGAAGAAAAAAAGAACCCACATATGGAAGGATGATGTTCATTAAAGAAGATCTTTTATGATATCCCCCAGAGACAAAATAGACACAAAACACTTGAAGCGGTGGAAGGACCTTGACCTTGGAACAGGATAGAAAGGAGATGTCACAGCATCCACTAAGACAGGTGGAGAAGTCAAAGGGATCATTTTCTGTAGAATCTCAAAACTTTTGTTTCTTGTGAGACATAATGTTAACAAGTTAAATGTTTATACAAGATAAGCAACTTATATCTACTCAAATCTCAGTCTCATGAGACAGAATGTTAACAAGTTAAATGTTTATACAAGATAAGCAACTTGTATCTACTCAAATCTCAGTCTGTGACTTAACTTGAAATATCAAATATTTAATGTGTCTTGTAACTTTTCTAGAGTTATAAAATGTGTCATGGATTTTTCTCTAAGAGTAAAACCAATGATCATTGTGATAGTGCTGATTTATACTTGATAAATATGAGAAATTCAAGTTGTTTTCATACAATATAAGCTTCTGGCCCAAGAAAGACGAAGCAAGGCATGGTTACCAAAATACCTAATAAAAAGAGTTACAGAATTACATTTTGAAACCTATTGTATTAACCCTATTAGCTCTGTTTGGAAAAAGAACTTACTATGTCACGTAAGTACATTGTAACAAATAAAGCAAATTTATTTTACTTATTTCAGGCTCATTTTTGCATTATAAATAAAATATCATTAGCGACACTACAGCCCATGATGTGCCGCCTCAGTCTACCAACCGAGTATAAAATTTTGTTAGGCTTGAATTAACTATCTTGTCACTTTTAAAGCCTTCGTTAGTACCTTGGCAACCAACCTGCACCATCTGGTGGGCAGTGCCAAATAATATTGTCTGAACTCAGGACTCTCTTGCCACTCTAATCTGCCCCCCGCTATGCATAGTTGGGGCATGAAGTCATCAGGTGCAATTTGATAGGGTAATAATTTACTAACAATCGTCTTTCCTTTGAGTCACCAGACTGAGGAGTTGGTGAATCAGTTGCCACCATTAGACTGTCTTTCCTTTGAGTCACCAGACTGAGGAGTTGGTGAATCAGTTGCCACCATTAGACTGTCTCTCCTTTGAGTCACCAGACCGAGGAGTTGGTGAATCAGTTGCCACCATTAGACTGTCTCTCCTTTGAGTCACAAGACCGAGGAGTTGGTGAATCAGTTGCCACCATTAGACTGTCTCTCCTTTGAGTCACAAGACTGAGGAGTTGGTGAATCAGTTGCCACCATTAGACTGTCTCTCCTTTGAGTCACCAGACTGAGTTGGTGAATCAGTTGCCACCATTAGACTGTCTCTCCTTTGAGTCACAAGACCGAGGAGTTGGTGAATCAGTTGCCACCATTAGACTGTCTCTCCTTTGAGTCACCAGACTGAGGAGTTGGTGAATCAGTTGCCACCATTAGACTGTCTCAGCTCAGTAAACTGAAGAATAGTTTTCCACCGTACTGAAAATGGAAAATTGATGCTTCAAAATATTTGAATCTGATTAAATGCAGTAATATTTTACTGTAAGTAATTAATATGCATGTACATTGATAATCCATTTTAGAAATCGACTAAGTGCTGTAATGATGTCTTTATAGTCTTATTCAAGTTTATTTCGTTTGGCAATGAAAGTGGTGAAAAGTATAAAAATCTGATCAACTTATGTTGACAGCTGATTACATATATCAATGACTAACTAAACTAACTGTTGGAGCCTCTTTGAGAATCTTCACAGTTTTTTTGTAACTTATTTTTTAAAATTAGTTGTCTTTTCAACTCCAGTTTAGTACCATGTCATTTTAACTGAAAATATGATTTGTTACCAATAAATAAACATTTATTTTACTTAATATTCAGTCTGTTCATATCTCTGGATTTAAATGAATGCTATTACATTAAGGGGGAATGATTCATTTAAATGTAGTTATCATTCACTCCAACAGATTACCTCCCTTGGAACACTAGCAAGTCCTTGCTTTTTAGCTTCTCTCTCTCTGTCTCTCTATCTCTCTCTCTCTCTCTCATAAAAACTTTTGTTAGTCCACAAGCTCAGTTAAAATTATGCTGGCTGACAAAGTCTGTTACAGTGATAAGAGGCGTTGTGTGGACTGATTATATCTTTTATATATATTTTTTTGCCCAGGTAATTGAACATTATTATTTTTTAATTAGTGTCGTACTCATGATATTTCAATTTTAAAATTAGAAATTAAAAACAAATAATAAGAGTAAAATAATTATTCTTATCAAGTATAAAAAAAACATATAAATACTTAAAATATTTATATTTAAATGTCATTGTTTGCTGATTATGCAAAGTAAGTCCATTCAGAAAATATTTTAGAACTTATATAACATTCTTAATTGCACATTCAATAAGAGTTTAAAAAATCATTATTCGTCTATTTAGTAGTAATTTTTAAATCCTTTATATTAACTCGTGGTGTCTGTTTGCACCCTTGATTGCTTGTCGCCAAAACTTTGGATCGATTTTTAACCCACTCCCTCGCAAGCTAGCGAGCTGAAATTTAGCAGGCAGTTTGGTGGCAATGATAAAAACTATGTATCAAAATTTCAGATCGATCGCATGTACCGTAATTAAATTATTGATTTTTTAAGATTATTNTTTATTTATCTCTTTTTTTTCTCTATGTATCATGTTATTTTTTGAGTGTCGCGGTGCGTATTATATTGAACGACCTTTCGGTCGCGCAATAAGGTGCGTATTTTACTGAGAACACTTTTTATAAACATATTCCTGATCGGTGCGCATTATATTAAACATGTTTTACGACACAACTACAATTTTTTATTGTTGGATGGTCTTGCGCTGCGTATTATAATGAACATTCTTTTAGTTACGTCTCGTACATAAAGGATTAATAGTCAAAAACTAGGTTTTTTACGGGTTTTTTAATATTAAAACTGAAAAATTGTTGTTTCATTTGTAGAAGTAGACGAATGCTGCTTGGTGACGTACATGCTGTATTGTTTAGGCAATCATCGAGCCCACTAACAAGATCTTTTTTGAGCTATCAGTCTGCAATGACTTGGTCTAAATGACTTGGTCTAAGGGTCCGTCCAAAAATGACGCCACGAACCTATGGGGGAGGGGGTCACACATTTGTGACGAGGGGGAGGTGGGGTGTTTGGGAAATGAGACGTCACATCAAAACTCGCAACTTTAAATAAAAGTTCCACTTAAATATTTAATTTCTTACAATTTGTATAATAACGCTTTACATTGCTTCTCGCGTGTTACGATATAAGAGTGCAGCCTTACACTAAATAAATACTTAAACGATAAAAATGTGATTTTAAACATGCTCTTTTTCTCAAATAGAAAATATTTTACGGGGGGGGGGCAGCAAAGCTTTGTGACGTCATATTGGAGGGGGGGGTCTAAGTTTTTGTAACGAGGGAGGGAGGGGGAGTGAAAAATCGGCAGAAATCGCGTGACGTCGTTTATGGACGGCCCCTAATATTTAAAAGTCTAAACAAATGATGTAATTTTGTCAAACTGTTTTCATAATGCGGTCTTTGATTGGCAAATAATTTTCATAAATCATTTTTGCCCTACTCAAGTGGGGGGGGGGTGGAAGAAAGAGAACCCATGTCAAAGTCCATTAACACAAGAGATAAGGGATTGTGGACATTGTTGAATAATAAAATTCAACTAATAGAACCACCTAAAATCACCAGCAGTTATTTAGTGATTGCTGGAACATTAGTGACACACACACACATACAATCATAACAGTTTTTTAAAAAGTAATACTTTGAAAGTTTATGGAGCATAGCGTTGTATTTTCAGAGTATTTCGTGTCACCACATGGCACACATAAATAACAGATGGGCATCAACTCTAGGGACGGCCTTTTATTTTTAAAGATATTATGCTCCTTAATTCTCTTCACTCTACACCCTTGATGGCGGAGATTTGGATAGTTAAATTAAATTAACGTTTTGTAAATTTGAAACTTTGGTTGAAATTTAGGATGGAACAATATTTTGAAACAATTATATTTTTTTTAAGCCTATTGTAAATTTTGTGAAACTCTTTTACGTAAAATAGTATTTTATAAACGTTCACAAATAATTCTGTGAAGATCTTTTATGTAAAATAGTATTTTATGAACATTCTCAAATAATTTTTTTTTCAATTAAGAGATTGTACAAAGACCTTGCCTTTTTTTATTTCAAGTTTTGACCTATCAATCGATTAGGTATCAGCTTTGATCTTTGAACAAACTCTGTAACGCAGCTTCACCCAGTGGCGTAGCTAGAGGGGGCGGTCCGCCCTGGGCGGCACACATTTAGGGGCGGCATTTGTGGGCATCTGAAAAGTGCAACCTATTCCGACAACCATCCTTTTTATTTTGAAGAGGGAAAACCAAGTCGAAACAAAATATTCGTAATTTCTAGTCTTAATTAACGGATTCCCACAACATTTGTTTTATTACATAGTGAATAGTGGCTGTTATAACTAACGCAAAACAGTTCAAAAATTTAAAATCACTAAAGAAAGGTATCGATTTGTTTGGAAAATTAAGCGGTATACGACCAGATAACGCTTTTATAAGAAAACTACACAAATAACACATCACCGCTGGGCCCAAAAATATGTGCTATTCATATCGCCACGATGGTTTTTTTCGTGGAATTCGACATTCGCAGAATGATGCGCAAACAAGTACCTACAGTTTATGGTGGTTCAAATATTGTGTTTATTTTGCAAGTAGTAATTTATATTACTGTTTGAGTTTTCAGAAAATTATTGTATGTTAAGTTATTAAAAACTAAATTTATTTTGTTTTTATTTCATTAAAGTAGCACAAATAATTTGTGTTTTTCATTAAAATACGGTTATTCATTAAAAATGTTACGCCTATCCAATTAAAGAAATGTGTAAATAATTTGAATTCGTCTTTTTTATGGAAAATCATTAAGATATATGGGAAGAACAGGAAAATATTTAAATTTCTCCTTTAATAAACAACACCACAATAGACATAAATAATTTCGAAAAAGACATACTTTAAAATTTCAAGCGTCTTGGAAAAATTGACATCTGAAGAAGTTACGAGTAAAACGAGATCAGATGCTGGAATTTTACTCAATTCAATCTTTTTCTTTTCTATGTTATCTCAATTTATTGGAACCCGTCATTTTTTAAATTAATGCAAAGCCATTGCATGGAACAAAGAGACGTGCTAATACAGAACTCTGGTATATCAGCCAAACAATTTTTGAAGAGTTGGAGATATCAACTTAACGCCGAGTTAGAATGAGAAAATATTCTAGTGGGGAAAATTCAGAAGACGTAATTCTATCTTTAGAACGAGAAGTACAACGGGAAATGTTTTTATCCATTGATGGAATTATAAAAGAAAATACAAGAACGCTTTGATGAGTTGCAATTACTTGCAAGAAAATATTCGTATATAATACCATGTAACCTACTAAATGAAGCATCTGAACATCAAATAAATTACTTTATTGACATTGATAAAGAACAGTTCAATATTGAAAGAAAAAGGATCCAAGTTTTTATGACAGTACCTGACTGTACCTACACTACAAGAAGAGGCATTATGTTAGACTATAATGCAAGGCACAGTCCAGGGAGGAAGGAAAAGAGGAATACAAAGGAAGAGATGGGAAGACGATATCAAAGAATGGGCCGGCCTGTCATTCAGTGACTCTCAAGAGGCAGCACAGAACCGGGACAAATGGCAAGAGATAGTGTGCAGTTCACGATGGTGCTCCAACAACCCAATGTCGGGTTAAGGGATGGTTCAAGTTCAAGTTCAAATTATGTTAGAAAAAATGTGGGTTAAGGCCCCCTTGATCTATTAAAATTTATTCAACAGTAAGATTGGAAAATTCTGTACCCAACATTGTAATTTTGTTATGAATTTTTTTTCAACAATTGATATCATAACACACGATTTTTCTATCATGAAAGTTAGGAAAGTAAATGTATTAATATGATTACATACTAATGTCCTTGGTCGAGCGATAGCGCGCTGGACTGCCGATTCTATTCTCGGTGCTGGCAAGGCCACTGGGGCATTGTGCTAGCCACACAATCCATTGCTCGTTAGTGGTGGCTAAATAAAACTTGTAAACACTACTTCACTTGCCCCATAGTCAGTTATGGACTGGAAAGGGGTTATATTTACACAGTTTGTAAAAAAAAATCATTTATTTATCTATATAAAATAAAAGAATAGAAATTGATGTGTTTTGGTGTAAGTTTGGAAAATGTTTTATCTTTTTGTGAAAGGGGGGAGGGGGGGGGGCTGCGACCTCAGTAACTTTCTTGTGGCCTTTAAAAATGTATAGTGTATTTTTATAAATGTGTATTTATAGGTATTTCATCTTATATTACTGCTTTTATTGCTGCTTACATAAATATATCATGCAATGGTAAACATGTTCCCTGCCTTTACTTAACTTCGTTTCAATTGCAATTATTTATTCATGTTTATTGATTTATAAAAAAAACATCAAATAATCGACTAATTTACTGTCCATAAATGACCTCACGCGATTTTGGTTGATTTTTCACCCCTCCGCCCTCGACACACGTCGTCACAAAAACTTAGACCCTTATTCAATATGACGTCATAAAGCTTTGATCCACCCCCTCCCCAACCCCCGCCATAAAAGCCGTATTTTCTATTTGAAAATAAGCATGTTTCAAATCAAATTTTTCTCATTTAAGTATGTTTTTAGTGCAAGGCTGCACTCTAAAATTGTAACACGCGTTTTACGTAAACGTCATTAAATAAAGTGTCATCAATCAATATTTAAGTGGAAATTTTATTTAAAGGGGCGCGTTTTGACGTGACGTCACATTTCTCAAACACACCCCCCTCGTCACAAGTGTATAAATCCCCTCCCAGCCCCAGGTCGCGTGACGTCATTTATTTACGGTCCCTAAAAAGGGCGACACTTTGGAGACCGCCCCGGGCGGCAAAAGTTCTAGCTACGCCACTGGCTTCAACCCCCCCCCCAAAACCCACCCACAATCCTGCCTCAGCTCATCAGCTCTGTTATTACCAGGTGTCATCAGCTGGTGCCAATTAAGGTCACCTCCGTGTTTTGACAGGCATTGTGGCGCCGCTGTAACATCTCGATACAAGCCTGGTTGGGAAACACTGTGACCTTTAAACTTGTGTGATTCAGTTAAACACAAGTCAGATTACAACCAATCAATGCGATAGTCGGGGGTAGAGAGTAGCTACTTGTAAGAACAACTGTGTTGCGTTTCTCTCGTCAATAAGTCAAGATGACTGTAACGATTTTACTTTGTATACTCTTTTATGTAGGCGTTCTCACAATAATTAATCTTGTGCACAATAATTCACTGAAGAATTCGTTTATCCAAAACAACTTTAATATATATATATATATTGTACACATAAGAATCATTTGAGGTAATATAACGTGGAAATCTTGGATTATTCATCACACAACCTTCCTCGACGGAAGTCTACACACAACTCCTCGCCCAACACTTTCAACCAATAGAAATGCTCCTTTCTTCCCGCGTCCACCATTCATGTGACCTTACGTCACAAAATTATGTTAATCAGATGTGACATTCACCCCCATCCTTCAAAAAAAAATGTTTATGAAATACAACATTTTTGGTCTTCATAAAATCAAATCAATCTATATCTATATTCAAATTTAAAATATTTATCAACTATGAACATTCATTTTCTTACATACAACTTCTGGATATAGAATCAATAAGAAAAAATCTGTAGGACTGCATCAGTCTACCTGTGCTGAAAAAAGGAGAATGGAATTTTAAACACATCTGTAATTTTGTGTAACTAAAATATTTAAACACTCAATATTATTAAAATTAACTAATAATCCAGTGGAATTCAAACACTGTTCCTTGTCCATTGTTCAACAAATAAAAATATTAATATAATTACAGTCTCTGTTTGTATCCTTTAGGAATTCACAGACTAATGTTAAAACAGTCTCTTATTTTTATCATTTAGTAATTCACAGAATGTCTTTTTAATAGTCTCTGGTTTTATCAGTTAGGAGTTCACAGAGTGTCTTTATTTATTGTCATTCTACTTAATATGTCTACAACCACATTGTCCCTTCCCTTCACAGGTTTAATGTCAAATTTGTAGTCGGCTAATAGCATAGCCTAGTTCAATATAGTCATTCTTCAATTGACGAGTATGAATTCAAATCGATGGGCTTTGAATGTTTCTTCAGACTGTTAAATGTTCAATAATTCACCAACCATGACTTCGATTATGTTCATTCACAATATCAATTCCAGCATCTTGAATCAGTTTCTTAGCTTTTGAGATGTCATTTTTGTTTCCTGATAGTTCAATAGAATTTCGACCAGATGAGTCATGTCAGAAACTTTTATCTGAAAAATATTGTCTCTATCTGTAAAGTCTTTGATTTTGCTTAATACACAACCAATTGTTCTTCCTAATTCAGATGATTTCACACAAATGGTTTCAGATTCACTAGTACCATCTCTTTCTCTGCTACTATGGTCTTCATTTCTTTTATCATATACTTGATTTTTAATAGTGGCTAAAATGTCACTAGTTTCTGTCTGTGCTCGATTTAACTTTATTATTTTTCTATCATTCATGTCTTGGTTTTCATTCTTTCTCCATGATTGATCATAATTTCTTTTTCTGGAGTCAAAATTGTATTTTGCCTCTCCATGATCTTCTGCTTTGATTATAATCTCTATTTATGGAATTATGATTATTTCTTTCTCTCCATGATTGTCTTTCTTGATTATAATCTCTGTGTCTGGAATTATGATTATAATTTTTCTCTTCTCTTCCTCCCTTCCTTCTTCTTCTCTTTCTTCTCTTCTTCTCTCTTCTTTCTCTTTTATCTCTTCTTTCTCTTCTTCTTCTTCTTCTTCTTCTTTCTTCTTCTTCTTCTTCTTCTTTCTTCTTCTTCTTCTTCTTTTCTTCTTCTTTCTTCTTCTTCTTCTTCTTCTTTTCTTCTTTCTTCTTCTTCTTCTTCTTCTTTTCTTCTTCTTCTTCTTCTTCTTTCTTCTTCTTTCTTCTTCTTCTTCTTCTTCTTCTTCTTCTTCTTCTTCTTTCTTCTTCTTCTTCTTCTTCTTCTTCTTCTTCTTCTTCTTCTTCTTCTTTCTTCTTTCTTCTTCTTCTTCTTTCTTCTTCTTTCTTCTTCTTTTCTTCTTCTTCTTCTTCTTCTTCTTCTTCTTTCTTCTTTTCTTCTTCTTCTTCTTCTTCTTTCTTCTTCTTCTTCTTCTTCTTCTTCTTCTTCTTCTTCTTCTTCTTCTTTCTTCTTCTTCTTCTTCTTTCTTCTTCTTCTTCTTTTCTTCTTCTTCTTCTTCTTCTTCTTCTTCTTCTTCTTCTTCTTCTTCTTCTTCTTCTTCTTCTTCTTCTTTCTTCTTCTTCTTCTTCTTCTTCTTCTTCTTCTTCTTTCTTCTTCTTCTTCTTCTTCTTTTCTTCTTCTTTCTTCTTCTTTCTTCTTCTTCTTCTTCTTCTTCTTTCTTCTTCTTCTTCTTTTCTTCTTCTTTCTTCTTCTTCTTTCTTCTTCTTCTTCTTCTTCTTCTTTCTTCTTCTTCTTTCTTCTTCTTCTTCTTCTTCTTCTTTTCTTCTTCTTCTTCTTCTTCTTCTTCTTTTCTTCTTCTTTTCTTCTTCTTCTTCTTTTCTTCTTCTTCTTCTTCTTCTTCTTCTTTCTTCTTCTTCTTTCTTCTTCTTCTTTTCTTTCTTCTTCTTCTTCTTCTTCTTCTTCTTCTTCTTCTTCTTCTTCTTCTTCTTCTTCTTCTTTTCTTCTTCTTCTTTTCTTCTTCTTCTTCTTCTTCTTCTTTCTTCTTCTTCTTCTTTTCTTCTTCTTCTTCTTCTTCTTCTTCTTCTTCTTCTTCTTCTTCTTCTTCTTCTTCTTCTTCTTCTTCTTCTTCTTCTTCTTCTTCTTTCTTCTTCTTCTTCTTCTTCTTCTTCTTCTTCTTCTTCTTCTTCTTCTTTCTTCTTCTTCTTCTTCTTCTTCTTCTTCTTCTTCTTTTCTTCTTCTTCTTCTTCTTCTTCTTTCTTCTTCTTCTTCTTCTTCTTCTTCTTCTTCTTCTTCTTCTTCTTCTTCTTCTTCTTTCTTCTTCTTCTTCTTCTTCTTCTTCTTCTTCTTCTTCTTCTTCTTCTTCTTCTTTCTTCTTCTTCTTCTTCTTCTTCTTCTTCTTTCTTCTTCTTCTTCTTCTTCTTCTTCTTCTTCTTCTTCTTCTTCTTCTCTTCTTCTTCTTCTTCTTCTTCTTCTTCTTCTTCTTCTTCTTCTTCTTCTTCTTCTTCTTCTTCTTCTTCTTTCTTCTT